>JAUBOD010000057.1:587798-623221 GCA_032353885.1 Nothura maculosa | reverse complement strand
TTCCTTCCTTCCTTCCTTCCTTCCTTCCTTCCTTCCTTCCTGCCTTCCTGCCTTCCTGCCTTCCTGCCTTCCTGCCTTCCTGCCTTCCTCCCTTCATTCCTCTCGTCCTCCCTCCCTTCATTCCTCTCGTCCTCCCTCCCTCCCTCCCGCCCTTCTTTCCTCTCGTCCTCTCTTTCTCCCTCTCTCTCTTCTTTCCTCTCGTCCTCCTTCTATCCCTCCTTCTCTTCTTTCCTCTCTTCCTCCCTTTCTCCCTCCCTCCTTTCTTCCCTCTCTCTCTTCCTTCCTATCTTTCCCACTTCTTTGCTCTCTTTCTCATCTTCCTCTCCTACCTCTTTTTCCTTTCTTCTCCCTCCTCCTTTTTTTTTCCTTCTTTTTCTTTCACTTAATCCTCTCTCCACAATGGCGCAAGGACAAGAGAACAGTTATGGACTTTCTTTGGAGAATGTGAAAATATCCAAGGAGTAGTTACACCTTTCAATTACGGATAGAAACAGAGAGAGGGAGAGGAAACCCCTTCCTGCCTTCACTGGTGCAAAACTCGTCTGGACTTGACTTGCTGGGGAGTTTTCATCTGAGTGAGGAAAGTGGAGTGAGAAGTGAGTCTTGACCAGGGAGACCAGGAGACACCTCCAGGGCTTGCAAATAAACTTGGAAACCCACACCTCAATAGCCACTGAGTTGAGGTAGGAGGGTAATCTATGCAGAAAACTCTTTCCCTTCCTAAAGCTCTTGCACCAGTCTTCATCTTCAGCAAAGCTCTGGGATTTACCCAAAGAAACTCTAAATAAATAAATAAAATCAAGCCAATGCTACATAATCCCTCTGTCGCTCTTCCACTGATTCTTTTATTATCATGTTCAGCAGGATCCTTTTTCATGGCTCTGTTTTTCCTTCTTAATCTGCTCCTTTCTCCTTTTATTTTTTTCTGCAGTGTGACTTTGGAGTCCGTGTGTTCTCCAGTAGTCCACATGTTCGTTTATTGGAATTCTGAATACATATATATATTGCACGTATAAACCATATGTATGCATATATCTTCTATACACATATGTATTCACACACACACACGGAAAGCAATCAAAGTGGATCCAATTCTCGCCTTTTAGAGCCTAGTTCAAAAAGCGTCCCCTGAAGGTTCCTGTCTCCAGGTCGCCTGGTCTGACCCACCTCTAGCAAGGTGGGAACCAGCCCCCGAAGCATAGCGAGGGTGGGGGCAACACCAAAGCCCCCAAAGGTCTTTCCGTTTTAAACAACTAACACGTGATGCCGAGTTTCACGTGGGATAGGGAAAACTGGGAAGTACTGGGAAAATTGAGCCTCCTGAAATGCCTTTGTTATCCAGAGGAGTGACTACATCAAATCTAAAATCAGTCCTACTCCTAAATGCTGTATTTAAAAAGTGAGACTGCCTTCTTCTTAGCGGCGGTTTGATGCTTATTATTATTATTATTATTGTATTACTGTTGTAGTTTTTATTGTTGTTGTTGTTGTTATTTTATTGTTGTTATTATTGTTAATTATTTTCCCATCCCTCGCGGATGAAGGCTAGAGTAGCTCGCCAGTTTCATCAAAATCCCTAAGCTGCAGGAAATTGGTTAGCGAGAGCTGCTATTTCCTGGGAAAAATATACCTGGAATTTGAAAGGCCGGCTTGAACTCTGCCAGCTCTCGAAACACGTGGAATATTTGGAGCAGTGTGTCTGCCTGCCTGTCTTCCTACTGGGTTCTGTTAGCTCTCCATTTAGGGGAGGGTTTACCAAAGAGAGCCTGTGCGTGATGACATTCTCCTTTGAAAAGAAAAAGAAAAAAAAGAAAAAAAAAGAAAGAAAAAGAAGAAAAAAAAAAGGGGGGAATATTAAAATCATAATCTGCACCGCGAGTGACGCATGAAGGGCCACCACAGAACTGCTCGAAGCCCCCCCGGGATGGTCCGTGAGCGAGGCCCGCAGGCTGGGTGACATTCGGGGAGGGGGAGGGAGAAGGGATCGCGGTGTCTTACCTGGACCTCCTCCATGCCCGGGTGTCCGATTCCATGCAGGGAAAGACTGTCCCCCATGCCGGAGTCGAGGCCATGGTGAGCGGAGTGCAGGAGCACGTCTGGCCTCCTCACCGAGTGGTAGTCCCGCCGCGGGTCCAGTCCCGAGAGCTGCGGCAGGGCGGCCCGGGGCTGCGGCAGCAGCGAGCCCGTGTCCGATCCCACCTCCTGCCTCTGCCTCTGTCCCCAGGGGTGCTGCTGGGGCTGGTGCAGGGGGTTCAGGGAGTAGGGGTCATTGACATGGGAGTAAGGGTCCTGGCTTTGGTGGTAAGGAAGAGGCTGGTAGGGGGGTGGGAAGTAAGGCGGCTGGAAATCCGAGGACGGGGTGTGAGAGAGCGGAGGAGCGCTGGAATAGGGTCCCTGCGAGACGGATCCCAGCTGGGACAGCCGGGAGCTGTGGCTGGGCACTCCATCATGCCGGTCCTAAAAGCAAATGTGAAATAAAATAAAATAAAAAAAAGCAAAAAAAAAAAAAGCTTAAAGAAAAGCAAAACCCGGCAGCAAGTCGCCCACCCCAAAAGCAAACTTAAGGAGTAAATAAATAAATAATAATAATAATGGAAACCAGTGTCCAAATGTAACCCCCTCCCCCGCCAGGAATTAGAAATACTCCAGCGTTTCTCACCCAGATCATGTCTATTCCCAATAACTAGCAGGAGAGAGGGGCGGGAGGGAGAGATGTTAAATATTGTAATTAAAAATGTAGGACTGGTGTTTCATATGCGTGTAAGGTGCATGACTTCAGTCCAGTAACACGACTCCTTCTCCAGCAGTCCCTCATATAATCCAAAGGTTAAAAAAAAGGGGAACAAAAGTAACCCTCCAAAACAACCCAGCCCTCCAAACAACCCACCCCTTGTCCTGCCTAAAGTTTCCAAGAATTTGTTTATTCCCTCTGCTGAAGTCCTGCAACTCAAAATCACCAACCCATCTTCACGTGGAAAAGACCAGAAGGAAAGCTGCCGTTCTCGGAGGACTCCGAGGTAAGAAGTAGTTTAGAAAAAAAATAAAAGAAAAAAAAAAGAAAAAAAAGAAAAATCAACAACAGCAAAAATCAAAACACGGGGGCTTTTTGTATAAAGACGGTACACTCATATGGAAAAAAAAAAACACACTCAAATAAAACCAAAATGAAAGTATTGAACAAATCCAGCCGCTACGATTTCTGCAGCAACTTCCAGTGTCTTTTGTCTCCTTTTCCGATATTATATTCCGGAGCATGGGGTGGGAGTGGGGACGTGGGGGGTTCATTGTAATGAAAACTCTTTGGGGTGGGGGTGGGGGGAATGTGAAATTGGGGAGGGGGGGAGGAATCTGTGCGAAAAGATGAGAGAGGAGTTTTGCCCAACTCCACCGAGCTGAAGCTGCGAGGCTAAAGTAAACAAGAAAATATCTATTCCACAAAGTGTAGCTCCGATCCCCACAAGCAATGACACATACGTTTTTTTTTAAAAAAAAAAGGTCCCCCCCTCCTGTTTTCCCCCAAAAAACTCCCCTAGCTCAAATCGAGAACACACAATGCAAAAAGGGAGAAGCAGCTGCAAGCCTCCTCCAATTATTGTGCTAAATTACCAAGCCAAAGGCGTTTAAAAAGAGAGGGAGAGGGAGAGAGAGACAACAGATCGAGAGAGAGAGAGAGAGAGAACATGCAATTCTAGTACAACATGGATCCAAACTCACCATGGCAGAATAGGTGTGGACTAACATCTGGAAATAAAAAAAGTCTTGTAATAGCTAAAAATAAAATAGTGGCGATAATACTAATAATTGGAGGGGAAAAATATCAAGGAGATCTGCAAAGGGACGTGTTGGACACAGGAGAACAGCTTGAGATATTTCGAAGTCTATCCATCAAAAAAAAAAAAGAAAAAAAAAAAAAGAAAAAAAAGGCCAATGCCCCCAAAACCGAGCCTGGAAACCTATATCTACATATATGATTTACCCCTCCCTCTCTGTTGTTTTTTTTTTCTTTTTTTTTTCTTTCTTTTTTTTTTTTCCTTTGAGCTCCCAGACACAATCCTCTTCAACCCAAGGCTAGGCTCAGACTGCTCCGATACCCCTTCCTCCCTTTCCTTCCCTACACCGCCTCATAATAATTGATATTCATGACTATTAATATTACACGACTACTTTAAAGGGAGAATGCAGGACCAAATGGAGCGTGAAGCTGGCAGCCAGCTCGAGAGCTCCCCTACTATTGTAAATGACGTTCATTCAGTGGAGAATTACTAGATGTAATCAGACGAGGGGGGCTGGCAGAGGCAGAGTTTGGGGAGAGGGAGAGGGGGAAAAAAGTTTAGCAAGGAAGAGGCATAACTTCAATTAACTCAAGCGGAGGAAGATGTGTAAACTAGACACCGTGGGTCGGGAGCAAAGAAGGGAGATGGAGCAATGCTAGAGGCGAAGAAGCAGCAGCAGCAGAAAACCGTATTTCCTTCTTTTGCATTTAATTATACGAGAAATTGATTGCCTTTGGTGCTTTTGTTCTTATAGCTGTTTTTTTTTTCTTTTTAACAAATTATGGGAAAAACAGCTTTTCTTTTTTTCTATTTTTTTCTTTTTTTTCTTTTTTTTTTTTAAGAAAGAAGAAATAAGCAACCATTATACTGTAACTATTTACAGCGCAGATTAAGCCATTTTGCTGAATGTTGCAGCTCGTACTTATTAACAATGTCAAAATAAATACATGGATCGGGGCTAAGCTGTGCTCTATCTGATCCCGAACACTGTTCCTCCTGCCCCATAGGAAAACAAATAAAAATAATAAAAGAAAAGAAAAAGCTATACACGCGTATCCTAAATTTTCACCCAAATGTAAAACGCATGCCGTGCGTTTTAAAAGATAGTAAATTTATAGTTTCGAGGCAAAGCCAGGGGCGATATAAAACCTTTTTGATGTTGCAGGAACCCGTTCAACTGGACTGTCTGCCATTTCTGTTAAAGTTCAACTTACGTTCCTTCCTAAATAGACTCACACTTCCCAAAGCAGCCCCCGAGCCCCCCTGCTCCGTACAGACACACGCGCGCACATACACACTTTTGTTTTAAGAACAGTCGACTTAAGTGGGTGAGACTCCCACCACCACCGTGTTGTTAATTATAAATCGGAAAGAGGAAGAGAGAGAAACATTTCTTTCCCCCCCAAGATAAGCCTAGAAGGCTTTAGTTGCTTAAAAAAAGAATACATAGAGATTTCTTTTCTTTAAAAAGAAAACAAACAAACAAAAAACTCTCCACATTGCAAGCCCACCCAGCCTTTCCCGCAAGCTGCCTTTTCTCTCACGGCAATTTAGAAATGCGAATGTCCACCAAGCGCACAGCATCCAAAACTGCCTTAAAATATCCTCTTCGAGAGTGAAAAAAAAAAAAAAAAAAAAAGGAAAGGGGAAGAAGGGGGTCCCAAGCTTCGCGCCCGGGGCGGCAGCGGGACAATGGCCGGGCCGGCGGCAGGGAGGGACGAGCGGCCCGGGGGGGTCTCACGCCGCATCTGCTGTGGCTCTTTCCAGCCTCCCGTCGCTAATCAGCCCGGCGGGAGCTCCGGCGGGAGCCGAGGCGTGCGCGGGAGGGCGACCCGCCGCCCTGGGCGGCAGCGGCGCTTCGCCGCCCCTCACCGTGCCCGCGGGCCGCCCGCGCTTCCGCGCCTCGTTCCCCCAGTCCGCACCCGACCCAGTCGTCGTTTAACCCCCCGGATTTTGCCTCTTTATGCCCTAAACACGCTACCGGGGCGGCGCACGAGGGGCTGTGGGGGCCCCGACGGCGCTGCCCGTCGCGGTGCCCCGGGGGTGGCAGTGGCGGCGCCGCTCGCCCTACCCCGCGCAGCCACCCCCGTTGCGCCCCCGGCCCCGCCGCGCGTCTCTCCCCCGAAATAAGAAAAATCTTTAAAAAAGTAAAAAATATATAAAATATAAGCCCGACGCCTTTCCTTATGCGTTTGGCCCCATTTCGGTGCAATTCCCGTATAACTTATGAGGCGCGCGGTTGCCGAGCCCGTTTTGTAAAGATGTCGTTCGTGACAGCGGGAAAAATTAGGAAACATTTCTCAGCGTTTTTTGGTATATTGTTATTCATTTTGATATTGTTATTCTTTTTTTTTTCTCGATTTGCTCGAAAATAGCAGAAGTCTGAATACAGCAGTCAACTTTTCTCGTCGACGGATTACGCGGAGCTGCACTTTGGGTATATGATTTCGAGTGTGTGTCTTCATATAAGTGCAAGAATGTATGTACCTTTTGATTAATATGTGTATACTTGTCTATCGTATCGGTTGTTATATCGGTATAAAAAAACATAAAAATGATATCCGATTGTGAAAGCGAGAAGACAAAAAAATAGAGATTCAGGATGAGCTTAGGTTGTAATTGGAAATAATAGATAAAAATACAAGAAAAAAAAAGAAATAAAGAAGAGAGATGTGTCCAGTCTATGAATACCAGACTGTGCTTCTCTTCTATTTTCAGTTTTTTTTTCTTAATCGACATTTGTCCATATTTAATCGAATTATATTTAATTCTAGGTCTAAACAATCAACTCTAGCCTTTAAGTTGCCTCATTCCAACCCCCAGATCATTTCTTTGATGTTTTAAATCGCATCAAACAGCTTTTCCATGAAAAAAAAAAGTTTAGTACTTGGCATGCTGAATAGAAATATGCAAATAAATAAGCATTTAAGCATTTAGTCTTGGTTTTCTATCTATACATTGTGTGTGTTGGTGTGTACGTTTCTGTAGCTGCCCTTATATATGTAGATGTAGATATATAGTCATTATATAGTCAAACCAATATACAGCTAGAAATATATTTAAATATACATTTAATCTCTTACTCATATGCATATTATATACTCACCTCATAGATATCTTCATACTTGACATTTTCAACCAGTTTCCAGAGCATGATGGCAGGCTGTTCTCTAGGAGGTGAGTGCATTCATGTGAAGAGCAGATGTCTGGATTCTCAGTACTTCTCTGTCTGTAATGATCCATCTATAATTGGAAATGGGGGACAGACACCAAATCCGACGTTCCTCTTCCATCGCAACTTATATCTGTTGTCTGAAACAATAGGCTGCAGAAGTAAACCTCAATCGGATAGTAAAAAACATTATCTGTTACATACTTACATCTATCTACAGACATATATGTGACTACATATATACATATATGCACATATATAGACTTAGACTTACATGCAGACATATAAAGACATATATATATGCACAGTTGCACACCCACACACATACATACAGGAACACATGTACACACATATAGCACCAAATATACAACTTTTTCTATGAAGAGACATATATAAATCGATACATATATCCATGCAAAATACATATACCTTCATACATATAGAGGTACATATATACTATACTTATATGCATATATACATATAAACCTGATCAATTTATGTGGCACTTTATATAAATGCAAGTATGTATATTTTTAGATGTCTATGCACATATACGTGCATGTTTGATGATCATATATAAATATTATAAAGTGTATAGAGATCTACTGTTTAGATAGATGGGTAGATAGATAGATAGGAGAAATTACTGGATATATTTTCAATCCTTCTTATATTAAAATAAAGAATAGATTGCCTCTGTACTAGGAAATTCATCATTTACAATGAGATATTATATTTCCCCCCCATGCAATATGCTTTTATTTACATGTCCAGGAATTATCTTCTCTCATATGCAGTAAAAGATCAAAACAACATCTCATCAAGGACGTCAACGACAGAAAGAGAATCTAAAAGGAGAAAATCTAAAACTCATGATTTTCATAAGAAAGCTTTGTACTTCGGACTTAGCACGTATATTTCATAATTTGGGAACCCTTGCGCTACAAAAAGAAAAGAAAGAAAAAAAATGATTTCAGCAAGCCCTCCTCTGCGCACGTTTGAAGAGCAATTATCTACTTTCTTAAAACGATTTTAAATATAGTTGAATTTGTATGTTCCCCGCTTAGCCATTGCTTCGAAAGGGGAGAGGAGGAGTTGGACCATTTTTAACCTTTCTTTTTTTTTCCTTTTTTTTTTCTTTTTTTTTTTCTTTCCCTCCAGGCAAACCTTCGTTTGCATTGTCCGTTTTTAACACATTATACCGCAAAGAGGCGACCTATTCTGAAGGCGAGCAGAGCCCATCTCTGCCTCTGAAAAGAAACAACTGAGCTTTGCAGTAGGCTGGTGCACCAGGAGGGAAGGAAGGGAAAAAAAAAGGCAGCTACAGAGAGAGACAGGGAGAAAGAAGGTGTTTCTAAATTCAAGGTCCTATCTCTGGAAATTTCAAGCTCTGTCTATAAGGTTCCTACAAATCTTTGTTATACTGCACGGGATCCTATGGGAAAGTGCACAGTGTCCTTTGTACTTTCAAAGGTCCTGCAGGTAAAGACGCTTTTATATACATATATATGTGTGCGTCTATAGATGTATATAATTCCTAAAACGAGGAAAACTTCATAAGAAGACACTTCTGGCATTGTTTGGTTGGCTGGTGAGGTACTTTGCTCTTTTTGTTTGCATTGGCCCCTAATTAAAGCAGAAAGTGCAAATTCACCCCTCTTTCTCGCTGCCTCTGTAGGCGTCCCCCTCCCCACCCCGTTTCAAAGCGCATATCTCTTCTAAAGCAGCTCAACTCGCAATAGGGAAGAGACACATAATATCTAGTTATTACAAGAGGAGCCGGCCAACGGTTTTGTTGGAAGTTATTAAAGCAGATACGAGTTGTTTCCCTCTCCTGCCCCCAGCAGAGCCTGTCTTTGCAGCTACCGCTACACAGAGGAGGAGGAGAAAAGAGCTCATCTTTGATTTGGGTAGACCTTTTCAGATGAAGCAATAGTGTAAAAAATCCCCATGTATCTTGAAAAGGAAAACGGATCCGTGCTGCTTGCACTGGGCTGTACAGGGAGAGACAGACAGACTCGCACAAGCTTTCATGCGCGTGCAGAGCTCAATGGCTCTCTTAGAAAAATGCCAGGCTCATAAAGGGCCACTTTGCCATCACTTTTGTTCCAGTCTTTGAGTCATGTGCTGCGAGGCTGGCACAGGGCAGAGTGGATGCGCTTCCTGACAGCTCATGCTTTACCACTTTGCGGCACCCTGAATTAGCTGTGCTCCACGGGCTGGGAGAAGAGCAGGGGGAGGAAGGGAGGGGAAAAAAGAAGCTAAAATAGATCTGACGTCCACTGGTTCCCTGCTCACACACAGAAAAAAAAATTATGGGCAGTATTTTTTTTTCCAAGTCACATAATTATTAGATTCAGTAGCTCTTGCGAAACACAAGATACACGTCTCAAACGAGCCTTTTAAAATTAATTTGATCAAAATTTCTATTTTATTATTATTATTCTTTTCTCTGCAACTTAAATATTTAGGTTTTCTGGTTTCAGCAATTGCAAACGGGAGTTGTCTCACCCACTTCTCCAAATTTTACCATGAACGCTGTGTTCAAAATGCGAGGCACCTTCGAAAGGGACCTTTAGAAGTTGTGTACCTGTGATCTGAAAGGGAAAAAAAATAAAAAAGGGGAAAAACGGAGAAGAATGCTTTGACCATCCTTGTGACACACTCCCCGGAGCTCTGCCGTGCTGAGCTGAGCACTGCAACTCAGCATCGCAGTTGCAATTTCGTGCAATTTCATATGACTTTTTTCCCATTATTTATTTATTTATTTACTAAGGACACTTTTCCCCGAAGCACCTCCTGTCCATGGGGATGTCCCCTACCCTGGCTGCGGTCGCAGGATCCCGGGAAGCCAGCGGGCATCGAGGGGCCGCGGCCGCGCGCTGGATTTGAGTGGGGCAGCGGCGCCCTCTGATGGGGCTTCGCTAAATGCAGCGGCTCCTGCCGAAAGTTGCTCAATTCCCCGGATTTCTGCGCATTTCCAGCCCACTGCAAGCAGTCAAGTGCTACCACGGTAATTTTCACGCGTGCTTTCTGTAGAGGTAGGGAGCTGCAGCGTCCTATCAGGCAACTCAAAGTTTGCAACTTGATGCTGTAAACGAGCACATTTTTTTTTATTATAGCCCACATCTTTAAATGCTGTACTGATCTTAAATAAAATATGATAATAATCTCTTTTAGTTGTCTGTCAACAGCTCGCGCAAGAGGGAAAGGAGCTTCAGCACCGTTACGAACACACTGGTGAAAAGTCAGAAAAAAAAGATTGACTTTTACTCAACAAGTTTTATGCTCCCATTTCATATGGTATATCATCTTTTTTAATAGCCATTTATCCAATAGCCAAATACTCATATTTCTTTAATAGACTTTCTGGAATTCTCTGCCTTTTAAAGAAAGAGTGAGTCGCTTGCCTCTGTCCTAGAGTGTATTCTCTCCGGTACGTGGGTATGTATGTAAGTATGTGTTACTGGCAGGGGTTTAACATAAATTAGTTTAGCTCAGCGCCCTCTGCTGTTCGCCTGCAGTTCTCGTGTATAATCTTTTTTTTTTTTTTTTTTCTTTTTCTTTTAGAGTGAAAATTCTTTTTGCTGTGTTTGGAACCTTTTCTTGCAAACTAACTTTTTTTTTCCCGTGTCTTTTATTTCCCCATATGTTCCTTTGTGTATTTCAGCACACAATCTTAAAAACAAGCAAACAAACAAAAAAAACCTTTTTTTTTTCAATTTCTAGCACTGGAGAAAAAAATATATATAATAATGTTAATATCAGAGAATGTAGCTGCAATGTAACTGCCAGCTTCTTCCTCGGTTACAAAAATCATCTAATTCATTACCTTTATTGTGAATAATGTTAAAACTCATCTCTTCAAAATAAGAGAAAGTTTAATAGAGAGAGAAAGAAAGATAAAAAGACATAAATAGGATGGAAAGAATGAGGAAAGAATGAGGGAAGGAAAGGAAAGACACACACAAGAAAAGAACATTAAAAATATCTAATTTTTGATCTTAACTGCTCGTACTATTTTCTCCATTGCATCTGCAAAGATTGCTAGGTTGTTTTTTTTTTAATTATTTTTTTACCCTCAAATCATCAGCACTCATTTTCTAGAAGGGGCATATCCACATCCTCTTGCTTCTGGCAGCATTCCTGATGCCTGGAATGGCTTGTAGCAGGCCTAGAAAGAGCTGTCACATGAACTGATGCCTCTTAGACAAATTCAAGCATTTCATCAAGTTTACCAAACCTATAGAAAAATGTTTGGGATCTCCCATTAGTGATGACCTCCTTTGCACTCCCCCATCCCTACAGACCATTTCAAGCCATCCCCAAACCCTGGGATTTGAGATCACGGTCACCTTTGGCCACTGAGTCCCACATCATGCTGTCCTGACATTGGTACCCAAATCTATACTCTTGTCTGTAGCCAGGAAGGACAAAGCTAGGACAGTAACCTGGTCTAAAATGTGTTCTCTTAGAAGAGATCTGAAGTATCTTAAGAACAATGCTTTGAAAAGGGCTGGTATGAACATTTCACTATGTGCTTTTGAAAGGAGGCCTAGAAATATCCTTTTGAACACAAGCACACTTTTCACTGATTCCTGCCCTTCTATTTGAGAGGAAGAGTAAAACCACTCCAATGGACAGACTCAGATCTATCAACTCAAGAGCTACTAAACAACAACCCACCATCTGATTAATTATCTTCTCCTCACTCCTATTGTAGGGGTGTGGATATAAGCGTGTGTTTGGCAAACTTTGGGCCATTTTTAATTGTATAGCCCTAGTCCTGTTACCGTATGCCTGAGGATATTGCAGGAGTGCACATTTCTGCAGTCTTTGCTTTGAGGCTTTCTGCCTTCCCTCCCTGCATCAGAGTTTTTTTTTTCTCTGAATGTCAGCAAAGAATTTAGGGCGATTGGATATTAAGGAAATCCCAGTCCTCACCACCAGGAGACACTGAAGATACCCTGGTAAGTATTTCCAGCTGAGAGAAAAAGAGGAGATTGTTTAATCTAGTTTTGGAAGGAACTGTAACATTGTTAGATACTTGGAGAATTAGAGAGGAAAGGAGTGGTGGATAAGATATATTTTTTTTAAAGATAACGTCTCTGTTTTTTTTTTTTAAGGATGTAAATGTTTTAGATATGAAGTAACAGATAGACATGAATTAAAGAGTATAACTCAAAATGTCCAATCTTTGCTTATTTTTATGAGCTTGCAGTTATCAAATATCTATTTATTGCCAGTAGACACACACTGATATATACAGAAAGTCAGTGATGTTAAGGAAAATTTTATTCTCTGTTTTAAGAAATAGAGGTATTTTTTGAATTTGTACAGATATAATTAAAAAATAATTTGAGGTCTCATGTCACTCTGTTTATCTACATATGGTAGTTACCTGCCCTCCATGTCCTAGTATGGCCTATCAAATATTGTCTTTCATTAATGGAGAGAGCTGCAGAGAGTAAAAGATCTTTTCTTTCCTTTGCTTTTCTTCACATATGAATGTTTCCATATCTTCACCTGCATCTATGCTAACAAACTGAACCATGTCAAGGAATGTTTCTGGTTAATTATCCAATTGCTTAATTGCTAACAGGATCTCTGGTATGATTCTGGCTCATGTAATCTCTTCAAAGACACCTCCCAAACATGATCTGGTAATAAGCTCCTCCTAGTAAACAATTTGGATATATCTACCTTGCTTCAGAGGCAGAGCTTAGCAATATAGAAGTCAGGGTTTGATGCTAGTTGGAAAGTTGGAATAAGAAAATTGTCTAAATTAGGGTAAGAGCATCCTCACTGCCTTTCAAATAGTATTTTTTCTAGTGCTAGGATATAATATGAATGGTAATATAAACCTGTAACTTGGAGTTGTAATCCTAATGTAATTGTATATCATTTATTTTCATAATAATGAGTTAAACAGGCACAATACAAATCAGTGTTTCCTACCTAAAAGACATGGGAATGAACAAATATAAATGAATCATTTTAACAGCAATGAAATTAAACTGTGTTTTCATCAGTATCACAAAAGGGAAGGTTGAAAATGAAAATTGGAACCTTTTCCCCCTTCAATTATGAAATTAACAGATATTAATTCTTTCATAATCTGATTTAGCTAACATTAATGTAATTTGTAAAAGCATATAAGCACCTTCCTTCTGATAATCAGCTTTGTTTTTGATCTTCAGAACACATGGTAATCCTAGAACTATGATCACAATATTCCTAAAAATAAAATGCTCATGGAATCCCAGCTCAGTTTGGCAAATATTTGTTTCTTAGCCACCATTCATCACTGAAGTTCAATATGGTCATTTTCTTTTTCATCCCAGATAGATAGTAGAAAAAGTTGTAGCTCCTGCTTATGCCAAAAGATTTTATCACAGAATATCACAGGGGAGACCTGAGCCAGTGTAGTGGAGAGGACACTTTGGAGTCTGGGAGACCAGTGCTGCTTCCCATGTCTGCCAATATTTCTCCAAATCCTGTGTGTCTGACTTCATCTGGACCTTCTCTGTTGACAGCTCAGTTGTGGCATAGTTTACTCCCTTTTAATGAGCTGTCCTCATAACACAGCACATTAAAAGGAAATTGAGCACATCCTAGAAGTGTGAACATTAGGAATAAACTTTTCTGAGAAGAAAATAGAAGGGATTCATCTTACAACAGCAGAAACAGAATTCATCAATGTTCTTTAGTAAAGTGTCAAGGCCTCCCATGCTGTGTAGGATTGCTGCACAAATGAAGGATGATACCTCTTTGGTCATTCCTTCTGAGCTTCTCTTTGCACATTCTCTAAAAATGAAAGTAATAGGAAGCGGAGCCACCAGTCTGACTCTTGAATCTTGTGAAAACAAGGGTGAATATTCACAGCTTCATCAAACAAAAGCAGGGATTATCACCTGATCTGAGCTCCTACAGAACATGCAGAGAAAACCCTCCACGGATTAACTATTGAATGAGCTGCAGTGTGTCTTGTTTTAATTTTGTTGTGTTAACAGTAATCCAATTCATCCTTTACTCTTAAGAACTGAAGATTTGCAATCTCTCCCTACCTTAGTGAATTGTTCTTAATTACTATGTCTAATGAAAATACAACCCCATTTTCTGCTCTGATAGCATTTCAGTGAAATGTGAATCTTGTAAAATATTCTGTTAGGATGTACCAAGCTCCAGATCATGCTCACTGGATTGTCCCCAATGACAATTCCCTTTCAGAGCCACTGCACTTGCAGCACATGAACTAATAAAAAAAGATTGAGTATTTTCTTCTTAGTTATGCAAGTTCATTCTCAATCTACTGCAAGAAATTGCTTAGTAGCATTCAGTCTACCAAACAATCCAAATCATAGTGCATGTGTCCTCCTTATCACTTTTCCCACAAGTTTTCTCTTACCTACAAATATCATCAGTAATAGCAACTATTCTCACTTGATGTGGACGCAAACTGATGTTAGAGCAGAAACTGAAACGGGAAGGTCTACAAGAAGATTGCATGTTTAGTCATTATCTTCTCTTCATCATCCATTCTCAGGCTTTAGTAGCTGAATTTAGATCCATTTACTGCATTTAGTATTTTGTCTAATTGTTATAATTGCAATCAGTATCCCTGTGCTGGAAGTTAAATGTGCTCTAGAAGTCAATTAAATCTGTATTCTCATTAAAAGGAAGATGAATAAGTTCATTTGACAGTATCAGTTTTCTGTAAAACCTTATTGATTAGTATTTAGTACATTTTACTCCTTTACTTCTTCTTCTAAGGCATTAGCAATAACTCCTGTGAGATATAGGTTCCTAAACCAGGCAGTCTGTTTTAATACTGTTCTTACATTGGTAATTTCCATTCTATCTTCATTCACATGTTTTTGCATCTACAGGAAATCTCAGACATAGTTTAAAATTAAAATTTCACATAAAAACAGTATTTGTTTTCTTACTCTTGAAGTTTTATGATCTGGAAGTCAAAAGGAAAGAGTAGCTTTGCATTCTTTCATACAGAGTGCTGAAAACAAGATGGTCCATAGTGGTAAGGAAAAAAACCAAACCACTTCAAGGATGCTGTGAAATGTTTCCATCTCCTATGCTACCACAGTCCCTCAAAATGAATACAAAATTAGAACTTCTACTCACACTAATAGTATGTATTCTTAAAAAAAATTGAAATAGAGAAAATAACAACTTCACAAGAAATTCACAGATGAGTCACATCTGAAGTGTGCAAGGGACACAAACTGGAATTTGCAATCAGTAATAACACATCTACTCATGGATAATATGGTACTCCTAGGAGCAGGGTGACTGCTGGCCAGCTTTTGCAGCAGGACAGAGTATGGATAGAAGAGGAGATGCTCTAGGAAGGCCCTTGATTCATCTGTATCAGTGAAGTCATTGGCTCACTCTTTAGCCATTTTCCTCCTCATCCTCCTGATAGCACTCTAAACCAGTCATGACTTGTGTCCCATGCAAACAGAAAATAATTTCACAAGACAACTCATTTCAAAGTGCAGGTAAGTAATAGATCCCCATCTATGCTCTCCCTAAAGAGATTGCAAGAGGTCTATAGGCAATCATCCATATTCCAGTTGCTCTTTTAGAAAGCACTTTAATCCTAGTCCTGGAGGCTCCAGTACCTGCTACATTCATGGTTCTTGTTTAGTCTTCAGTTCCCAGGGCACTTGCTCTACAAAATTCACCTTTTTGAGATGTACAAGGAAAGGTCCTCTAGAAAAAGGAAAAAAAAAAAAACCCTAATATACTGAGTTGTCTGGAATTATTCCTGGACCTTCAAAAGACCATTGGGATTTTGATGTTGACTCAAGTAAGGGCAGAATAGGATTACCAAGAAGGCCCCAAGGCACTGAGTGCTAGAAATCAAGGATGTAGTGTGATATTGAAAATAAAAGGAATTATTTCCTTTCAGGTTATTCTGTAACTAGGTGAAAGCAAGAAACTAGGAAGTTCACTTTGAACCAGCATTTACAGGAGATAAAAGGAAGTACGTTGTTCTACATTGTAAGTAATAGACCTACTTTCCATAATTATCTTTGAATGTTGTTCAGTGAATCAGATTTTTTTTTTCATCCTGGAATTATTAAAATGTAAAAAAAAAAAAAAAGTCCATTAGGATTGCAGAATATAACCCTATCATCTGAGTCTTCTAGCTTTGATATTATTGTAATTACTATTTAAATCATATTGTTAAGTAGATCAACTTTTAGACAAACACCACGATATGTTTAATAATATATTGAGTTTATTTGTGAGGTGGCACTGACTAATCTTCATCTTCAATATTGAAAAACTACAGTGCATATGAATTTCAGATGAATATTTTTGTTCCTAGGTATGCCCATCTCATTGAGATTACGTCAGATTATGGCCAGAAGCTTTGAAGTATGGGGCTTACAAATACGATATAGGACATGCAAGAGATGCACATTGTAATTCTAGAACACTTATTCTAATGTTATAAAAATGGTAAAATATGCTTAGTTTTCTTCAAAAACTAATGAGTCATTTTCTTCAGGTTTAGATTTTGTATCATTCCCTCTTGTAATATATACATAATAATAGAGTAATACATTTTTCTGATCTAAACTATATTCACTGCTCCATATGCCCTTGATTTTGTTTATTTGTTGCTTTAAATAGCTAAAAGAACATCTAAATCACTTGATTTTGATGTCTATTTGTCTTGCAGAAAGACATTCAATGTTCCTATGATGACAATAATTGATGGGGAGTCTATCACTTCCTTGGTAATTTGGTGAAAAATACTTTTGAGGTACAAGCTAGGGATCTCTCCCTCTTGTTTTGTGTCTCTCTCATTAAATGTGGCTACCACACTTTGAAATCTGTGAAAGTTTAATTGTACAAGCACAGCCAGATCGCCATTATAGACTTCAGGACCAAGGAACAGTTTAGATACTGTTTAGTAATACTAAGAAAACAAAGAAATAAACAAGCAAACAAAACTGAGTAAATAATGAGTCAGAATTTCAGCTTGGACTTCAGCTGATGTACTTTTGCTATGGACTGATGGCTGATATGAGCAGGTTCTTGCATGTGTGCACAAAAGGGGATCAGAGGAGGCCAGTGTAAGGCAGATTAAAGTTAGAAACCTTCAAAATTGTACTGTGGCAATAACAAAGAGTAGACTAAGGACTGAATCAGTCCTCTTTCTCTCTGCACTCTATTCCAAAATGATGAGATTGAATCCCAAGAAATGTGTTCTGTTATACCACTGTACTTTGCTTTTTAAGCAGTCCTGGACAGCTTTTCCATACTCAAAATATCTACGGTCAACTAAAGGCATTACCTTCTTCTAAGACAGATTTCAGAAATGCTTTCATTATGTAGCATTTCTACTTTTAATCTTAAATGATGGAAGTAAAGGGATGTCTTAATCTTCAGATGGGAAGATGCCCTTCCCATCTGAATCACAATTGTTATTTTACATTTTAAATAGTTTTTCTGCTACCTCTTTTCCCAGTATATTGTGCAACAGCTTCTGGGTGAAGAAAGGATCTTTTGTTCATTTTTATTTCATTTTTTTTTAATTTTCACATTATAAACAAATTTTAAGGATTCATTTTTTTTCCCAATATTTTCCAGATCTGAATTTCACAATGAAATCATAATACTAGCGTTTGACCACTTATTTCAAAGAAAATCCTCTTCCACTAATATGCTCTCTACTGACCATTCTTAATTTCCTGTGTAATTTTATTACTGGCTTCACACTATGTATTAATTGGCAAAGACTCAGTGCTTTGATAAAGCCTTAATTCCACTGGCCATAATGACATAGCCCAAGGTGTTTTGTTAATATTTTTGTTGGATGTATATTAACAAAACCATATGAAAACTAGATGGCTCTGGATGGGAATGGTAATGGATCTCATCTTCTTGGCATTTTATATCCAGTCCAGGACTTTAGAAGCAGAAGGCATGAGTTTCACAAGGTGAAACTCTGCTTGAGTATGTGCCGTGGAAGAACATTGGCATTGCACCTAGACATAAATAAAATTGATGCAAGACAATCATTCTTTTCAATGTTTCATAGATTTCTAGACAAGAGTATATAAGGCAACTGAGTAAGGCTGGAAAATGTGATATTAAGTCCTGTTTGGAAAAGCAAACAGAGGCTAGGCAAAATAGTTATTTCAAAAGCTGCTCTTTTCTTTGTGTGCAGGCAACACAATTGAGCCCTAAATGTTCACAGATACCCCAAATACTAAGCTTTGGAAGTAATATCTGGAGATCATCTAGTTCATGCTCCCCACTCAGTGTTGTATCAGGTAAGCAGGTTGCCCTGGACTATCTCATTATAGAAGGCTATTAGATTGATTAAGCATCATCACCCCTTCAGAAATCCAAGCTGACTATTCCCAATCACCATTTTCCCTCTGGTCTCTGAGACCTGGGAGTCCTGAAGGCAGGTCAAACCAGTAAAGATCAAGATAAAGACTGCATTGCATTGAGAACTTGCTTTTTTTTTTTAATGGGATTCTCCCAAGAAGATCTTGGAACAGTCTGCGATTTAGCTTAGTCAGTCTCCTCTACTGAAGTTCAGGCTTCTGTAGCCTATCTAGAAATAAAAACTTTTTTTTTCCATCTAAGTGAAATAACAAAATTTATAGCATAAGTGGGGGTTTTGTCATTGAACACAGGGGTAAATATTAGTGTATTTAGCTGATTTTATTAATTCTGGGAGTTTAAGATACTCAGTGTTTCACAGATTGGTCTCTCACCTTAAATTAAAATTTGCATTAAATTTTTGTACTCTTTTTTAATATAAAATCTAACAGAAGTGATTTTCTTTCCTTTCATCTTATCTGTATGGTGTGCTGCATGTTGCATGCTGTTTATAGTCTCTACTACTTGGAGGATACTTGTTTGAATTAACACGTCTTTTGGCAGTGAACGTCTGTAGATGAGTGGTTTAATCTTCTTTCTGTTTGCAGCGAGTACAAAAACTTACACACTAAACTGAAGAAGGATGAGACAGCCAACCTCTCCGATTATAGTTAAAACACAGATTTTGTTTTTCCATGGTTATATTTCTTCTGACTTTAGACAAGAGGACATACAGGGCAAATCAGAGGAATTCACTATGGCACCAAGGAAATTAAATTCACATATTATGAGATGGATATTAATTCTTGGGAGTTCATCTGCTAGAGAACTGTGGTGAGCAATGAATAAACCAAGTTTGAATATGTAAGAATTACTTTCTAAACTGATTCCCTTTTTCACCTGAATTTTTCAAAGCTTCTGCCATTGTGGCTTTCCCCTTAATGTCTCATTGTTCTAAATTACTCATAAAGTCATTTTTGCAAGCACTGAAACAACACAGAGTTGCCATAGGGTTCCCAAGCATTTCTGAAACAAGATGTCTGTGAAATTTATTAAAAAGTATATATATACTTTGGAAGCCATCTCAGGTATCTATCTATTCCAGATCCATTTGTTTTGGAAAGTTTGCTTAACTTACAAAATGGAGTTACTTCAGACCATAGATGCAAGAGGAGATGATTTACATTAGGATACAGTTTTATTGAGTCTCATTGTTTCTACCTAGGGAGATTCAAGCCTTGAGCCAGTATACTTGGTCCTGAATCCAAAATGGGAGCACTGGTAGTTAACACAAACACTGAGCTGAAGTGGAATCTGGCGTTGAACTGTGTGGCAAGATTATGTGCAGAAGGTGAAAAGATCAGTTTGAAATTGTGTAGATATGGATGTAATTGACAGCTTTGTCACAGTCTTCTTTTACAATCGTGGGTAAGGCACTTCTGATGTCATTCAATTTCAATTTAATTTGAGCATCTAAATATCAAGTATCCAGGGTAAGATACCTTTTCAGACTCCATCCAGCATCAATGGGGAGTCACTTGGTCTATTATCAGTTTTCTGCTTGGTCAGTTGAGAGGGACTAATCTAATATAAGTCATATCATCTAGGTTGGTGCCATGATCCATTACCTTGCTTGTATATCTTTCTCTTGGTACATCAAGAAAAAAAATGTCTTTAACAGACATCTTTAGAAAAGATACCTATTTAAAGTAGATTTTTTAGGTGGGATAAATCCCATATTTAATCCTCCAATTTATTAATATTTAAGCATATTTAATTAATAAGATAAATTCCTGGCTAGGATTCTCTGCTCATATATTCAGAAATGTAAATTATTTTAATGCACCAGGCAAATCAGGGGTTAAATCAACATAGATTTTATTGCCGTGAAATGTTCAATCAAAGGTGGTCATTATCTTCATAGACTCATGTAAAACGAGTAGTTTGTATAGGAAATAGAAATATAAAAGATTATGTTTTTCACCACTGAATTATAAATTAAATTAAGTGGAAGGAAAACAAAAAAAAAACAAAAAACCCTCCAAAACAATAAATAGGACATTTTTTGTTGGTGACCAAGTGCGCACTCACATTTAAATACAATCACAACAGCTGCTGTACAGAACAGAATTCATTGTACAAAATAAAGAATAGCAATAAAAATATCAGACCTCTCCAAATGACCTTCATCTGACAAAGGAAAATAGCATTATCTTCTTCTCTCCCCTATTCCCCACATAGCTATACTTGAAGTCTTGTAGAACTTGTAATGCAGTCAGAGGTGGAGAATATTTTTATAATTACAGTTCCTGTATAATTATGCTAGTTGATTTTTCTTGTGTTTCAGGCTTGTATATTCTGCCAATGATATTTTTTTCTTGACCTTATAAGAGCAGCAGAACTGTCTCTCCAAAGGGTGACAGAAAGTCGGATGACCTTGGAATTCACCAGCAGCCCTTTTGGATACCCAAGATATCTAAGACCAAAACTTGTTTATTGGTATTAATGAAAAGTAGTTAGAGAACATGGCTTTCAGGACATTAAAGTAGACCCTTGTGAGCTTTGCTGCAAACTGGTGAGCCACAGTTGCGCTAGTGAGTCATGTTCAAAGGAGGAGATGAGCTGGGGATGTATTTACAGAGAAGTCCAGTATTTGGAAGGACTGTACATTGTGCTTGCTTTCTAGCAGATTTTATTTATTTATTTATTTATTTTCTTTTAGTGAAAGTTAAAGAGAAACTTCAAAGACTGGACTTGTTGATTTGGTGAAATCAACAAGTCTTCTCCCAATGGATACAGGATTTTTTTCTTTAAAAAAGAAGAGTCCAAATTCATCCCTTGTGCCAGTTCTCCAAGGCAATAGAATGACACATGGAAAGAATTGTGGTTTTTGGTTGGCAGCAAACTGCTCTGTGTTGCGGTATGAAGGACAAAACTTTTGTCTGTCTTCGGCTGAAGGTGGAAGGATCATCAGTGCTTGTTTGTGATTTATTCCCCTTTACGGCTATAAGAATATCTCCGTTCTTTTGTCATCTGCATACAACTCTCCTTTTGCTACATTTCTCTACTCTTAAATGGTACTAATAGAAGTTAGTGTGAATAGAGGTCCACAACACAGGGCCATGGCTGGAAGTGAGAATGTTACCCTCAGCTCAGACTGGTGGTGCCCAGCTCTTCCAAGTGCTTGCCTTCAAAACTTAGTCACTACAGCTGCTCTTTGTGTTCATCTTATGCTCTGTGAATAACACTTTGCTCTATACATGTGGGTAGCCAGTCAATCTACTTCATGAGTGAGTTGCTAATAAATCTGAGTAGCAAGAACTGGCCTTTCTGAGCCAATGTAGTGTGCTTTTTGGTCCTAATATATAGCACTAATTTAGTGTAAGCAAAGTAAGTTGTGGGACGTTCTTATTGTGTTTTGAGATCTGTGGAGGGAAAGTTAGACTACTGCTGAACTGTATAAAGCTGGATAATGGACCGAAATTACAACAGTTAGCCAACACTTGAACTACGTGTCCAGTGAGTCCATTTTTGACATTTACAACA
This sequence comes from Nothura maculosa, assembly GCA_032353885.1. Classification (NCBI taxonomy): domain Eukaryota; kingdom Metazoa; phylum Chordata; class Aves; order Tinamiformes; family Tinamidae; genus Nothura; species Nothura maculosa. Next base: position 601,360 of record JAUBOD010000057.1, on the reverse strand, counting down.
CTCGATTCACTGCTTGGAGATGAAGGTTTGGACAATTTTCTGTACTGCCTATGTTTTTTGACCTGAATAGAATAAATAATTTCATCATCTCTCAAAAGGAGAACTTTTTATTCCAGACCAGATTTATTTGAAAGTCAAAAGGATACAAATATACTTGATTTTGCCACCCAGTAATTTCAAACCATGCCCTTCTTTCAGGCTGAAATAATTCATGAATATGTTCTGAGATGGCAACATTTCCACAGGAATAAGGATTAAAAACATTAAAAAAGCAATGGGAATGTTGTGCTTGCATGTGTGAAAAGTGGGAAAAAACTTAGGCTGAATTTTCAGAGGAATATCAGTGAATTCATTGCTGAAATTGCCCCACTGAAATTTCCAGTTTCAAAAAACCAAAGATATTTGGATGTCAAGGTGCTTCTGACAAGTAGTTCAACAGACTACTGTTGAACTGCATTGTAAGACTGCATTGTAATCATTATTTTTCCTCTCAATGAAATTATTTTTCCTCTCAGTGAAAATAATCAAACATCTACAGATAAGAAATATGACAGAGAGCATGTGAATGTCAATAAACTGTGTCAGTACTTTTTAAAAAGTGTCTTACTTTCAAAAGGTGTGAAGTTACTAAAGGAAAAACAGGGGAAAGACCAGGATGCAAGGATAGATAGCATCTTAATGAATGGTAAGAATCTCAGGGAATTCAATCAGCTTGGATAAAATCTGTTATGAAATCTTCCTAAAAAATCTGTAGCTGTGGTAGGACTGGAAGCTAAGAGAGTTCAGCAGTGCTCAACTTCATTAATACTAATAGATCAAAGTTAATTCAGGTTAAAAATAATTTGTGAGTTGAAGACCAGAAGCGAAAACTACCTGTAAAACAGCAGAGGATGTAAACCTTTAAATTAATCATTGTAAGGACATTGGAATATACTCAGAAATGCTGAATATTCCAAGTAATACTGTATACATGTCATTTCCAAGATTAGACATTTGAATAGGATAATAACAAAATAATTCTGATTTCTCAAAAGTTTTACAGAATAATCTACATATCGAGTCATTCCCCCTGTCTCCAAGAGTTTGATATTTTAGTGATAAAAATTCAAAAGTATTTATTTTTTTTCTTCTCTCCCTCTGCCTTGAAATCTACTTTAAATTCTTCGTATTTTAAAGATCACAATTAAATAGCTTTACACTACATTTTTCATATGGCAAATCGGTGGATCCGACACAGTAAAATATTTAATTTTTTTCTTCCACTATCCTTTTCTTCCTCATCTCCCCTAGTTGGGGCTATAGATATAGAAGTATGAGTTTCTTTTTCACTGTCAGTCAGTGTTGAGCTACTTTCACTTACAGTTATCTTGTGTTCTAGAGTAATATCACAATGCATCTCTTACAAACTTCACTGGGGAACATGCATTTGATTTTAGCACTTTTCCACAGTTGCCAAAGTGAAAAATTCATTCAGTAAAGGTTCAATTCTGTTATGCACTTAGCTGATGTTAGTGAGTTAAGGAGGTGGAGTCCCATGGAGACACTTCTACTGCATAGAGGGAGCCTGGGTCCCTCTAGGTAGAGATCTCTGTTATATACCTACCATAGGTAGGACAAAACTAGGCCAAACCACAGGGTTCCATATGATTTGCAGATCTCCTTACACAAACAGATTTAACTCCAAATATATTTCTTAGCTGATGATATATTTCTTCCTACTGATGTCAAGAGGAACAGCATCATGCCATAATTGCTTTGACCTTATTAATTCAGCCTGGATCCCTATGACACGGTTGCAAATGCCTTTGGACAGTCTTCACATCTTTCAGGTTTGTGAATCTGAAGGTGTTCATCTAAGATGTAATACAACATATCTTGCTTTAAAAAAATACATACAGTGTAGTCACTTGTCTATGAACACTTTTATCCTTTGAATCCTTTGTATCAGCCTGAGAAAAGCACACAATTCCAGGGCATGGTTCATCATTATTTTGGGACAAAAATCACCTTCACCCTGTAAGTACCTGTTCTTCTCCATTGGTTATGAGGCAGATGACTAGTCCATGCACAATGGAAAATGCCACTATTAAATTCTGGCTATTACCTGTAGATAAGAAGGTGCTTCCACACAATTCCTCCTACCTGCCTTGGACACCTGGTGTTGGTTTCAGTTGATTACACAGAGGTATCTGCCTAATATTGTTTTCTGGGATACTCCAGTTCCTGCTCCAGGAGAGTCCTCATCTCCTATAGTTTTCATGTCATACCTGCCAAAACTGTGTGGCTATCTTAGATATGTTAATGAATCTCAACTGGTGTTAAGCATTTATATGTGGCGACTATACGTTGTCTTACAGTAGCATGAGAGGAATTGTCATTTAGAAGAAAAGTTCTGGTTCTGTTGACTTTAAAGGGAGTTTAGATGACCAGCATAACCCCACCCTATAACATCAATCTTTTATAACTATCTCAATGGGTTTTTTTTTCAGAGAAACAAGAAAAGGAGTGGAACAAGACTGTTGTGAAAGAATGAGTTAGAATGTGACTGGAAGAAGTCTCCAGGCTTAAAGAAGCCTGAGCTCTAAGTATGCCTCAAATGTTCTCTTGGTTTGAGCGTATGGTAGGTAGTAATATTTCAGTAGCACAAGAGCAAGGTTATTAACCTTTAACTGCTTTGGAACAAGCCCATTTGTCTTAGTTTTCTATTTTTTTTCTGTGTGTGAGTGGATTCTGTTAAAACTCTACACGTCAAATGGATTTCTAAAGACAACAAAGCTGCAGAAACAAGTTGTTGAAGAAAATAAAGTATCATAAAATCAAGGGAACACAAACAGTGACTCCAATTGTCTGCATTTATCCGGTTGAACAGAGACCCAGATACGGCATATTGCAGTGTTGTGGGACCAGGGGCTGAGAAGAAAGAGAACAGAAGCCCATGCTGTCATTTATTCTGAAGTTCACAGAAGGATCAGGGCTATTACTGAAACTGTCTTTTTTTTTTTTCACTTTAGTCTGTGATGCTCTTCTCATAAGAGACACCATAGCTGCTTCTTGAATGGTCAGGACAATTTCCCAATGGGTTATGGCCTCATTTCAGTGCAGCTTTATTGTACATTCCTATGTCAGGGTATGCAGTCCCCAACGCTGAACAGTTCATTCATCCGACGACCCAAAGATTCCTCTCTCGCCAGGTTTCCATAATATTTCCCAGTGGTGAGTGGATCAAGCATTTCTGATGGATCAGAGGAAGACCTTTCAATCTAGCCAGCGTTTGAGCAAAGCCATCATGCTGGAACCATGTCCCTCACCACACATGTGCTGGCCCTAACTATGCTGCCGGAGAAAAGTGCTTCGAATTAGCCTGTGACAAATTTCACTGTGCCACCTCAGCCAAGTCCAGAAGTGCTTATAAAAAACAGTGTTAGTGTATCATTCAGAACAATCAAATACTACGTGCACGAAAAAAGTTTAGAGCAACATAAATTTTAAAAAGTGACAATTTCATCACACATTTACTGTACACTGCTGTTCTTAGGGTTGAATACTTTCCTCTCTCTCTCTCTCTCTTTCTCTTGCTTTTAATCTTTCTCATTCTCGTTTCTTTCTTTTTTTTTCTTTTTTTCTTTTTTCTTTTTTTCTTTTTTTTTACCCCTTTTTTTGGATTTGGTCCACTGGAGATAAATCACCCTCAATGATATATATATTTAAAAAAAATATCAGCAGCAAGACTCTCTTGAAATAGATTCTGTTTGATGTAGCTAGTCTGTCTTTTCTGTTTTGCCCTCTTTCACAGCAGCCTCTGAAGTTTTCCGCAGGGGGGCTTTCTCCGAGTTGGCGTGTCCTTGGCCGGATTCCGCCGCTCCTCCGTTTTTGTGCGATGTGTGCTTTTCCAAGTAGTTCAGCATTTCACTGAGAACAGTTTGGAAAGTGCTTAGGGCAGCACATATTGCAGGAGTTCCAAAACCATGAGTGATCAAACTAGAAATGGGAGAGAGACAGAGAGAGAAAAAGAAAGAAGTGCACACACACACATAAATATATATGCACTCACATACATTGAAAAGTTTACAGTACACTGACATTGCTACAGTGAATTTCAAGATTTGCTCCCTAAACTATTTATTACCTGTGGGAGAAACAGAAAAGAGAAGAGCAGTAGAGCAGACTACATACAGCTTCAAAGGTTGTTTTTTGGTAGAAGTATCAGCTCAGAAACACCATGAGACAGATCCTCAGCTGATGTGGATTGACACAGCACTGTTGACTTCAGAGGGGCTAGGAGAGGATCTGTGCCCTAGGCTCTCTGGTGTTGGAACTGCTTCATTCCCAGAAGGGATGACTTCCTCCTTCTCAGGTATATAAAACTAGTGGTATGCAGCTTATTTAGGCTCGCAGATCAGACTCTTAAACAACAAGTTGTGGTTATTATGCATGAACATATAGCTGCATCTGTACTGGGAGTGGAGCAATGCCAAGGTGCACTCTTTGACTCTCATAGAAACTAGAACAATTTGATAGTGTCTATACTAGGCCCTCTGAACATCCACAGCGAGCAGCCCAAATTGCCTGTTGGGAATGGTCATTGGCCAATGCTGATGTCCCCCAAATCCCAAGGAAATAATTTGGAGAGAGATAGTTCAGTTGGGGACTGTTGAAACAATTTAATAGTAAACATAACCAAGTTCCAATGGGGTTGTCGTTGTGGTGTTGACTTTACTAGTGTAAATTTATCCCAAGGCACTTTTTCTCCAGACAAGGAGTTTTCTCAAGACAACACTGAGATGCTGCACTGCAAAATAGCTGAATGGTGTTTCTTACTCACAATTACTGAAATGATTTATTAATCCAGCTGCCAAGCAGATTTGCAGTGGGTTGGTCTCTAAGTTTAGAGGAGCATTTCAGCATACATATAGGTACCTATAGTAAATTGAAATGCTCTTAAGTCAGAAGAAGCATGCAGGTTTCCTAAAGACCCCTTGTCAGAGAAATCAGCTTTGTGAGGATGTCTCAGCTATGCTAGGACATCTTGAATGGCACTAGAGGCTTGATTTTAGACAGTTATCTTCAATTCTGTCAACCTAAACATTATATGTAGAGTGTGATATAGTCATATAAAGTATAGAACATGTCAAATAGCCCTATACACCCTTGTCTGGACAATAAAATTATTTTTATAGTGATTCATTTTGATATGTTTTAAGTCCAAAAAAAGAAAAAAAGATCTACAGCCCCCCTCAAGATAATTTTTATTTAAAAACATGTGGCAAATTATTTTAAACTTAAAATATTATTGCAGTTTGAAAAAATTTATTTCAATTATTTCAGTTCTGATAAAGAAGACAAGGATAGAAAAAGGAGCTGATTTTTGAGTTCACTCTCATTTTTTAGAAATCAGGATTTCATCTTGTCTTTAGGTGAGAAAAAAAATCAGATTATAATGACTCATAAAAACAAAACAAAATAAAACAAAATTCTTTTCCATCCCACGGCAGTTAAGAACTCGTCTTTATGTTGACTTTCTGGCTGTTTGAGGCATCATGCCAATAAGCCCTGAACTAATGCAGAGAAATGCATGTAGGTCAGAAAATATGAGAACATTTCACTTTAGTGAGCAAAAGATCTCTTTTCCTTTGCACTTTGGTTTCCAAGTCTTCCCAGGAATTTTAGAAATGAATGGAAAATAATGATGTAGTGTCCAAAGCAAAAGATACTGTACAGGGCACAGACAATTGACAGGATGCTAGAAGTAGAAAAAAAAGAAAAAAAAGAGAAGGAAGTTTTCAAAACTTCTTTCAGTGACCTTTCTGTCTCTGCTAGAAATGAGACTCTTGTTTGCTAGGAATGATGGTATCCTAGGGAATATACCAGATTTATGGGGGTCCAAATCAAAATGAGAGCTCAGTTTGGAGACATTCCCCCATTTCTAGAAGTAGTCCAGTCTTTTATGAACAGTCTCCTAAAGGCAATGTCAATTACTAAATAACTAGCTTTAAAGATATTTATCCATCAATCTCCAGGCACTTTTCAAAGGAGGAAATTATGTTTATCCCAGTTAGTAATAATATGAAAATGATAATTAAATATTTACAAGGATTCTTTTGCAGATATCAGTTAATAATAGAATGCAATGTTTGACACTTGGACTCTCAAAGTTAGACTTGCTATTATCAAAAAAGAAAGCCTTCAATATTTTTTCTTGACTATTAAAAAATGTAAAAGCATCTGCTCTAAATTTGATTTTTTTTGAGATCTCTGTGATGTATCAGGAAAAAATAGTCATTCTAAGTTATGTTTTTAATAGTGACATTACAACATCACCAGTAGTAGTCAAATAATAGTATTTTTAGTGATTTTTAAGTCCAGAATTTGGCAATCAGATTACTTCAAGATTATTATGGTTTGCATTTTATCCTTTTTTGCTTTCATAAGTCCAGAGAAATGACTGAAAATGTAAATAAACATAAAATACCAGAAAACAATGAAAAGGAAGCCCAAATGAAACATTACTAGTGTTTTAATGTCTCATGATTTTTACATCACTTTCAGGTCTTCTGGGTTCTGATTGTGGAATATGGCTACTATTGAGAGATTAATTAAATATTTACAAACTTGCATGCAAGAGAAACTAGTTATTCAGTTTTAAGAGTTGGCAATATCTGAAAAAAAATCATTTCCAGTAGATGAAAAAATAAATTACAAAAGATTGTGCAGAAAAATATATCCAAAAATGTTCTCAAATGATGAATAAAATTGCAGAAAACACCAGAATGGAACAAAGTCTGGTATTAAGATATTTAAGTATAGGGGTCTACAAGTATGTTTGTACAGCACCTGTGTCTAAACTCCAATTACAGTCAAAAAGAGTTTAGATCAATTTTCTACACATAAGTGTCTACAGTCATTTGAGTAGCCCAGGTTGGCAGATAGTGTAGAAGGCTTACAAGAGACCAGCACCCTTTTAAAGAAGTGATATACTGATGGGATACCTCATAGCATTTAGAAAGACGCCGCATGCTTATCTTTACTCAGCTATATCATCCTTAAAGATCTCATCTAGATCCTCACTATCCACAGCACCACCTAGACACTCGGCTCATATTGACACACCAAATAATTGGCATTTTGTCAGAAAAGGATACTGAATTCTTGTCTGAAAAGAAATGCTTTCAGGCGAAGAATTATTTGCGGGGAATTAGGCCCCTATCTCCCCTATGGATCTTCTTTTTAACCTGTCATATCCAAGTAATCATCAAATACAGCATTTTTTCTTTTAAGTTTGTATTTCCTGTGGGGGGAAAAAATAGGGAAATGGCTCTCCAGTGTCTCATCGGATCTCTACTTTGGGTTCCTGATTAGTATATTCTTCTTCACAAATGACAATATGCAAACTCCACTAAATTCCTTGAGATGTTATGCCTGCATTTTATTGAGAGAAATAATTTTATAGAAAATTTATAACCAATCCTACTTGCCATACTCCTGTGAGCATTTTTAGCTCCACTTACTATAATGACCATAAAAAGGCTGAGAGGTCTTATCTTATATTTTTAACAGTAATTCTTGCTCTAGTTTTATTGAATTTTATTCTGCAAATTAAAGTCTTTGAAAAACCTAAGAATGTTGGATAGTTGCCCTTTACTGATGAAAGTGATTCTACTAAGGGGACAAAATTTAGTTTTATATTTAAAAAAAGGTATGATGATCAGAAGACTGATGGCAAAGCCTTCAGATGTGCTTCCTAGAAGTTATATTTAATTGTCTGATTTTTCAAAGCAACTGAGCTCCCACTGAAAGCAGTCCAGTTTTGGTATATCCCGCATCTATAAAGTGAGGTTTCATTATGTTACTTTAATTTAAATTTAAGAGCCTAAATTAAACACTGTGGATTCATAATGGAGTCACATGGGTATTCTCAGCTCTGTAACGTGCTGCTTTTCATTGTGACCCCTATAAACTAGTGACTTAATTATTCTAAAAGGCAAGGCTAAAATCCCTGATTTTGGTACTGTGTATGGAGATCTGGAAAAAGAAACCAATGAAGAGCAGGCCAAAATATTACAAATCCTTACGCTTAAGGACATCCAGACCTGCCTGCAGTCCTGCCCAGCGCTATGTTACAATTATGTCTGCTCATGTTTTAATGATGGCCTTACATAGAAGTGAAAAGATCCAAGTGTGCCTGAAGGCTTGGACTCTTGTTTGGCAGCTACCTCAAGGACTCCTCCACATCCTAGGCTGGTAAAACTTCGACATGTTGCAAAAGAAACAGATTCCCTCTCCATGGGGGAGGAAGAGGCCATCTGCACTGAATATTTACATCCTCATTTAAAATAAATACTTTAAAACAATAAAGAAAAAAAAAAGAAAGCTTGAACTTGTTGGTCCAAGTTTCTCAGAACTTCGAATTTGAAAGATGCTGTGTGTTTATCAAAATTTAACAAACATGGTGGATGAAAAAAATGAGCAATTAGATAAATTTTTCAAAATTGAGGAGGAAATAAAATTATATTTTAATATCTTTACTCATATATGCAGCTTATGAATTTAGAGTTCCTTCTGATGACTTTAAGGTGCTTCAAGATGTTCCCCTGCTGAAGGTTACCTAAGGGATTAGTTAGTGCTAACTTTAATTGAGAAAGGGCCTAGGCCTAACAATGTTACATGATTAGGTTGTGTGTCAAGACCAGCACTGTAACATGACCTGCATATACTACAGGGATAATCAGTATATAGAATAAGAATGGCTAACAGGAATACTAAAGTTACAAAATATGCAAAGTAGGTCCTCATACTTGTTTTCCACTCATAACTAAAGTTCTTTAAAGAAATGTCTTTCTAAGCAGGTGTATCTCTTCTTGCTGTTCATAAAAGCAATGAAGTTTCCATGAGAGAGTAAGGAGAGAAGTGCTAGATCTGATGCCTTGTATTTCCAAAATATTCAGTTTCAGCTGTGCAGATTTTGGACCTCAGGGCTGATCTTCTACACTAGGAGAATGCCCAGGGGAAGTCTCTGGAACATCCAAGACTGAGACTATGGGGTTTTTTCATAGCTTCAGGACAAACGAAAAGATAGGATACTATAGTGCAGGTGGCACTCACAGAAGCCCTTGGGTTCTCACCAAGAAGTATTTCTAGCAAAGCATGTTATACCTCAATAATAAACCATTAGAGATAATCCTGTGACTGGCTGGTTTTTATTGAGAGAGAAAATAGACAAGCGTCAGACTGACCTACGATGGAAAAAAGATTGGTCTTGTTGTCCATCACTACCTGGGAAGCAAAACACACCAAAGAGACATCTCTTGGATGTCTCTCACAGAGAGATCCAAGACAACTGGACACTTTGGAAAAAGAAGAAATATATTCCCAATACAGCATCAAATCCTTCAGCGTTTTCTTTCTCTTACATCTCAACCCTATGACAAGGCAAAAAAAGTGAATAAGATTCAAACAACTTGTTATCATGCATTGCTTTTCTTGTAAAGCAGCTAGTATGGCTGAGAAGTTGTAATCAGAATGACCAAGACCTATGGATACAATGATGACAGAAAACTATGCAACTTTCTAACCCAGTCATTTGGGAATAAGATGTCATTCCTTTTCTTGTGAATTAGAGGCCTATCTCAAGTGATTTAAGAAATATTGTGTTGGATTGAAAAAGCAAAATCAACTCTGCCAAGCATTTTTCATCTTTGAGGAATATATGTATGAAACTTATTTGTTAATGAAAAGAATGAAGAAAGCAAAACTGAGAATGTCATCTCTTTCCTACCTTCAGAAACTGTGATGTTAACAATGTCTGGTATCACAAGAAAAATACAACTCTTTGGCAATATTTATCTACTCACTAAAATATCCTATTTTTTTCTTAAAGAAAAAAAGAAGGGAAAAAAATGAAGTAACAATTTTCTGATTAAGCATTCCTTAGCCCTAAGAACCAGTGCTGTGCCTCTCCGGCAGTTGAATTTAAAAAACAGAGGAAGACTGATCATGGAAATCAGGGACCTCTAGAGGGCACCAGAGCTGTTTCACCAAGCACTTCATAGCCCACCAAACTTCTTCCAGTCCATGCGTCCGAGCAGAAGGCTGCTACCACTAATCAAGATGACTGGAGTTATGACAGCAGCTACTCTAACTACTGATAGGTAAAGAAGAGCAACAGAGAGAGAAGAATATACAGGGGGAGGGGGAGCAAGCAGATCTGTAAAGACAATCCACTAGGAAGGCTTTGGGCTTGGCCCTTTTTTGCACTTTAGAAAGCACGTTGATCTTTAAAACCCACTTTGTTACTCTCTTTTACCCTTCAGAAAGAAGAACGTTACTTTCTGCTCCCAAAGTCTGAGCTGCTGGTTTCTTACTTGTCTGTCTCCATGTCACCTTGTCAATGTGATGTTAGGAGCTCGCAGGAGGCTGACAGCTCTAGGCTCAGACTAGCTAAGCAACAAAACCAGATTCACAGGAAGAGTGTTTCATATCGGTTGGATTGCCAGACAAAACACATGAAAATTTGTGAGGATGCTGATTGCTTTTATTATCTGGTTTTAGTATCTGAGCCTTTTATTTGGTTTATTTATATAAGACTTCTCCACTAAGAGAAGTGTCACTTGCAAGAAGGTGTATCCTTTGCTGTTTTGCTGACTTTATTTTTTATATAGATATATAGAGAGATTTTATGTAAAATCAATGACCTGAATATAATCTGTATCTTGATTTACTTGTATCTATTTAGAAGAAACGTAACCTTGAAGTTAAAGGGTCAAATCCAACTTCTATAACCAATAGGTGTTCTTATTTCCCTGTTTGATGAACAGTATCACTAGGATATCTAAGTTTTTGTTATAGTACAAATTTCTACAATTATAAGTGTCCTTAAAGCAGATGTAGAAGATATGATAATACCTCAATTTTACAAGTAAGAAAAGTGAGATTAAGGGATTAATTGATGAGGTCAGGAAATCTGTACACTTGCAACCCAAGAAAAGTGGACAGATCTCCAGAGTATAATGTCAGCAAATAGGATTTTTGTGCAACATTTTTTGGCTCTAGTTACTAGAGAATTTCTATTAGACCATTCTGAAAACAAAACAATGAGAAATTGGTGATTCAGTAAGTAGTTTTTTGACCTCTGATTTATGCAGTTTCTAGTAATTTAGTACTGAAGCAAAACTGAAAAAAAATCAACTCATCTGCAAAATGAAAGTCCTAAAGTCTGATGTTTGATGCTGTGGACATAAAATTTGACAAAATCAAGAAGAATCTGCCTGTACAGTCAGCAGAGCTACTTTCCCAGTATTATACTCCTCCTTTTAGCTAAAGACTGAGCAGTCCCAGGCAGACAGCAAGGCTGTTCACAGGCAAGTGTAGATTATGAAGGCAATGACACATGTGTCAGTGTGGCTGTCAGATCCCTGGATGAGTCTGTGGGAAGCTCAGAAACTGCACTAGAGTGGAAGAAGTAGATACAAGCCCTCTCTCTAGTCAAGAAGAGAAGGATAGGATATAAAACCCAGAAAATACCTGCATGAGTGGTTTGGGCATTTGTTTAGGATGCAGGGATGTCCTAAATTCTGATCCTTATGCAGAAGACTGAATAGATACTTATAACTTAAATATAAAACATATAAGACAGGATACTTGCTGCCACATTCCTGCTTTCTCTTAATGCACAAGCCACTCCTTTATGTAATCACACTTTCTTATTCTTGTACAATCTTATTTTTCACTCTGCAAAATGGAATAGCTTGAAGGGAAGGGATGGAAATGAACATGAATGCCCACACCTACCTGCTTGTTATTGGCCTTAGACCATTTCTCTGGAAATTAGGAGCAAAAGATCTCTTTTACCTGTCAAAGGTAGTGTTGACCCTGTGTTTTACACATTCGGGGAAAATATGTTGACCTCTGAGATATTCATATACCATCTTTAGCTCCTCCTTTCATAACTGAAACTTGGCCTCTCACTGTAAGACTTTAAGTGTATATTCTCGCTTATTGAGCTCATTTGAGTCTGCTAAACATCATGAAGGAGGCAAAGCATAGAAATTGCTTGGTTAACATAGCAACCTTCTCTCACCACCAAAGCTGCTTTGGTGCATCCAGAGCATGGGGCAGGACCTGTGGGGCAGGACGTGGCAGACAAAGGAGAAACACGATGCCCTGGTACTTCTGAATGGCCATAGATCCCTATGTTTAGCTTGCTGAATCCCCCCAGAGTACTTAAACTGGAAATAGAGGATGTCTTTAGTCATCTACAACTATGCTAACAAAGTAAGAGTGCCCAGGTTTATTCTCTGGTCCTGAGCCATATAGTAATTTGATCTCCTTTTCACACCTGAGTTATTTTAACTAGCAAGTTTATGGTGATATATAAGCTTCCAATTGGGAACTGACTGTAATAATGCTGACTTGTGTTCAGGAATTGTTTGGGACAGTAAGAGTTGGTTTAGGCCAGATTCATACAAGGAACCACCATAGCAATCCAATGACACAGGCCATTAAATTCCAGTGTCTGGGAGTATAAATCCTTTGTTTAATAAAGTAGGTTGTATTTATCTTTTGGAGGATCTTAGTCTCCCCATGTCCCCATTCCCTCTCTGAAACAGTACAGAAGCACTTCGCAACAGGGATCTATGCAAGTTAAAGTGTTCGGTTCATTTAGTCTGGTTCCCTGCTGTGAAGCAGGCCAGATGCACTAAATGCTTGGGAGGATACAAAGTACCAGAAAGACAGGTGATATGCAAGAGGATGCCAAAGAGTTCATAAAGACCTAGCTCCCTAGCACCTATGTAGCACACCATTGGCTACAGATGGATAGGACTGGATATTTGCACTGGTGTACACTATTCAGGAATCTGATGAGGAAATAGTTGACCTGCAATGCATCCAGTCAGCTCTGCTGAGTTGGTGGTAGAATTATGTGTGTTGAGTTTAGTCAAGCCTTCACCATATTCCCTCAGACTACTTGAAATATTTGGTCTCTGAACATGTGTCTCAGAGCTCCCATGCTTTCAGACAGGCTTGTCTTCATCTGTTCAAGATTGCCCTGGTTCATTATTTTCAAGCTTTTCTAAAGGGACCTGCTCTCAAATCACTGTATAGGTACTTTGATTACATACATATTTTTGTTTTCTTTAACTCTACCAACTCCCCTTTTCCCTCTCATTCCCCTGAATAATTGTGAGCTGTCTCTCAGTTTCACTGAGTGTGCAGATAGGTGCTTTTATCTCTTCTGAAGCAAAAGAAAGCCAACTTCTAATACTAGGGAGGGATTTGTATAACCTTGCTATTCTGAAAAAAAAAAGAAGATGAAATCTCTGCTTTACTGACATCACTGGGTTTTGAAACTGATTTTGTTTAAGGATAAATTAGAAATACAGCTTTTTATTCTTGCATATGCAGACACATGCATGTGTATGCAGAAGTAAGAAAAGAAACTCTGAATTTTAAGCAAAGAGGCATTTTAAAATACCTAGAAAAAATTCTCTCTCTCTTTCTCTTTCTCTTTCTCTTTCTCTTTCTCTTTCTCTTTCTCTTTCTCTTTCTCTTTCTCTTTCTCTTTCTCT
>JAUBOD010000057.1:577580-587698 GCA_032353885.1 Nothura maculosa | reverse complement strand
CTCTGTCTCTTTCTCTTTCTCTTTCTCTTTCTGTCTCTTTCTCTTTCTCTTTCTCTTTCTCTTTCTCTTTCTCTTTCTCTCTCCCTCTCTCTCTCTCTCTCTCTCTTTCTCTCTTTCTCTCTTTCTCTCTCTCCCTCTCCCTTTTTCGTCCTTCCTTCTTCCCCTCTCCTCTCAGGTTGGGTGTGTAGATTTTTCTTTCTCATTGAAAAGTCTCATGGTCAGCTTTAACCTTCACAGTAAACTTGATGGGATAAAATCCTGTGAAAACATTAGGAGGAGCATGGATTTTATGGCTTTGTACTCCACTTCAATGGACTCATATATGCTGGTACAAAGATCAGCCTCTACAGAACAACAGAGACACTTGTGTTCCCAGGCATATAATCTTAGCACTTTGTAATGGAACTGGATTTTCACGGTGTTATTCTGTTTGTCTTGTTGCTTAATACAGATTGTCTTTTCAGAAACTGAGGACTGGGTATATATTAGATATGTTATTAAACAAATACTTTCAGTGTCTGCTTTCTCACCCTGAGTCCAAATGGCACAATCTGGCCAAGTTGGTCCACTCCATCTTTCTTAACCTCAGAAAACGGCACCCAGTTTTCTGGAAGACATCCTGATCCACCTCCTGAGCTGTGCACAGCAATAGTCATGAACAGTGCTAGTAAGTTTGGTGAAAAGAAACTCTGGTGAAAAGAAACTCAGGAATCCCTCTAGAAAATAGCACAGGCAGCCAAAACATGCCTGCACTCTGATGCTTTTTTTCTTACTTACATGGATATAACTTTGCTGCAATAAGATCATCCAAAAGGCACTGAAAAGAGAGGAATCCTATATAACGTACACACGATTCTCTACCAGGCTGCAGGTAGTACAAAATTATTTCTGGTATGAATGTGTCTCCAGAAGAGCTGTTCATGGGTAAACAGTACTGAGAAATCAATGTTCCTGTTGCCTAGAGCTTTCTGTATTCAGGTCAGATGGGCATCTCAGACAGCAGCTGCAATAAGCATAGTTGTATCAGGGGTGTGGATGAGAGTTTGACTTTTGCCTGTATAGTTGAGTTGTGCAAAACTCAGCATTTTTCAAACTCACTGGTGGTTTCTTTGAAGATTTCCCTTGTTCTAAGTTTTGCATGAACTTTGAGTTTGAGTTTGAGCAAATCCAGCAATTTTGATCCCTTCGTGGGGACTGTCTTGCACTTCGAGTTGGACACATGCTTACAAACTTTGATGAATTGGGACTTAGTGAAAAACTTCACAGACAAGTGTGAGCTTGAAGAATTAAAACAGAGGAAAAAGAATCCACCTCAATCTGACCTTTGCTGGTCTTCAATCCCTTGTGTTAATTATTAACATTGATGAAATAAAATCACAAGCAAGTAGAGCATATAACTTCATCCTTAGCAACTGTAAAGTAATTTATTCCTAAATTGCAAGTGGGTACATACACATGCACATATATTTGTATATATATACACATGTAAGTATATAGTAAGTAGACTGATTGTCTAAACTCCTGTTCAGCTGATGATCTAGACTAGTGTAGTCAGTCAATGCAGTCTAGAGAGAAATTAATGCCACACTAAAGTAAATACTTGCTTAATTACTGCAGAAGTCATTGGCTCTATGAACAAGATCCCCAAGACAAGAACACAAACTAGGTGCCTGGCTGAAACAGAAGCATCTAAGTGCAGATTATTCAAGCTAGAGGTCTATGTCAGGTCTGTGCCTGGATCTGACCTCCACTTCTCTATAATGGAGATGGAAAAAGTAGGTGGTCTTATTTCAGCCTTTTCTTTCCTCTTGGTCTGGCAGACCTGGATAACAGAGAAGCTGAAGAATTCATTTTTCAATGATAAGAGATATCATAAAAGATTGTCTGATTAAAGCCTGGGAAAATATCTGTGTAGGATCAAGACCTGTGCTCTTTTAGGTCTGTGTCTTCTGTCTAACACCTATGGCTACAGCAGACATGAAAGAAAATTGAATGATTCAGGAGCTGCTTGCAGAAGATTTATTTGTGCTGTAACCCACTGGAATAAAGCAGATGAAGAAAGGAAGGAAGAAAGAAAAATGAATGATTCAGGAGCTGCCTGCAGAAGATATATTTGTGCTCTAACCTACTGGAATAAAGCAGAGGGAGGGAGGGAGAAAGGGAGGGAGGGAGGAAGGAAGGAAGGAAGGAAGGAAGGAAGGAAGGAAGGAAGGAAGGAAGGAAGGAAGGAAGGAAGGAAGGAAAGAAGGAATACCAAATGCTAGATTTTGTAGCTGAAGCATTCAGTATTTTTGTCTGACCACTATTTCTTCTTTAAACATAGAAATCCTTCGGGATTAGCTAATCTGTATCACATTTACCCTGTGAGCTTGTAAAGGGGAATAATCTGTACCTGCACTAGCCATTTAATCCACCTATGACCATTCTGTTTAGATAGTTTTGCCCTAATGGGTGCATTTGTGCAGACAGGAATTATGTAGCTTGTGTGTATAAAAGATGTACGTGATATGTGTGTATATCACTACATGAAAAAAAAGAAGTAATGCCAGTTAAGTGCACCCATAAATACATAAGCAGTATGCTGTAACTTGATAGGGCATAATAGGGTGCATAAAGTAGTACATATGGAAAACAAAACAAAACAAAAAGAACTCGACGAATTATATCTTAATTTAAGGACCAAAAAGTTTCTCTCCTCCTGAGCCAACATGTATACCTTCACCTTCTCTGGGCTCCATGTCGGGGTAAGACTAGTGGGACAACATCCCCTCAGTGCTCTTGATTTCACTGGAAAGAAATCACTGGAAGGTTCTTGTTATCCAATAAATTTCCCATTTTTTGTGCATATATTACATATATAGCCAGAATGAGGCAAAATTCTGTTCTTTATTCCCGTTGCCCCCCAGTGAGGAGTGATGAAGGAGATGGGGTGCTGTGGGATCCACACAAATCTGGTTGCCAAAACAAGTGAGGTTTCACACTATCACACCACCTGGCTGGTAGTTACTTCTTATCTTATCAGAATCTTAATAGCTAAAAGTTGTTGAGGTGTTGCGGCCCATCAATCTCTTGGCAGTATCTGGCATACAGCCTAAATCAGAAAATGTATAGCTGGGCAACAACTCCCAAGATGATAATTATCGCTGGTCCAAAGCCATCTGTGCACTTTCACCAACAATCTGGATAAACTTCTAATAATGTGTGGACATGGTTTGTTTGCATGGTAAGTTCTCATCTCTTTAAAAGTTTCTGAGGCTGTCTACACCAGTAGATATAGTATTGCCAGGGCACAGATGCAGGTGCTGTATATAAATATGATAGTAAAATTTCAGCAGTCTCTAGCACAGTTTTGGTCTGAGACATCTAGATCCCAGACTATTTCAAGGCATTTTTCAGGAATTATTGCAGCAAGACCATTCCCAGGAGGGAGTCTGCCTTGAGGCCAATCTCCTTCTGAGGCTAAAAGAATATGTGATGTAGACACGATTAGCTTGTTTCAAATGGTCTAAGCAGTAAAGAAGAGATTCTGGATCTGTTTCATTAATTGATTTGGATGCAACATAATTATTCCTCCTTTTATTGTTATTTTTTATTCATTTTCACTATTTTTCTGGCTCCATCTGAATCACAACAGTTCTGCACTCTCCACATTGTCTTTAGGGTGGCTTGTGATTTGTCATGTAGAGCAAGGCGACTCTCTGGCCAGAAGTACAGATGTACAGATCTGGCCAGAGGCTATAAGAAAGGACTGGCTCATATTCAAACTGGTCCTAGAAGCAGGGTGTATGCAGCTAACTTCAGCCACATTTCTGGGCAAACATGAGCTTTTAATAGGCACACAGAGTACAGACATAGTATCAGTGTTCCAGGTAGTAGTCTTAAGTTCCAAGCTCAGAAACAAAATATCTACTGATGGACTTAGCACAAACTACATATAATGTCTCTACTTCTCACCCTCCCCTTTTACCAAAAGTACCAATTCTGTGTGGTTGTTCTACTTTCAAAGTTGTACCTGAAATGTGTTAAATGTCTCTGGATGTCGAGGTCTAATATTGGAGTTGGTCTGGAGGATCCGAGGGGTGATCTATCTTGACTCAGGAGATCTTGGAATTCTTTACATATTTGTCTAAAATGAAAGAGGAAATCTTTAAATGACATAGGTATAACTCATTTCAAAAAGCTGATTCTCACCTTTTGTTTATACCAATTTCATAGTTTCCTCAGCAATTTCTTCTATAACAACAAAGATTGACAGAGCCAGAGATACAAGAAATAAAGACAAAAGAATCCTCCCATTCTTGAAATGAATTCTCAAAATCAGCAAAATAAAAATCCCTTGAAATCTTTCCTTGAAAATCAACAGTTCATAGCTGAAACAAAATTTGTGTGAAATTTGTCATTTTAAAGTAAGGTTTCTCTCCTAGATTGTACTCAATTTAACAATTTAAATATGTCTTAGTTCATCTACACTAGGACTTGTGACTGAAGAAAAAATCATTAGATAATCAACAGCTAGCATTAGAACATGCCTGAAGAGTCTGTGCAAATACATTACTATTTGTGCATTTGCTTGTGTACATGGGTTTATCTGCAAGTAAAAGTCATAGTAATTATGGCCTTGACTATTTTGACCTAATTTTAAAGTGAAACACAACACAGGAATTGTAAAAGGAAGTATTCTTTTTGTTCTTTCATTGTGTGACTGTGTCCATACTCTGCTTCCTTGTGATTCTTGTGCAGAAAAAAAAAAAAATCAAGAGCCCCTCAACTGATACCTCTCCCAGAGGTCTGTCCTTAGTAGCAACTATTTTAACTTCCTTATGAAACATACCCTGTTGTTGTTTCCCACAATATTTCCATCCTGCAGCAAACTAAGGTGTCTATAACAGTCTGGAGGATTCACATCTTAGTAGAGTCTTTTTCTCTTCAGTGACTGTAGTCACTGAAGCTAAGTGACTCTTTTAGCCTTCAGTATGTACACATTAGACATGCATAGATAGGTGAGGCAAATTCCATTAGCTCTTCTTTCTATCTATCTTGATTTTGTGAGCAATTAATACTAAGCAGAGCCTGGAACTCCAGTTCTTCCCTTTAAAACAGGAAACTCAGATTATCTCCTCTCTATCACCCATCTTCATAGTAGTCAAACTTCTTCAGGAAGGATGGGCAGTGTCGCTGCCCTCCCTTTTCCTCTCAGACTGTCTCAGCACCTGATGCTTAAAACTATCTCCTTCTATGGGATCATATGGCATATGTGATATGCAAGGTGAAGTTAAAAGGAACTTGAAAATGTATCTTTTCATTATTGCAATGATCTCTCTTGCATCAATCTGTTTTGCAAAATAAACTAGGAATGTGTTACCAATGCATTATTTTAGTATAAAACAAAAGCCAAACCAGATTCCTGTCCTCAGAAGACCAGTAAACTGCTCTTTGTACCATGAGTGGAGAGAGATATCACTCATTTTCAAATGATTTATTAGTCACATAATAAAAGAAAAGGTGTCCAGATCTCTTTCTCATAAAGTCTCCAAATCGGGCTATCATTCTGCATTCTGGAGATGTAGACATGTATTGTGGGACTAGGAAGGCATGATGCCCAGCAGATGACCAAACCACTCAACTGGATTACCCTGAGCTAAATGTCTTGCATATGGAAACATCTGGAACATTTAGGAACTATATGCCTAATCCTGCCATAGTGACTACACATACACTAATAAACTAAACAGTGCCATGGGTTCTGAGACCATTACCATCTGATCAGGCTCACATTTTTAAGCTTTCTTGGACTGCTAAGCATAGACATCCAGACTGGTTTCTGAGAACTGACCCTGCTCTGAGGTACCTCCCACAATTTACCCTGAAGTTGTTTAGAAGAGCTCTAGAAATCATTGTAATAATTTAATATTATAGATTATTACAGTCTTATTCCTCCTCATCTTGTGCATAATTTGTTAGTATACATGCAACTACTATAAATGGGCTCAGTCTCCAACACTAGAGGAAAGAAGTCAAGTCTCTGTTTTCCAGGATTCTTTAGAAGAATCCTGCTTGTGTTTTTGGTCCCAGATGACGTTCAAGCCCCTGGTTACAATCCCCACTTGTACAGTCCCCTTGCTTGTCCTTTAAGACAGTGACATAATGGAAAATGAGTGAATTTGTCCTTATAACGCCTAGATAAAAATTAGGAAATTCCACTGACCCACTTTTAATTTTCATTATACCAGTGTTCTCCTGTAAGATCTGGACATAGACTTTGACACCACAGCAGACCTAACAAAAAGAAAGATGCAGAAAACTATTTCCATGCTGTGCCTCTGGACTTCATCCAAGACTGATTTCTGTAAATGATTGTCATCAGTATGAACCTAGACACCAGCTGCTTGAAAGGGAAGCATCATCTTAGCCTTTCAGGCAAAGAGAGGTATTCAGCAGAAATGTATGTAAATGCAGCATACACTTTTAATGATTCAGGTCCTTAGAGGAAAAACAGTTCCTTTTAACAACTGAAAACAGTCAGTCACTTTGACTTCTAAACAATCGACTATCCCCAGTTGGCCCTGTCAGCATCGCTCCTCTCTCTCCCCTCCACCCTTTACTTTCTACCTGTTGAGAAAGTTCATCTTGTGAGTTCTTATATTTTGACAAAGGAAAAGTGTCAGAACCAAGTATGCAATTAGGTTCCTTTCCATCTTCATATGTCAAAAGTCTTTACTGAGCTTTTGGATCGAAAGAGGAGAAAAAAACATTTTTGTATTATACGTAAAAACTTTCAAAAGACGATAACCTACTTTTTCAAGGGGATTTCTAGGTAAAGTGATGTCTGAAGAGGTAAAGTACCTCCACTATGAATAAAACATCACCTGGGGTAGAATCACAGGGTGGGAGGATGGCTATTTGCTCTGAGATGGACTGTATCTTTACATAAGCAAAGGAACATGTTTATGTCTCAGAAGCCTTATTAGAAAAAGAAATAACAAAAGATAAAATAAATATATATTCTGGTCACTGTTGCAAGAGAGGCACCTATTGATTTTTTTTCAGATGGGTAGATGTTTCAGTATATGGTCATAAGATAAAAAGCACTGTAGTGGATTAAAGCCCATATAACTCATTATTCTATCATCAGCAGTAATCAAAAATATTTTAAGGAACATATACAGGAACAGGGCAAACAGGTTCATGATTTTGATGTATTCCAAGTGTGTCTGGGTACCCAGCACACAAAGGTCCGATTATCAGAGAGTTGCTCAGCAGGTCCTATCCACCTTGTCTCAGAGCTACTTTTCAGAAAAGCAATATATTGAGCACATTCTGTCATTGTATAAAGGCCTTTTGTGCTCTGAGATTTTTTCCTTAGACAGGATGCTTCTCCATAAGTGGAACTGCTGGCATAACATTTAACAATTCTGCCTCTAAATCCAGATTAGGAGACAGGTTTCTCCCATTGCTTTTCTTTTTTTCTTGTCCATTCAGCTTCTAACCAATGCTTATTTCTCTCCCATCCTGACCTTGCTGTTACTTGTCTCGAGTACTGTAAGCTTGATACAAACCTCAAGCATTTCTTCTTCCTGTAATCATCATCAGGTAAGGCTACTTCATCATCTACACCATAAAATTATTAAAATCGGATATGGCATCATCTTGATCAGACTGGCTAGCAGCCTCCTGGTAAGGTCTTTTAAAACATGTGTGGAGGCCCACTTCAATGACAGCAGTTTATCAGCAAATAAGGAGTAGTACAGGATGCCTTGCTAGTAGATAACGAACCTCAAGAATGGCAGTGCAGTGTTCTATAAGCAAACAAGGAGCAAAAGCAACTGTACAGCTGCTGCATTACCTAGAAGCTTATTGGATAGTTTTGATGTAATCGTTTAGATTATTGGTTTATTTAGTAACTATGCTTTGCATGCTTAGGCAAATAAGATATTCTATCCAGGACAATACACTATATAAGTTTTATCTAATGCTTAATAAAGTGTCTTCGGTTCATTATACCGGAGTCCATGCCTCAAATGTGAGGGGCCATTTCCAAGAGGTAGCTTGTGACAGAGAATGGTCCTGGTTTCATTCACAGTCTAGTCTCAGGTAAAGTACTAGCATCAGTCTAGTCTCACGTAAAGTAGGACTAAACTATGAATTTGAGGAAAATTGAACTTAAAGAAAGTTACAAACACAGACAGCCAGTAAATAAGTGCAAGTCCAGACAAACGATTAAATGACTGTTATCAGATAAGTGTAAGTATAGAGGTAGGATGATGTTTTGATACTATGGACCTTTGTTTCCTGTCCTCTGGATGGAGTTGGTCTGGTGAAGTCACTATTCTACTTCTAGGCAGGAGAGGGCAGTAACAGCACATGCATTGGCCCTCCAGTCCCCTATGAACAAACAGTAGCATATGGCCTCTCCTTACATTATTGTCAGACCACTCCAAACAATATCCTAGCATTTTGGAAGGGAGGAGAAAGACACCATATCCCTTTAAAATGGAGGCTAACAACCTAAAAGTCCAAAGTTCATAAGTGGGGTGGCTATGGAATAATGCGTGATTCCCTGTTTCATTAGTAGAGGATAGTGATACAGCAGACAGGCAATGTGAAAAAAAGTAACCAGACTCTTATGTGCCCCTCAACGGGACATCTTTTGGAGAAAGGAGATGATAAGCACCCTCTGGTGATAAAAACCAGTGGCAATGTGCTCTCTCCCTAGTGCCAGATGAGAAAGGAGGAGATTTGTATATTTATGGCTGAGCTACAGCATCTTCTGGGACAAGTACTTAAATGGGAAAAAAATACAATCTTAACCTTTTTAAGAGACTTTCCATCTAGAAGTACAATTTGCCTCTAAACAGTTACAGGGAGGCTGATTGCCAAAGAGTTATAGAGTGATGGAAAGACACAGAACAGAGATGCATCTTGCCAGTTGGTTTTCCTGACCCTTAAAGCAAGAATGGAAGTAGGTAAAGATTAGGTTGTATTTCACTCAGATTATTCTCTTTAACTTACAATAAATTTAGGAGCATGATGAGTTAATTCTCCTATCATGCACACTATGGGTGAATGCCCTCTGATACTCATGACATTCTGCTTTCTAACCAAAGAACAGTCACAGGCTGTACTCTTGACATTCACCAGCCTGAGAGGTTTCACAGTGTCTGGCCCTTGAGTCACCTTGAGAGCTCTGGATATGGGAGGGATATAAAACTGCTGAAGCATACAATGCCAGAGGTCCTATTTACAACCAGAACAAAACAGGGACATCTGGATGCTGAAAACAGTCCTTGTGGCTGTTGGCCATCCCCACCCCAGCAGCCTGATTAGTCTCTACTGGTTATATTCAGGACTGGATGATCTCCAAACATCTCCAGCACTGAGTGAGAAAGATGAATGATGAAAGATGAATGCTCTCCTGTATCCTCCCTATGTGAGTTCATATGGTTATATTCAAGACTACTCCATGCAGACATCCTGCACGTCTAGTGCAGGTCTGCATTATACCATAAAGACTAATTATCTGTATTTATCTGGTTTTGTGAAGTTTAATCCTTCCCTCATCAAAGCTAATTAACCTAGATAAAGTGTTATCCTAACATAATGTTACTGCTCCAAGGAGGTCAGTGTTTTGTATGGAGCTAAATCAAGTGCCTCTTAATGATTTTAACAAAGATTGCCTTCTAGTGTACACTATTCTGACTCTTTTGGCTTAAAGAGAATTCTCATAGTTTCCACAAAAGTACTTGTCCTTTCTGTCCTTTTGCAGCCCAGCTTTCCCTCACCACGCTTACCGTAATTTTCACAAAATCACAGAGTGGTTAAGATTGGAAGGGACCTCTAGAAATCATCTAGTTCAACCCATTTGCTCCATCAGGGACACCTAGAGCATGTGCAGAGAGTCTCATGCAGGAGAGTTTTGAAAATCTCCAGAGAAGGAAATTTCAACCAGGACTTCCAGGTCCCTCTCTGTGGAGCTCCTCTCCAGCAGGTCAACTCCTAATCTGTACTGATGCCAGGAGTTATTCCTGCACAGGTGCAGGACCTTGCACTTGTCCTTGTTGAACCTCATGAGGTTCCTCTCTGCCCAGCTCTCCAGCCTGTCCAGGTCCCTCTGGATGGCA
>JAUBOD010000057.1:561153-577480 GCA_032353885.1 Nothura maculosa | reverse complement strand
TGTATTTGTACATGTTAATTAGGTCCCCTCTTAGTCTCCTCTTCTCTAAGCTGAACAGGCCCAGCTCACGCAGTCTCCATTCAGCCAGTTCTCAATCTACCTCAGATTTCTATGACAGAGTTGCTAAAAAAAGGGAAACTAGAGAAAAACTAGGACCTAATAGAATTTATGGCATTACAGAGGCTACGATTACCACTTCCAGGATGGTTAGTTTGTAGGCAATCTACTTCTCCATGATTCCTCTAGCAACACAATCTACCCTCTTAGTACACCCTAATAAGAATAAACGAAGAGTAGAGCAGAATGGAGACACTATGGCAAAAATTCATCGGATTCTCTGTGGAGGTAGTAATCTAATGGTGCCATGCAGTTGATGACTGGTGGAGGATGGAGTGAAGTGAAGATACTACAGCCAAACTCTGTTGTACTGCCTGCAGGGGTGGCAACCTGGTCGTACCATGCAGCTGATAAGCCATACAGTGCAATAAGATGTTTGGTGACTGGGCAACAATGATGGCAGATCAGTCCCTTTGAATGAAGTTCACTCAAACTTCCTCCCATTCTAATTTCATTATAATACTACTACGCAACCCCATCCCAAAAGTTACACTCTTCCAAGGAATGACCATTCCTCACTGAACATGCTTTCTAGATTTTCAATTGACTTGAGAGACTTTTTAAACCAATCAATAACAAAAGTAAGTATGACTAGAATCACTCAAGCTCCACCTAAATGTAAAAGAGAATATATAAAAGGCGAACTAAGGAGGGAAAGAGGAAGAGGAAAGAATTTATCATAACTTCTGGATCAGTTGATGAACTGAACTCCTTTCCTCCTTTCTGGTTGGAATGTTGCCTGAGGAGACTCCTTGAGGTTGAGAGCCCACCCCCATCTTATTGGGTGAGTGATTATTGCACATTTGTGACTCTAGACACAAGCTAAGAGTCTACACTGTAGTAGACAATTTCTTGTACTGACGTCTGAAACCTGCTTTGTAAATGTTGCATTTGAATAAATCATTCTATTTGTGAACTCGGTTTGTTGATTTGAAGGTGATTAGCCCTACAGTCGACAGACTCTGAAACTGGTACTGCCAGAGCTGGGCCTAGGGTTACCACAGTATTTGATGTCCCTATTAAGAGATGAGTCCAGCCAATTCCGGTCCCTGCAACCTTAGAGGATCAGTTGGAATGCAAGGTGATTTATCTCTTAACAAATTGGACTCCCCCTCACTTTCAAACTGCAACTTTATCTAACAGTGTTTTGATAGTTACTAAGATCTTAATCATAAAGCAGGGCCTTGTGTTTGCTTCTCTGTAAAAAGGTACAAATAGGATCTATTGTATAGCTGTTATCATGGCCCCATCATCATCTTCTCCAGTTGCCTAAATCAAATTATATTCCTAGTCTGAGAGAATGCACTGCCTTAACCTCATACATTATAATGTACCCACTAAAACCTTATTACAGTAAATAAAGTTCCTTTTACAGTGTCTTTAAAGAGGCACTCTCACTTGTTTTCACTAAGCACTGTTGTGATAGCTGTCATCATAATTCCAACTCCTTACTCCCACTCACTCCTCCCGCAATCACCAGATTCAAAATGAAAAAGTGACAGACAGATTTCTTTTTTAGCTGAACATTGTTTTTCCCTTCTTACTTTGTTGCTAGGATCATCTTTTTCCTTGCTGTCTGCTCTTTCTGTTCCATGTGCTGTCTGGCAATGTGCTCTCCTACTGCCTTGGCAGGGAACTCCGTTTCACAGGTGTAGCCGAAATCTCTGGCCAAATGCAACGCTTCCCCTGTGGGCAAACAAAATGGATCAGTCAGTTTTTAGTGTTTTTTTTTTCTATATAATTTCTTATGTCATTAAAAGAAAAGAAAGGAAATTAAAACGAAGAATAACAAGTCAGTTTTATAGTCATGCATCCCAAGCTCAATAGAGATGTCATCCCAATTGGTCTGCTTAGCCATCAGACTTAGACACCTAGAAGAGAGAAAGTGTATTCCTGTGATGAGAAAATACTAGGGAGTTTAACTCCCTCCCATGCCACCAGTGTACTGGCCAAGTTTTGTAAGTTTAGATCTTCACTGGTATTTAAAACCTACAGGAGAAGAAAATAAACCTGAAGAGCCAAGGTTAAAATTGTAGTGCCTCACTTCCCTTTATATGACAAAAGAATAGCCTTCAAGAGAGTTTTATGAGGATAAATAAAATCAGATCAGCTTATTTTCTCAGGAGTTAATTTAACTAAGTAGATGCTATGTAGATACACTCTAAAGATGAGCAGAAGCCTATGTAGAGCACAGGAAACACACCTGTTTCCAAAAAGCCTACAGTCAAAACTGACCAGACAGATCAAAAGAAAAGGCAATGAATCACAGACTTTATTTTATATATAAGGAAATCAAGTAAAAGGGAGTATGTGACTTGACTGCACTTTCTAAGGCCTCTGTAGCACGGACAGAACCCAAAGGACTCATTGTCTCAGGGCCTGGACCTTATAATCCACCTCCACAGTGGTTGTCAGGTAGGTTGGAAGTACTTGCTTATTTCTACTGAGAACTTGAGGAGTCCAAACATTTATTTTAGGATTAAATGAACATTCTCTGGTCTATGTTCTCTCACTCCAAGAATTCTGTTATGGGATTTATCTGATCACACATAACTGCTTCAATTATGATCATTTGCTGCACCTAATTTAATCTTTATCTGAAGAGATGGCATTTTCTCTCATCTCTAAGTAGAAACCAGAAACAGGTCAGCTGTCCTAAGGAGTAGGCTGAAGGACATCTGTATGAGTGACTGCCACAGACTTGCTCCAAATAGCTTTAGGATCTTTTTCAGAGATATATTCAAGAGCCAAATTCAGAGCTGGAGACAGGACTTTTGGAAACTAGGTAAATACTCTAGGTGGAGAGTTAGGAGACATATAGGACTTGTAGTATCTCCCTTTGAGAACCTAATTTTCAATGAGATTCACCAAATTAAACATGAGATTCACTTAATTAAATGTCAATATTGAGATTTGACATAGGACTCCCTAGTGAGCAGAGAGAAACTGACACTTGAAGAACATAAAGTAAAAGGCAAAACTGAATCAGCAAAATTACGGATGAATTCAGTTTGGAAGGGACTTCTGGAAATCATATTTCAATCTTCTGTTGAGGGTTGGTAACCTAGGACTTTTTCAAATCTAGGGAATACTTCCAGAAATGAAGACTTCAGTCTTTCTCTGGGTAACCTAGCCTGATGTTTAATTACTAATAAACCAGAAGCACTGATTTGTCCCTGTTGATTATCACTGGACATGTGATGATGGAAGCAAGAATGATACAGATGTTAAGATCTCTACACTATACACTATATACACACACTACATATATGTATGTATGACCCTCCCCAATCTCTTCAGTTAAATGACATCCCTAGACTAAGATGTGTATATAATTGTATTTATTCATGTCGCTTTATGATACAGGGAATAGGCGGCCTAAATCATATAAGCAAATTCCAAATGAAAATAAAAATTGGGAGATGAAAATACTCTTCAGAAGTATTCATTGTTGAACAAATATATCATTTTATACCAGGACAAGAAGACAGTGTATTTAGAGGAATATTTTGTTATATTTCTATACTTATTAATTGCTAGTGAATATGTGTGTTTTGCAGAGTAAGAATTTAGTCTGTTTAGTGAGGAGAAGTAATCAGTAGAAAATGTCATAGAAGATGTTCTTCCTTTACCTGCATCAAAATTTTGACAAAATATGTGTTCCAGGGAAGAAAGCAGAAATATAGGAAATGAAGATAATCTGACCTCTTTTATTTCACCTTTCTCCAGCTTGCTACTGTTAATGTCATGGAAAAGAGTCACACTAAATTTAGATACTCCAAAAAAATTTTTGTAGGTTTTTTAGTCAGTTGTTTCCTTCCAATAGAAAACTAATCCTCCCTGCATGCAATATCCCCAGCTCTTTCCTCCTTTAGAAATGGAGAATGAGTACTGAGGGTGATTGACTCTTTCCCCTTAAATGCAGTGCTATAGACAGTGCAGTTTTTCCTATCTTGACAATTGACCAGCGAACTTTGCATGATTGAAAAGGACAGTTGCTGAGGCTGAATTGGCAGAGACAGCTCTGGAAAGCCTCTGTGGAGGGACCAGACCGTGTACCTTGACAGGCTTCTGCCAGCAGGTGCAAGGAGCAGCCTGAGACTCTCCTGGGTCTAGCAAGAGTGAGAGATGCTCCTATCTGGAGCAAAGGCAGCAGCGTTGTCCCAGGAGGGGACCAGTTGGCATCTGAACCTCTTTCTCTCTACTCTGCTTCACCTCCTCTGGGAGGAAGAGGGACAAGAGGAAAGTGCAAGAAAAATCTTTCTTTTTTTTTTCCTATTCATAGGAGGAAAAGAGAGAAGGAATAATACTAAAACAAAAGCTGAGAAATGGGCGAAGTGTGGCGGTTTATAGTAGGCTGAACGAAAGTAAACAGTGACCTATTTTCTCAACAGTATTGTTCACCAAATCATCAATACAGTTAATTCTGTCTAATAATTTTAATGTTTTATTTAGATTTGACATGAAAACAAGTTATATATTGTTTTACATGTGATCTTTTCTGTTTTTATAAGTAAATCTGATATTTTTATTTCATTCATTCATTGCTTTTACCTGCATCTGCGATCACATTTACATTTAGTTTGAGCCTTGTAGTGACATGTCCAAACAGAGGAGATTTCCACTTTCTCACGTTCTTTCTTACTGCTACTGGGGATACTTTAGATTCTTTTAGGACAGCAGTAAATATTAACCCTGGTAATGCCGGTGATTAATGAAAGAAACTTTATATTGTTAGCTAAAAAATTATTATTATTATTATTATTATTATTGTTTTAAGAACTGGTAAGAGCACCCCTTCCCTTCATCTAATCTGGGCACTAGAGGGCATCCGTCACTTACAGGTTACACGAAACTCTGTCCAATGCTATTGTGGATCATCCTGCAATGCTAATTTCTTTCTTCCAGTCTGTGTTTTGACCCACTGCATTGATTTATGTGAATAATAACATAAAAAAAAATAGATCAGATCATATTTCACAGATCACATTCACTGATCTGTGAAAATAATTTCTACTCTGGATCCCAAAAGTCCTCACTAAAAACACTAAGGATGCAAGAATAAGAAAAACACTAACCATTAAGCAGCAAAAGCAAGAAAACAAAGGCCACTTCCATGAAGTAAATATCTTCACACGAACACCACAGCCTGGCAATTCTGAACAGTCTATTTTGAACTTAGCAATACTACCAATGACTTAGTGGATTTAGTCAATTTAGAGGAAGAAGAGTCTTAGTCATGTCAGGGCCTTTAAGATACCTCTGGCAAGACATCTATACACCACACAACTAATTTTTGCCTTTGCTTACCTCAAAGCAATAATCAATATGTCAAACACATTTTTGCCTCACTAAAATATGGAAAACATCAATACATTGAAAACTGTGAGGACCTCATTAGCTCTAGTAATGTAAATCTGGTCAAGGAAATCAAGAATGACCTACTCCTAGATTTGTATAAGTCCTCACAGTCACTTAGGATATGGGAATATAATAAAGTCAAATAAATGATTATGTCAGCTTGTGCATTCACATTACATGGAAAAAAAATGTTGAGTTTTTTTTCATGACCTCTTCTTCCACTGAGATAAGGATGGGTCTTTCTGCTTCTGCGTCTTCCAACAACAGGAGTCACTGAGGGACGGTCTATTTTGAAGGATCTCTTTGACAAAATACTACTACTTATATCAGGGAGAAAAATATTTGCATATACAAGTGTAGGACAGTTTATACACTCAAAGAGTTAAATTAAAACTGCCAATTCTGGCCAACAACTATTCATTTATACCAAAAATGGGTTTTGTCTTGATTTCTGTGTGAAGACTAGCAGACATGGTGGTTCCTTTTCTGAAAATTCTAGTTTAGATTATGTAGGCAAAGAGGGCTATACCAAGGTGAATTCAGTCTTCTCAGCAAGAAGGTCTCTCGGCTCGAAAGTCTTACAGTAACACAGTCAAGGAACAAAGGCAATAATATCATCTTAAAATATGCTATTAGCTTTGAGCTAAGGACAAGGAGACATACAGTTCTATCCCTGTGGGGGAAAATAAAATCTATTTCTGATTTACATCAGAAGTTATTTGTTGTCAATCTCAGGCCAGTAACTGAAAGAGAACTTACTCCCTCTACACAAATTTTAGTGAAAGGGTATATATATCCATATAGCTATGCTTATCCTTCTGTGCTAAAACTCAAGACCCGTGAAGGACTGTAAGGAATGGAACATCTTTTACTCCCCTAGACTGTTAGCTTTTCTAAGATTGAAATTCCATTAGGTCTCTCTCTTTTTTACAGCCAGGTGTGCTTTGGACACAAGTATTTCAGAGTAGTCCCAGTGTGCTCAGTGGATCTGTGTGCTCAGAGACCTCAGGTCTCCGAGGACCTGAATTTCTCCTCTTTGATGCTGAATCAACTTCACTGTTATGTATTCAGCTCTATTTCTGTGTTGTAGAGTGTCCTTTCTTGGAGATATTCAAAACTCAATTGAAAAAGATCCTGAGCTACCCAGTATCTTATTAGAGGTTCTCCAATGGTTCCTTCAAGCCCCAACTATTCTGTAATTTTGTAATTCTGTGGTAATATACGCTAAGACCTCAGTCTACTTACCTAGATCTATATAGACCTTTCAGATTATGATCCTAGATGATGATGACCTTTAGGATGGACTGAGTGCTCTCAACAGAAAGAAGAGGGGGTTCTGAAATTCCCAAGTCTGCTAATCACAGCCAAACAGCAGAACAAGTACTTAGTAGGTTCACACAGAATAGAAGATTCAGGTAAAGATTCTTGTTTTTCCTGAGAGATTTGAATATGCATCTCCCAAATGATTGCTCCAAGAATCTGGCAGTTGGTGGATGATATTTAACCAATAAATACAGACAATGAAAATAACTTGTGGGTCAGTCCAGAGTTTATCTGAAAACAGACTTCACTCAAATGAGGGGAAGCAGAGGAAGGGTTGTCTAAACAATAAGTCTTGTTTTATGAGAAAAATATCACAGTTCTGGATCTATTTCAGAGAATTTACTAATCAAAAAAAAAAAAAGAAAAAAGTAGTATAAGATATTCATCTGTCTTACAAGAACACTTGGATCATCAATTCATAAGTCAGATCCCAGAACAAAAAGCATAGGTTAATGATAAGGAAATTAAATGACCAAATCATTTGTTAGAAATTTAAACACCTCAAAGTGAACTTCCATTTAGACAGTGGTTTTGTCTGTGGCTTTAGGCTAGTCAAGTTGTCACTTTGAATAAACCAGGTATTATGATATTTATGATAATGTGCCCAATAAATGCTGTATACAAGGAAACAATTGAGTTAAGCTTACATTCTATTGCAATATTATAAACCCTACCTTCTACCAATGAAGTCAGGAGTGTGACATTTGCTGCTTTTCGTCTTCCTGCAGGCAAATTCAGTCCCAGTCTATCTAATTTTTCTCGCAAGCAGCGTCCTCCATTCTTGGATTTTGCTCTGTCATGAGAAAAAGGTAGGAAAGGGAACTCATCTTTAGTTTGTTTTATTTTTTTGTTTGTTTGCTTTTCCCATTTATATTGCACGAGAAATGATATACACCTTACTGGCAAATGTATAGGGTAAAGTCTGTTCCAATGACATCAGTGGAAAGTGGGATTTAGATTCCTAACTCCCTACTCTATACATCTACACTCTTATCTTTTCAAAACAGAATGGCTGCATCAAAGCTGCTAACTGTAAATAGTTCATGATTTGTGTAAATTCTTGACTCACCCAGGAATAATTTAGGAGAGTAATATTTGGCCTTGGAAAAAAATCTTGTAGAGACTGCTCTAACATTTTAAAGCAAAGACAGATGAGTTCCAATATATATGCTCATGGCCTTGCATTCTTAATATCTTTTTCTGGCTTGATGAGATCTCTGGTATGAGCATTTAAAGTGAATATTATGTGACTTGATGAAGGCATTTCCAGAGTGAAGCTATATCTGAATGAAATTTTTGAGGATATAGATTTTGGAGTTTGATGCCTATATAGGCAGTTAAATGTGACTTATGACCCTGAAACCATTTGGGGACCTAGTCCTCTGCAAGATGGCTTGAGACAACCCTTGGATTCCTATTGTGTTAGAATATTGCAAGATCGATATGACTCTCAGTATGGGTATGAGGATCAATGTGGCCTTTAATGCGAAAGTGAAACAGCCTATGAGTTTCCAGCTAGGTTTGAGCAAAGGGCATGTGAGTAGTTTGTGCCATCTAAGCTGATTTCTCAGGGACATTGGAATTTAAAAATATCTGACTGAATTAGAGTTGCTTCCTTGTGTTTTGCTTTTAACATGTGAGCAGTCTACCATTCTCTTTTTTTCTGTGTCTACTCTGCAAGTGTACCCAAATACTTCTTCTCCTCTGGAGTCTCACAACAAGGAGAACCAAGTCAGTGTCTTCTACTCCCTGTTTTCAAAGTACATTCAAGGAACTCTAGAAGAGTAAGGCAGCTATACACCTCTATGCTATTTTTATTGGTTCATCAAGGACAGTGAGTAAGCCTTGTAAAATATTTTGCTCTCAAATAGCTTCTCAGCCAAAAGTCAGATTTACAGGAGTATTGAATTTTATCATGATTTACCAGAGCTTGTCTTTGTTTGGATTGATTTTACTATTTAAATATTTTTTGGAGTTAAAAAAGAACAGTTCTCTGAAAAATGTAAATTTCCTGTGAAAATGACAATGCTATATTTAATTTTGTTCTTTTCAACTGAAATGCTCTGATAAATGCTTGACTCACAATCTATATCTTTCTGATTTCTCAATCTGCAGTTTCCCATCCAAGTGAGAGGAAAAATATATATTTGGGAAAAAATTATATCACAGGAATAACATGACATATTTGCAGTTCTTATTCTTTCCTTCAACGTACCTTCTCAAAATACCTCCTAAGAGAGAAGCATTGAGGCATTCTGGTGGTGAAAGACGCCTCTTCACCTCTGCAATGGTCACTTTGTATTTAGAAGTGGAGCTGAGTAGAGATAAGCGGCCAGGTACAGAGCAGAATAGGTCAGTAGGATTAACAACGCAGGTACCACCTACAAAACAAATAAAGCATTAGAGGGAGAGAAGTCTTACACTCTGTATTTTGACAAATTCAATCATGAGGAGCAACTCTGGTGTGGACTTGAGGTTGTTTATTTGTGTGTGTTTTGTTTTCGTTGTTTTATTTTGTTTTGATATTTCACCAGATCCTTTGAGAAAGACGTATGCACTGAAATCTCAGTTCATCAAAGAAGAAGTATTAGACAACAGAAAGTTTACAGTCATAACAGACCATTAGGGCTATCTCTTTTGATCTCACATTCAGTAAAAATTATATGTCACAAAATGCTTCTTGTATCCAGTGTGGCAAAATCCTATGATTTAATCAAATTCAAGGATCAATTATGATAGAAAAAGAGGATATATATAGATCATGAAAAAAATCAGACATCTAACCCATGAGAAATGCTCATTTCATCTCTCAAAGAAGCATTTAAGATCATAAAGATTCAAGTGTGCTGTAGGTTTTGCAGGGATTTGCAGCCAGAACCGTTTTTTTTTCACCTTTGCACTCTTATATGCTCCTAGAGCTAGGTCATTTCTTCTTGCTGATGTTAATGATTGAGCTCTATTGAGCTATGTCAGTTTATCTCAGATTAGTTCTGACACTGTTCATTTCTTGAAAGTGGCAATTATTTGGCCTGAGTCTAAAATTGCTGAATAATAAGTAAATCTTTCAATGAAGATTGAGATCAATAACTCCGTGGGCAAAATCTAGCTTTTAACTACATGCATAAAGCTAATCTGTGAGAGAACAAGAGAGTAAACTTTCTCTGGAGCTGATCTAAGGGGATAGGACAATCTCTCACAAAAAAAAAAGAAATCTTCAGGACCAGCACATATTTTATCACTAAGTAAAATATTGTATTATTAAAAGTAATAATGTATTTTTTTTCTTCTCTATGAAGACCCTGCTTCCTTTACGCTACAAAAAGAAAAGCTTTACTATTCTTAGGAGTAGAGTCGAATAGAGGAGAAGAGAATAGGAGTAGAACTTCCTTTTAGGATAGACTGTAAAATGCATACTCTTTCTTCTTCTATAAGTAATCCCACTTAAAATCAAGGTGACCAGATATGTTCTATCTTAACTGGATAGAGGGATATAACTCAAGGATGAAGCACACTACTGCTTGCTTATGTAAAGCAAACAATTTCTCTCTAAATATTTCAGCTCTCAAAGGTATGTTTAAGCATTTGCACCGAAAATAAAGCCATAAAATAATATATCTTGATATAAACCCCAGATGAGTAAAATTCTTACTCTGAAGAGTAAGATATTTTTGGACTTTTTCAATTACAATACAGGCAAGTTGTTAGTGGCAATTTCTCCAATGGGATACAAAGACAAAATATACACCCAAAAATGTGTACAGATGAAGGTCATGTATGCAAATTTTTGCCCATGGTACAATATATGAGTTCAGATGCTCAACAGCAGAAATCTGCTGCCACATGCCCGATTTTTTCTTCAGATTTGAGAAAGGCTGCACAGGAAACTATAAATATTTTCAGTCAACATTTGCAAACTTCTGGTTTGTAAGGTGCATTTGTGAAGAGTGTTAACACTGGGTAGATTTGTTTGTTTGGCATCTCTTGCCACACTGATACACAAATACATATACACACATGTACATATACACATGTCAAGAAAACAGTAGCAATGAGTACATATTTATTTACTTCGTCAAATTTGTAAACTTTATAATCAGTGAGACTATACCGAAAGCAGTGTAGAATTAAAGCCTATGTCCATGCCAGGTTAAGCCTGTATGTGCTCCATTTATATCAGATAAATAATTGTTCCTTTAATCCAAAAATATGTCATCTTGCAGCTGTTCCTCTTCTAATCAGTTTCACTGGAACACTTATTATTATTACTTAATAAAAAGTTAATTACAATCTAAAAATTTACTAACACCTTGATAAACCAGGTATGGGTTAAATGTAAAACTAAAAATCAAGACAAAATCATTTGCTTTCCAGAAACATGGAGAATAAGTTGCAAATTACAAGAACATAAAATCTGTTGCATATAATTATTTCATTGTATTAATTATTCATTGACACAGCAACAGAGAGCAGTGTGGTGCTTTCCAGACAAAGCTATGTCCTTGTCTCAATCTGTGTGCAGCTTTCAAGGCAAGGCTTTCTTCCTTCCAAATATCACCTTGGAAAGAGGAGGGATGATATTCTGGCCCTTACATCTAATGAAAACAAATAAAAAAGGAATAGCAATAAAGAAAGGTGAGGCTGGTGGAAGGATGACTATAATCACATTGGAGGATAAGCTGTTATATTTCCTACCAAACATGCACTTTTTAATGTATTCTGGCTTTGTAATAGATAGAAAAACACATGTTGTGACAAAGTGTAGCTCAACAGAGAGAGGACAAGATATTTTATATCATATTAAGCAGCAAAGACAATGACTGCTTTTTTCCTTCCCATCAATTCAATGACACTGTAGATGACATTAGAAAAGTCAATTACTGTTCAATCACTGGGCTGCTCTTTTGGTACTGGATCTTTGAAAGAAGGGACATAACATAAAACAGTTAAGGAAGCAAAAGAAAGTGTCCATAAAAAGGAAATGGAGATAATTCCATTTGCAAGTGGGACAGTTCAACCCATAGATTCCTATTCTTCACAGCTTTCACTATCTATAGAAAGGTTTACAGGCTAGATTCTGGTGTCAGGATACATACAAATTAATTACCCTGTAAAACCAGTCACATATATAGCCACAATGAGGTCATGTTGCCACCAGAGTACATAAAGGAGGAAGACTGCAGCCAAGAGCTACCTAATCTATGTTATTGGTGCTACTTTGAAGCTAGGAAAAATAAGATCGGAGCAGGTGGAAGCTGAGATAACTGGTGCACTGGCCCAGCCGATTGCCTCTTCAATTTACTGGTCCAGACCCCACCTGACATGGACCTGTGAATTTTAAAGGGGCTCATTTTAGGACAGCTGATTATTCATGCAAAGAAGTGATTATGTGATCTGATCCAACATCAACTGTTGTCAGAAAATGCTGTGTTAGCTATTACTATATCCAGGGGTAGTTGTATAGTCGCAGTTGCAAAAGTCTAACAGTACAAGTGAGATGATTTAGACGAAGAGGGAATATCTTTTATATTACAACTGATAGATTTAGAGAAAGAAAAAGAGAGAAGCTTTCAGTCACACAAACCCTTCTTCAGGGCTTGTCTTTTATCCAGCTTTATTCAATTACTTCTTCTTTCTTCATGACAGAATTTTGCCCTCTGATCTGTCATCTTCCTGTTGATTTCAACAAATTTAATTGTTTGAAAGAAGAAGGACAGGAGGAGAAGAGAGACCCTTTGTGGAGAAGGAACAGCACACTGCATCTGAGTGGAAGACCCTGGGCCCAATTCTGCCATATCCTGAATCATTCCAGCTACAATAAATTCAATTGGGAGATGTGATTATTGTCAAATGGTTGGAGGGGGAGGAATAAGGAAAGACTCTGTTCATTTTTGGGGTCTGTTTCTTTTCTCTCTGGCTGACTGGCTCAGCCTTGAGCACTGTGTGCACCTTGTGTTAACTGAGCGATTGCTTCCTTTCCTAAGCTCTGAACACATAGAAGTTACTTGATACTGAAAAAGGTAGTCACAACACATATTGAGAGAGTATTTCCCCTTCCTTGCTCCTATTTGCCTGTCAAATAACACAAGTCGAGGCTAAGAAAAGTCAGTGCACGGTAGTGATGAGTTGGGTAGATGACAGCAGTGAGAAGGACAATAGGTCAATGCTGTTATCCAACAGCAACATGCTCCACTCTTCTCCACACAGTGAAAATCTCAATAACTCATGATGCAAAAAGGAATTATTCTGTTGTGTTTGTGGGCTTCCCTTTGTATAGATGGGCAGAACAACAGGGCGACCAGAGATTATTTATTCTCTAAACTATAAATTTGAGCATCTGCTGAAATGTAAATCCACCGATGTCCTTATCATTAAATATTTGTGTATTTTCCTATTGTCAAAATATCTATTCTCACACTATTCGTACTCAAAGTAGGTAAAAATATATATTATGCTTTTCATAATAAGCATTGTTATTACTTTATTACAATTGAGAGAAATTTCCATCAATATCATGGGATTGGGTTTAGATATTAAATATATAATTTTTTTAAAGTATGTGTAGAACTTTATATAAGTATATGCATAGCCACACTCTCCCAGGTCACTACTTGTTTGTTAATAGTAACAGCTGTAATATAATGGGTAATTTGCATTTGTTCAGGAGTGTGATATCTTTTTCCCAAATATTCAGCCATAAATAGAATGCAGTTATTGAAGGAAACAGTATAATTTACTTTTGACAATGCCGAGGAAGTGCTGTTTGTTTTATTTTCTAGGATATATGTATGTGTGTGCTTTTGTGTACATTATTAAGCATAAGCATGTGTGAGTGCCTAGAGATTAATCTTATATAAAATATTAATAACATGCTATGCTTTTTATTAGTCCATTATTTATATCTACAGGTGCTGTTATTAGGTGTCTACAGCTTGTATTTTCTGCTCTGTTCTGAAATCCTGGCAAGGTCACAATATGTTATAAAATGAAGCCGTGAAAATCTATCTATTTTCTTTTTTTTTTTCTATCTGCAGTAAATGGCAAATCTAGACAATCAGTTAACTGTATATGGTTTATGAGTCCTATCTAATCTTATTTTCAGTTCCCAACGGACTATTAACTATCTGCTTTATCTTCAAATTAATGACAAATAACCAGTTATTAATCTCTGGAACTAAATATTCAAAATTCTAAAACTCATGTACTTCATTTAGGAAAAATATGGATTCATTATTGCTTTTCTTTCTCCCTTTCTCTCCCTCCTCACTTCGTCCTTTTGTTTTTTTCACTTACTTATGAGTTACAACTTTGTATCGTGTAACTAGTCACATAAAGCAGATCATTTCTCGACTGCGAACAATTCTGAGAAAACATCTTTCAGCACAATATTCACCCTAAGGAAGTACACTAATATCTGCAAGTATATTTTTAATATATAAACTAGAAGATAGGTTTCACATGTCATATAACTTAAGAATGTCTACTCAGTGGGAATGATGAGAAATCAGTAGGTTTTAAGCACTCATTTAACCACATAGAGCATTTAAGAAAACTAAGAGTTTAAGTTTAGGCAATGCAAAATACAGTCTGGGGCAAGCCAAGAGCTGTGGTGGAAACACAATAATATAAATAACTAGGATCTGTTTTTAGAACTCAACTTTGACGACTGGACCAGGAAGGAAGGAAGGAAGAAAGGAAGGAAGGAAGATAAAGATCTTAAATCTCATCGACCCAGGAGCAGCGCCCCGAAGGGCACGGGTGGAGGAGCTCACACCTCTGCAGAGTGAAGGACAGGGACCAAACCACGAGTAGAGCCCAAGAGAAGATCATTTCTCTTCCACGTGCACAAACCCTAAGGACATATTAGAGCATCTCAATTCTCCCCGCTAGTAGTTCTGCTGCGCGCGGTGAGACTTGGAGGCTTTGCCCAGGATCCAAAGCAGGCGCTGCCGGCGCGGGGGGAGCCGCGCACTTCGCGCGTGTGCGTGACTTGGCGCTGCTGGGTGTGTTTGCAAGCAGCGAGCTGGCATATTGCGTTCAGGCCCACTCAGCTCCCGCTGAGGACCATTTCCAGCCGTGTGCCCTGCTCGTCTTGCGTGCGTGCTGGGGTTGGCGGGGCGCACTGTGCTGTGCGTGGCTGTGAAACTCCCACTCCGGCGGGACAAAGTCGAGGCTATGCTTTCCAGACACGGAAAAGGGCTCGGAATACGATATATATATATATATATATGTATACACACACACACACATATACATAAACCACAACCTTCCCTGTCCCATAACTATCTAGGAGAGCAGAGCAGCACAGTTCCAGCAGAAGATGCCTATCCAAAGGCTCCCCATGGAGCCGCGGTGTAACCAGATCTCCTAGTAGTTAATCAAGGAAAAAAAAAAAGAATGATATTAATAATAATAATCTCAACTTCCCCCTCAAATAAACCATCCTTACATCTATTTCCTAAACCTTTTTTTCCAAAAGTGTCTCCCTTGCCAGGACCGTTTCGGAAGCCAACTCTCCTTTCCTTTCCAAGCACGCGATGTCCTCGCATAGGCCAAGGCTAGCCCGCTTCTCGGACACCTTCTCCAGCCTAAAAATCACGGAGACCTGAAACTCGCCGTCCGAGCTGAGGAGGCGGCCGCTTTTGTCCGCGGGAGATTATCTCAGCTGGAGGCGTGAGGGCCATTAATTAAGGCAGCTATTTAGGATTTTAATGCGATTTAAATTGGTACTTGGAAGAGGAAAGAAAAAAAACAAAGGTGGGAGGGGGGAATAAAAAAGGCAACAGTGCTAATGACAGCGCATTAAGACCCGAACATAGGGATGTAGGGATGGGCGATTACCAGAGTCCCGAGGCTCTTGCAGGTCTCAGATGAGCTGAGGAAAAACAAAGTGAAGAAGAACGAAGGAGAGGCCATCGGAGGGGACCTGGTGCCCGGCAGGGAATTGATCACAAGAAAGTGGATGTAACCCTTGCACCCTGCCCACCTTTGGAAGCCTTGGCAAAACAGCGGGGAAAGGAGCAGAGTCCCCGTCCTCTATTTCCTCACTGACGCCTGTGTCCAAAACTGTCCTGGAGAGGGATGCAAAAGCCTCCCTTGCCTCTGGGCAAGGGAGGTCCTAGGAGACCAGGGTCTTAATGACTGAGTTGTCAGGAAGAAGCTTAGGGTCATCAAATTAAAATTTCAAACTGAGGAACAGAATCAAGGGTCAGTGAATTTATTTCAAAAGAGAGATGCTACTATGAGTACCTAAAAAAACACCAGATATCAGAAAGGGGAGCGTCTTTCCAGGGATTTTATTGGCAGACTTTATGGTGGCTAATGTTTGAGCTTTTAAGAAGAGATCCTTCCTTCCTTCCTTCCTTCCCTCCTTCCCTCCTTCCTCCCTCCCTCCCTCCCTCCCTCCCTCTCTTTCTTTCTTTCTTTCTTTCTTTCTTTCTTTCTTTCTTTCTTTCTTTCCTTCTTTCCTTCCTTCCTTCCTTCCTTCCTTCCTTCCTTCCTTCCTTCCTTCCTTCCTTCCTTCCTTCCT
>JAUBOD010000057.1:523986-539312 GCA_032353885.1 Nothura maculosa | reverse complement strand
GTTTTGAAGACCTCCAGAGAAGGAGACTCCACAACCTCCCTGGGCAGCCTGTTCCACTGCTCTGTCACCGTCACTGTGAAGAAGTTCCCCCTCACCTGCAGATGCAACCTGCTGTGCTTCAGTTTGCACCCATTACCCCTTGTCTTATCACTGGCCACCACTGGCCCCCTCTTCCTTACAATCTCCCTTCATGTATTTACACGTTAATAAGACCACCTCTCAGCTTTCTCTTCTCCAAGCTGAACAGTCCCAATTCACTCAGTCTCTCAACCAGACCAACTCTCACCTAAAAGTTATTAAACTAAAGTTATTAGCTGATCACCTAAAAGTTATTAAACTAGGGAAAGCAGCTTAACTATTTTGTCTCTGTACTCAGTATAGTAAAGCTAAGGTTGTCTGAATGCCATTTTTATATGTGACTTTAATTTAGCACATTTGCTTTTCATTAAAGGATAACTTTCTATAAATTCTATGAATTTGTAGTGCTTGCTTTTCTGATGAATTTTCATTCAATTTTTGGATCTTGCTTTGAGCCTTGGTTTTGTTTTTCTTGCATTGTAGATGCCTTTGCATTTCAAATAAGGAATGAATCCACACTTGCATTGTTCACTCAGCTCCACTAGGATACCATTAGAGTCTGAACTCCCCTTAGGAGTTTCCTCTACTGCATAGAAACTTCCTACAGGTTAATATAGGAGCTGAGCTCTGGGTCCCTCACTGCTCATAGATGGAGTAATGTCATTGAAAAAATAGATGTTTTTTAGTAGTAGGAAGAAGGAACCATATGAACAAGGTAAGGTTTTTATAGCCAGTTAGGAAAGGATTTCTCTAGCCTCGTGATCTCAGATAACTTTTGCTTAACTAATCAAGGTCAATAGATATTCTCTCCCAGACTTCCATGCAAAACCGCCATGTGTGTTGTAAACTTCATTTTATCTTTTCACCTTTTGTCCTAAATATTGAAGAGCTTCATACCTCTGTTTGTGTCTAGAGCTGACAGAGATTATTGCTCTCTCAAGCCTACCCCTCACTGCTTAATTCAATATTGAATATTAAAATACAGGATTTACACGTTGGGTATTGACAGGATTTACACGTTGGGTATTGGGTGGTTTTTTTTTTTCCAATATCTGGTCTATTTGAACCTACACAGCTCAACTCTGAAATTTATAGCCTTTTCAGATGTCCCTTATATCTTGTCTTCAGGTGTGAAAGTGCAAAACTGATATCCTCATGGTTAGTTCTACACATGCTTTCCTTTAAAAATTTGTGAGTAAATTGAACTTAGTGTTCTGGGGCTTAGAGTCTGTTCTTTTAATCTCCTGCAGCTGTACCATGGCCAAGCCCTTCACCGTATTTGTTTTGAGTTTTATCACTTACTTTAAAGATAATATCCAACTGACTGCTTCCATTAGGTCTGCCAAAATAAAAAAAAAGAACAAAAATTAAAAGAAAAATGCCTACACACATTTCAAATAATTGTAAAGATCATCTAGAATCATAAGATCCTGGCACAATAGAGACAGAGGGAACTTTTGGAAGTCATACATTGAGAAAAACATAATGATAGAACCAATCACACAAATCCAGATGTGGAGAAAAAGTATAGAAATAATGTTACAAGTTTCATTAAAAAAAATCCCATCCC
Source organism: Nothura maculosa (assembly GCA_032353885.1). Taxonomy (NCBI): domain Eukaryota; kingdom Metazoa; phylum Chordata; class Aves; order Tinamiformes; family Tinamidae; genus Nothura; species Nothura maculosa. The sequence goes on along the minus strand of JAUBOD010000057.1, from coordinate 537,664 downwards.
ATCTGTGCTGTTAGGGTGTTAGAGCTGGTTTTTTTTTTCATCTCTTCCTTTCTCCTGCTCTTTTGCTTCTAGTTCTGTAAGTTAAGATCTGTCTGGGATTTCCATAAGTGACAAATGTGGCAGATATCAGAACAACTGGCTACTTTTAGGAGATATGAACTAAATACACTTACAACCTATATACGAAATAATGCTGATTATGTTTGCAGTAATATTAGAACTAAGCTCAGTCTCATTCCTTTTGTGTTTCTACCTGCCTGTATTGCTCCTGTCCTCCCCCATCTGTACTACTAAATATTTATTACTTCTTAAGTAACCCAGGCTCTTTAAACAATCTCTGAAGACTCCCCCAACTTCCTGATAGCTTTCAGGTGCAAATCAAAGTATTGCAATTGATCCACTTGGCTTTGCTATCCCCCTTACAGTAAAACCTATGGGAGGGAAGGTTAAGGAAAAAGGTCAGTTGCTTTGGATCTCTTGGATTTGTTTCTCCCCAGATGCTTCAGTGAGGATAGAGTTCCACCAAATGAGTGCTTCATGACTCTTCTTCCAAACTCTGTGTATATCCCTGCATTTAACACTAGTGTCCTTTAGATCATACCTTGGGCCCAAGCCAGACAGGTGGCACCAGAATGACATATCTTGACAGATAGCCCTCTAAAATCTGCACTTTTTGGCCAAATAACCTCAGGAATATAAATTGTTTTTATACAGGTCATTAGTCACCTATCCTGGCACATCGTGATATGATATGGTGGAACTCCATGAATCTCTTCAGATCACGTTATGATTTTACTGGCCAGAGTCCTTCTGCATCATGCCTTTATATATGGGTTCCTTACTAGACCCAGTATCTCTTAATGTAGAGATTACATTTATACTGCTGAATAAATTAAATTGGGAAATACAGCTGAAGCACTGGTCATACTCTGTAACTGTTACAATAGATCTAGATTTGTTCTGTGACTTCTAGTGCTCTCCAAGAAAAAGTATTAGTATAATTAAGGAGACCGAATGGACTAAGGTCATTCTAAAGGCTCAATGTGGAGAAGACTACTTGATACTTGCCTCTTTGCAACCTACATACATTCTCACAGATTATGCCCACTATAGGCTTTGTGATTGCATACTTGGAGGCTACTGTGGTTCAGACTTGTCAATTGTGTACTTCACTCTGCCTATACCTACTGCTAAGCAGTTTTGATTTGTCTGTAGTTCAAATTCTTGATGTCTAATTAGCTAGGGTTTGGCCCTTTGCTAGCTTAGATAATGATACTCATTTTTTGAACAGAATTTCTCTTGTAGACTTTACATCTATGAAAATACTCACACAAGTCTCATGGCAGTGTTTTGACCTAGCACTCAAACAAGAGATTAAAAATCTGCTTAGCAGGCCAGAGAGTGCAAAGGATATCAGGAAGGTCTGATCACTAAAGCCAAACGATAAAAAAAATGTAGCTTGGAGGGAATATGAAACTTCTTTACTATCAGGAGAATGTGACAGATTCAGCACCTTGCTAATATAGTGCTTTGAGTCTATTCACATTCAATTGTCCTTGAATGAAGACACTGACAGGTGTTTTTCCATTCCCTTCTGCAGATGCCCATTCAGCCAACTGCATGACTATACTCTGGGAATTTACTGAGCCTGCAATCATAAATATAGGCAAGGTTCGAGGATACCTCCAGAGCATGCCCACCAAACAGCGTGTATGAATGGTGAGCGTTTTGAAAAGACTTCCACAGCCATTCTTCCCAGTGGTTAGAAAGCAGTAAAGGGAAACAGAACATTGTCAGATAGGGGACAAAGAATGTGTGCTTTAGAGACCTATTTTTCCAGGTATTAAAGAGAAAGGTGCCCAGTCATGGGAGGAATCATCAAAAACACAGCTGCCTCAGGGCAACTTTGAGGGGAATACAGTAAAACCAGATTATTTTTTAACTTCATTTTCCTCTCTCAACTTTAAGAAAATGGTTACATGATGGTCTTGACCTCCAAGAACTCCACTGCTTTGAGGTCATCCTCCAAGACTCACATCATCCTGTTTTGGTAGGAAACAAATCTGCCTCTTATTCCTCACATTTTTTTCTTCCGATAATCAATTCTTAGCATGTATATATACGTATACAAGTACATATATATGTAAATGTATATATATACATAAATATATATATATGTGAATGTTAGGAAATACACCCCACACCCACACCCATATCTGTCTATCTAAAATTCTTAATATTTATAAACATATAATATAAATATATATATAACATAAATATATAATATAAATATATAATAAATAAACATTATATATATATATTTGTTGGAAAATATTATATATAGATGTTGTATATAATTGTGTATATATATATAAAATTTATGAAACTTCTCCATCTGGTTTAGCAGGACTTTATTACTTCTAGATCTCAGCCTAATTTCAATTTGGGGGTGCCTGAATATCACCTTTCCCTTCCTATAAAGGATATCTTTTATCAGAGTCTTTTGCTCGGTTATTCTCTTTCTTTCCCCTCCCCACCTCAGAAGCAGAAAATGGTTTCTTTATTCAGAGCATAAACTCAGCTGCCCATGAGACTGCTTGTAGGAGAACTAGATAAGAGTGTTACATTAGGGCAGAAATTCGGGTCACATCATATCAAACTGAAAGCACCAGGCCAAAGATAGGCTTGCTTAATAGGATTTATGCATGATCATTTCAAATGTGAAAACTTCTCCTGCCATGAAAGAAATCGCTTCTCGATCCCAAGGTACTTTCAATAGGGCTGTATCACTATTCACTAAAATGTAACACATTTGCATCATCTTTGCTATATTTATTATTATTCTGAAGGCTGGATTGTCGTACTAATCAAGATTTGCACCACTGAATTATATCACCTGCTATATTATATTTTCAATGATGCCCCCGTACTTTAGGAAGAGAAATGTCGGTGCAATACTTGTACACCTGTTACACAGCAAGGATGGATCCTGTTTGTTGTCAAAGTCACGCCAAAAAATGTCTCTCCTTCAACAGCAGCTCCTAGTATTGTGACCTTAACACATCCTTAGCAGACAAGCTCTTTAATGCTTCGAAGGCCTTTAGAACAGTGTTTCAGACACACTTTATAAGTTTTTACTTGACAGACCAAGGGGAGAATTTCCGAGTTACTGTGATGTGTGCTGCAGCTGGTGACATAGTAGCTACTGCATGTGATTAGAGTGGATGACTGGGAGGGGGAGGAAGGTTTGGGGCTATGTATGCAAGAAAGACCTAATACCAATTCTTGCCCCTGCCACTGCCTTTCTGTGTGACCTTGAACAAATCATCTATCAAGCTTTCACTATATTCTTTATTTTTTCTTTATGTGGTATATCCCTTTCTTTTTTTTTTTTTTAATTTTTTTTTGTTTGCATTTAAGCTCCTCAAAGCGAGAGCTGAGTCCTTCTGTCCATCTATGTCGTTCTCAGGGAAAGTGGAACCTTGATATAAGCTTTAAGTCACTGTTAACACAAATAGTAAAAGAGTTTAGGGGTTTTACAGCTCTCCTGGAAACATAGGCGCAATATATCAGAACACTTAAGGACTGAATCATTAGAACACTTGAGAACTTTCTCCTTCTTAAACTTGTGCTGAAATATTTTGTTTTGTCACAGTCTGTGCTTAGTTCCATATAAACAGTATGAATCTGTTACTGTTATTGACCAGCAGAAACACTCTATAAATTAAAAAAAAGGGAGTGCAAACAAAGCTTTGTGTTTTTTTCCTTGGTCCACACTGATAAATGAAAAACTCTTGACCCCGTGGAAAGAAATATTTCTCCACCTCCTCCCATACAGTAAGGTGTGGAGTTAGAAGTCCTTGTCACTTGTGCCAGTTCTCTTCCTTCTCTCTCTCTCTTCTCTCTCCTCTCTCTCTCTTTTTTTTCCAGATGTGTATTATGGATGAGACTTTCAGAAATCCACTAAGTAATGGGATATATTTGTGACATTGTAAAATACAGTGATTTCAACTTCAGCATTCAGAATGAAGAAGATGAGAACACCTGAGTAAATTAAAACCTCAAATTACTTTCTTTTAAGTCATCTGAGATATATATCAGGAAATTAACCTTTCCCTGAAGATCTGCCAGAGAGAACTGTCTCTCATCTCTAATGTTGCGGTGTTTGAAGCCCTAGACTGGATTTTCTTTCAGCCACCAAGAGGCCAAAATGCTCTAATGGGAAATAGAAGGAATAAGTGCTCAAATGCCACATGACCTGTGGTGTTGCATCTTTTGCCTAAAAGGTTCATCTAAGACAATTCTCTTAAATAAAACCTCTCTAAACTAGGTGCACCAGATATGTCATTGATGTAAAGCAGCATAACTCCCAGAGGATCTATGTTGATGTTATGTCCACCAGAGTTGTGGCTCATCCAGTCTGAGACTTTTAGCAATAAGTTTGGTTCATGAATGGAAGATATCACTTGCTTATGATAAGCCTGCCTGATAAAACAAAGTGTTGCTGAAAGAATATTTGCTTGATCAATTCTATGTGGGCTAATTGACCTTTTCAGAGGTATGTATTTGTCTGAATTCTTTCCAGAATAAATTTAACCTTGGAGGAAGATAATTCTTTTGTATTCTTCAATATAAATTCAGACTGAAATGATATCAGAGAGCCTAATGCTGATTTCATTCACATCAGTAAAAAAAGGCATAGATCATTGGAGTAATGATATCACAGAACCAACATGTGAATCATGACTATTATCCTTGAGCAGATGTAGCAAAGGAGAGTTATCAATATGATAGCCCAGACTTAAATTATTTCTAAGAACATCCTGTGTAAAGAAAATGAATGTGAAAAGATATTGTAAGGGAAAATTCATTTACATCTTTTGTGTGGAAAGGACCTGTTGAATGACATTTAAAAGAGGATTAAAGCTGATTTCTTACAAGCTGTAGAATAATCAGATTTCTAAGCTAAAGTGGAATTAAGGTCCTTCAATTCATCTGCAAAGCTGACTGAAGTTGAATCATCGTTCAGTAATTTACATGTCATTTACAGGGGCATTCATTGTGCTTTTAGTACTGTAAATATGATCTGAACAGCTTTTGATCTTTTGCAGCATTTGCAGGAACATATTATTGTTTCTGAGAAAAAAGGAAGAGTTTTATACAAAAAAAAATGTAATGCTCTTTTACAATGTCAAAACAAATGTGTCAACCAAATGGTAATATCTGCACTAGTTTCATTTATCTGCACACGGTGGTTGTGAGGTTTAATGATTGTTTGTCACAAAAATACATTTTAAGAGAAGCAAGCAGATTGCTGAGTAGCAAACATGTTTTATGGAATATGTAACATCATAAACACATATTTTTGTTTCAATAGGATTTACAGAGGACTGCAAAATGAATGTGTTCATATAAAATGAGAAGTAGACAAAGCTTCTCTTTTACCAGCTAAGTATTTTGCATGCATTTGTTCTTGCTAGAAGGATTCATTTACTATCAGTACATTTCATATCTTTGTACTTTCTCATACTGGGCTAGCCTCTCTTTTGAACTGGAACTAATTCTTCTAATATACATTTGACCATAGCTTCCAATAGTAAAAACACTTTCCCATATTTCCCACAACTGCCAACCTTGTTTATACTGTCAATTCTTACTTGAAGGATCAGATCTTTAACAGTGCCAAAGCCCATAGAAGTCAATGAAAAGATTCCCAAAGGCTTTGATTCAGACTCTGGCAGCAAAGCACCAGAAACTTCAATAGAATCACAATACTTTACTCCAGTTGAGGATTTAAACTGGTGTTTAATACTGTACTCATCACCTTTCTGTCTGAGATTCATCCTCAACATTTCTTGGAAGGACAAAAAGAAAAGATATATTGGATGGAGGGCAGGATAAGGAGAGGTTAATTTTATTCAAAAGATAATAAAGCAAATTTGGCAAAGTTTGACATTTTTGTTTACTGGATGATGGCAATGGTGATGCTAGTATTCCAAGACAAGTCTGTGTCAATCAGAATTGTTGCCAGTTTAGTGTTCTTACTCATATTTCTCATTTAGCCTAGAAAAGATCTTGGCAGCTAAACTACATTATCCAGACCATCCTATCTCCAATTCCCTTCCCAAGCCAGGCTTGAAGTATTTGGATTAATTATCATTTTAAAAGCACTAGCCTTCAGATTTAGATGTGTACTCTTGTATTTTTTTTGGTCACTTCTGACAAATCTACATTTCTGTTAATATTTTTAAAGGTATCTTTCTACTTTTACCTGCGCTGTTTGTTGGCCTCTTCCTTGCTTTCCCAGATTTCATTTCTTCCATCAGCTTATATAAAGCATGCAGCATGAGCATCACAGCTGTGAAAACTGTTGTACAATACATACCACCTGGCATCTACTACATTCCTGTGGTATATGCACAACATCAAGGCCTCTTCTCATTCAGCCACTCAACACTGCATCCAAGGAGAATTCTATAGCTGATGGTTAGTTCTCTCATATGAAAAACTTACATGTTGTTCAAGCAACATTTTATTCCTTCCATATATCTGTTTTAGTGACAGGGACTACATTCAGAGCTGCTACATCTGTCTTTTCTCCTACATAAGCAGTTTTCTAATCCAAAATCTCTTACCCCTTTCTTCACTCTTTTCTTTCTTCTTGTCTCCAGGTACAATCATAAACCTAGTGTTTCCAAGTGTTACAATCACTGTTTTCTTGCTTTTTGTAGAATAATTTTTTCGGAGTTATCAGATTCTGATGGTCATGTTGGCAGTGCTAAATTGGCAGCACTCTGCTATATGCCCACAAAGGCTGAGTATGCTTCCTGGTCATGACACATCTCTAAGAAAATCAGAAAAATTACTTTCTCCAAGGGGTGAAGGATTCAGAAACAGCAAGTGTCTGCACAGAAGGTGAGAATACAAGATGGGAACAACCTTGACCATAGTTATGTATCTTGTGTATTCACAGCTGGCTGATAGGCCAGTGGAGGTGTATGGTGTCTGAAGCAAAGAAAACCTATGTGCTTGAAGGATCTATTTGGCAGACAAAAGTGAATGAGGCTGCCAAGTCGGCTTCATCTATAGAGTTATGGGAAGAAAAAAGAACTAGTTTGTTATATCTTCTCCCAATAGGTGTTATATTTCAAAGCTAAACTAAAGTAAACTAAACAAACAGAAAGACTAACCTTTTAGTCCTCTTAACCTTTTATTGAGGAATACAGACATCATGACTTAAGGCCTTTCTTCACTGCATGGCTGATCTTTCAAAAGAAAATACAGGTGGAAGAGGTTTTTAGAGATGTGGCAAGACTAGAAATTCTAGATATTTTTTGAAAAGCTCTTGGTGTGTGTGTGTATAATGCACCAATATAAGTCAAAGGTGTCCAATTGTTTATGTTGGGAGTACATCACTTTACATCACTTGTTTAGGAAGATGCTCCTAATTGTTAAGGGCAAGTGGATATGCATAACAGGGAAAATGATAAATATGAAGTCCAATTCATATTGGAAAAAAATCAGAGATATTTTGTGTTTTTCTGTCAATCAACTGAGTTTAGCTGTTGGTGACCAACAGAAGTGATCTCAGGACCACACTGTTGCCTTCACCTAGATTTCATAGAATACTTAGGGTTGGAAGGGACCTCTAGAGCTCATCTAGTCCAAGCCCCTTGCATACACAGAGTCACCTAGAGACAAAGATCCTTCTTGCCTGCATCCATTTCACAACTTTTTGCATAGGATATTTTTAGACGTGAAAGGACCTGGAGATGTCACCATGTTGCCAGATCCATATTCAGATAGAGTTCTACACCACGATGAATGAGTGGCTTCTTCCTGCTTCTCATCCACTTTAGATTTCTGTTTAGGATGGGATGAATTGCCCTCTTTCCAGTAACTCCAGATGCATCCCACATGCTTGTCTTAAATGAGGCGTCTACTTTTAAAAATGGCTCTATTTACGTTAGGTGATTCTTATTATACATTGTCAAATTTATATTTAGGAAGCTGCAAGTGCATAACTTTTACCCAATTCTTTTCCTCTTAACTGTTCTTTTTGCTGCTGGGTCCTACATCCTAGTTAGCCTTGTTGTAGAAGTGACCACAAACTTTTTTTTCTTTTACTAAACAAATTATTTACTAAAGAAAATATTGCTCCACTTCAGTGGAGTGAATTCTAGTTCAATAGAAATTCTTATTGAGATTTTGTCTTTGATTCACAGACATGAGAAAACTGCATTGTTAGTAATTATGTTTTTGTAAAGTCATCCAAAGACCTTTAGAAAGAATTGCCTATACTGATTGTTTCTCCAAACTGTAACACTACTAGAAACATTAAATGACTCATGGGTACTTCACAGCCATCCTGACTCTCTGTTGTCTTGCTTTGGATTTTTAATATTAATGCAGCTGAATATCATTCCACTACCAGAGAGAAAAGTAAATGACAGTGGTTAGATAGAAATAGTTGGATTAATGAAATCGGGGTTTGACTTTATCTTTGGTAAGTGGTTTCTGATCCTTAGTGTCATTATATCACTTTCCAGCGATAGGTTGCTGCCAGTCAGAAGATCTGACTTCATAAAGAAATTGTCTCTGTTTAATTCAGATCACCATTTAGGATATAGGTTCTAGACAATATCTTTGGAGACCTGACCCAGGAATGTAGCACTAGGAAAATTTTGTTTGAAATAATTCTTATTTTCTCTGCGATATTCAGTGTAACCACTTAGTAATTCTATTCCTTTTTCATGTCTCTTACAGAAAAGTGAATGCATATGTAAGCACTTTCTCATCAGAAAATTCTGACCTGTTGAAACCAGGAAAAACATCTTGCTGGGAAGAATTTTCACATTTAGGAGGAGAAAAAGGGAAAAGACCTAAAAAGTTCAGCTTTAAATTCTAATCATGCCGTGGCTGCCTCTAGCACTTTACACATCTCTTTCCAAGTTCTCCTTTACCATTTTAATCCTTTTTGAAGCTATTATATGGGCTTATGCAGGTTAAATCAGACCAGAGCTTCTACTTTTTTTAAAAATTTATTTTCTAGATGAGAGGAGCAACATTTAATAAGCACTTGACAGAGACCTCTTATGCTCTATCTCCAATTTACTGTTAATTAGCATTTTGTTATAAGAACTCCTGCATAATGAACAAATTTATAATTGAAAGTGCAGAATTGACATCATTTGTGAATTTTGGAGGAATATTTGTTTTCTCTGATAATGCTTTTCTTCTCTTTCATTTTTTTTTGTTTTGTTTATAATTCCCAATTTGAGAAAACTAATTAACACAGTTATGCACACATACTCTCATACCACACTCAGTAGGGCTACTGAAATCAATATTTGCCAGCTTAATAGGAAAGACTAATTTTATTATTTATATATACATATATAATTCCTATCACTACACAAACATGGGGCTTTTGCACCCCCATTATTATGTCAACAAATTCTTTTATTCTTTGAAGACCAAAAGAAGTACCATTTCCTAGATGAATTCATCCTCATTCCTTGCTCTGGTAAGACACCAGTTTCAGATCTGTCATCAACTCAAAGGAAATTTATATTGAGAACTGAACACTTCCCTGGGTAACTCACTAGCTGGTGAAAACTACTGCAGATCCATGACTTTACCATCCTAGTTTCTATTCTGCCAATAGTTACTAATCACAGTAGAGTGACACCAGCGTTAGTGACTGTAGGTCATTTCTAGAGTACATTAGATTTAAAAGACAAACTTTAAAATAAATCTAGGAGATAATTACTCTGTTTAAACATTTCCCAGATTATGATTGCAATAATAAAAATATGATAGCAGATAATAAAATCCAACCTCCTGGCCTCGAAAAAAAAAGAGAGATTTTCACAAGTAAGGACATACTTAAGTACTTGAATGAATCAGGACCTAGGCAATTAAGAGAGCAAAATGATTTGCACAGTGAATCCAAAGGAATTTAGTGTTGAGTTGCCATGCTCGAAAGCAAGGTAGCTTTAATGACAATTTGCTTTCCCCAGTCAGAATTAGAACAGCTAGATTATATCATGAAAAATAGAGAAGCTTGAACAAATAGCTCTTTTTAATAATTTTTTTTAAGAGGTAAAGAGAACGTCAGCTAAAAATGTACAGTAAACTGGTTGAGGCTTAAAGGTGTAACATCAACTATGTAAATGTACAACAAAATGTACAATAAAAGCAAATTTGTGCAATAATTAATCACAAGGCACTTTGCTGTCAAACTGAACTATAGCCATATAGTGTTTGGCAAATTTTATTCTCAGATTTCTAATTTGCATGGGAATACTATGAGCCTTAATTAATGATTCTCGTATTGAGCTTAGAGAGCCCCTGATAAAAGAAATTTATACACAAATGGAAAAACAAACATATGAACGGAAAGGGAAACAGCAAAATAATAACTCTCAACACGAGCTTGGCAGAGTTAAGATGCCATAATCAGCTGTGATTAAAGGATACAGGCTTTAGGAAACTGCAGCAATGAGCTTCCTCTGCGACAGAACGCTAGGGTTTTGTGACACAAAATAGGACTGTTGACTTGATTAGCAACAGTGTTCCTGAAAATAACAACAACAACAAAAAAAAAAAAAGAGAGGAAAAAAGAAAAACCCTACTATTCACATTCAGCTTAAATAATTAAAACAATATTTACAAATGCTGCTAAGATCTTTTGTTATTTCATTTGGCATGTGGCTTTTTTTTTTTTTAGGGCTAATAAGTAAATTGCAAACATACATTATTCTTCACCATTCTCCACTCACTTTCCTCCCACTGGCAACCAATCTACCAGAATTCTCTTCCATTCCCATTAATTGGTCCTTAGAGAATCTCCCTCACATACCTTTGCAGTGACAGTCAGTGAACATTTCTTAGTAATACTGAGTCAGAAGCCCTGTGATAGCTCACAAGTCACATATTGAACTGGAGCTGTACTACTCCCTTCCATTATGTTTAATGCATGAGGCTTCTTAAATGGCATGGCTCAGGTGACGGATCATACTTTTACTTCCAGAGTATCATGAGTTTCTCTGGTTATTTCTTTAATATATTTATATATATATATTTTCTAATGTAATGATTGCTTGGCAGCCCATATTAACCACAATAGCAGGGTGAGTAATATTATTTCATATTTTTGCAATTTTTTTTTTTGCAAAATCACAGTCTGAGCTGACCACAGCTCTATAAAGGAGAGTTAAAAAAAAAGCCATATCTCCCAGATGCTGATATTTTTAACACATTTGGAAATTTTGGACAGGTAAAATTGCAGTGTAGTATGCAATCCACAAGGACTTTCAGAATTTCAGCAGTTCATGACAATTTTTTATTTTAAATGTATATTGCTCAGCAGTGCTTCAAGGTCTCAGGTGAAATTAGGTGTCTGCTAAGCCTAGCACTCTACACACACTCACACACACACATACACTCACATACACACCAAGTCTTCATGACTGGTGTCATGAAAAACCTCACAATCAAGAGAAGAGAGGAAGTATTATTCTCATTTTGAAAAGACGAAATTAACTTGCAAGTTGGACAAAACCTTCTATATATGTCCATTTTTCTGTGGTGTGGATTTTAGCAAGCCAGGTAACAAGACCAGATTCAGGCTGATCCAGACTCATAGAGTTGTTGTCAAGATATATATGTATATACCGTAGCTATTCTACAGACAATGCAAGAATATTTAGTTTTATATGTATAAAAGCCAAGGATCAGATAATGGACTTTTACACTACTTCATACAACTTTTTCTCTTGCTCTTTCCCAAGATAGACTGAATAATCAACTAGGTTTGTGCCTCCTCTAGCTTCTCTTGTATATATAAAAATGCCTGGGAATAATTATCTAACACAAATGCCATGGGCTCCCAGATGCAGCTGGAAACTGTCGTTTTGTTGATAGCAATTGTCACAGTACTGTGTTCTCTTGCAGATGGTGTTCAGTTGTAGATTAGTAATTCACAGATTCACTGCCTGCATTTGCCTCTCAAGGTAGTAAGCATATTTTAGATTAGTGATGTACAGTCATTTTTATCTTAATTTCTGGACATTTTCATGCTAGGCAATAGTCTTTGAGAAAATATCTTGAGAGGGAGAAGATCACAGGCTCAGAGAAGATCTCTGTATATACAATTACAGTATAAGAACTTCTTTTCTTCTTCCTACTTTTGATTCTATTTTATTGGATCTGGTGATGTTTTGTTTGGCACTAACCTATTAAGTGGAAACAGAGCTTATTCCAAAATTACTGGAACTTGGTCATTAAATTGTCTAAAAATAATTTTGGTCAGATCCAACTATCAATCTCTCAAATAATTCCAAGGTATAGGCAAGAATTAGCATAAGACAGAGGTCATTCTTAGTAGATAGTTTGGGTGTTGACACTGTGTTTTGAAAGGAAGTGTCTGCACTGGGCCTGGTGACCTAAAAGTTGGAGAAAAGACTCTAACATTGTTTAGTATATCCCTATATGATATTCATTTGAAATCCAAGTAAGAGAAAGTATATCTAAAAGGGTCATCCTTTCCTCTTTTGCACATATACATACACATCACGAAGATATGATCCATACTCAATATTTTAAAAAGGAAGATTATCTCTCTGCCAATATTCCATGGGAAAGGGTGTTAGGTCCACACCTATGCATTTCAGACTCTCCCCGATACTGACAAACTGCTAATAATATCCTAAGCATCCAGCTGAAGCCCACGTTTGGGTCAATTCATTCCCATATATCTATGGGAAAGGTCTATATAAGACCTTTTATCAAAAAAGACCAGGGACACATGTAAATCTGCCTGACTAGTCTTGCTGAGGTATTCTAGTTTCTGTAGCGAAAGACCTATAAGGCCAGCATCAGGATTAGTTATTTTGGCTCCCCCAACTTCATCCTGGATGATTTTATGACAGCTGGGTCAACTTGCCTTTGGCATGAATCTGGAGGGCGCATTCATTTTATATCTTTTTTTTTTTGGTGAAGTGCCTTAATCAATGCCAATGCTCCACACAAATAGCTACAGCTAAGGAGATGACAATTACATTTTGAAAAAATAAATGTCCTAAAGCAACCATGTTCCCTCCTCTCCTTTGTTCCTTCATTTACTTGTTATTTCCTTCATTCTTTCTTTTAACACAAATGCAAATGTTATCTTCTAGTCTCAGATATGAATTTTACAATTTGTGTAAATCATTTTAAAAAATTATCCTCCCCTCTAAATTATATAACAACTGAAAACAATTCATTTCAGAGATTTTTTTCAGGAAAAAAAAAAAAAGAAATTTAATTTCTTTAACACAGAGCAACTTGCGAAAAGCCAAGATAGATGAGTGGATTCTTCTGAAGGACTATTTTTTTTTTTTCCGTATTATTTTTAAAGAGCAATGTTCCACCCATTTCAGTTGAAACCATGGCCATTGTTTAAATTTTTTAAAGATGATTCCTGGATTTTGTATCACGAACATATACAGAACAAGCTGTACAGTATCTACTTTTAAAACTACATTTGAAATTTATCTGTCACTAAAAAAAATCCTTTCTACAACTGGCTGATTTGAGACACTTGCTTAAAATTTGTCCATTCTGGTGGAGAACTTTGTATATTTGATTACTCCTTCTGCTTTCTTCTTCCATTGTAATTTTTTAAATTATCATT
>JAUBOD010000057.1:504504-523706 GCA_032353885.1 Nothura maculosa | reverse complement strand
AAAAAATTATCCTCCCCTCTAAATTATATAACAACTGAAAACAATTCATTTCAGAGATTTTTTTCAGGAAAAAAAAAGAAATTTAATTTCTTTAACACAGAGCAACTTGCCAAAAGCCAGGATAGATGAGTGGATTCTTCTGAAGGACTATTTTTTTTTTCCGTATTATTTTTAAAGAGCAATGTTCCACCCATTTCAGTTGAAACTATGGCCATTGTTTAAATTTTTTACAGATGATTCTTGGATTTTATATCACGAACATATGCAGAACAAGCTGTACAATATCTACTTTTAAAACTACATTTGAAATTTATCTGCCTTTAAAAAAAATCCTTTCTACAACTCGCTGATTTGAGACACTTGCTTAAAATTTGTCCATTCTGGTGGAGAACTTTGTATATTTGATTATTCCTTCTGCTTTCTTCTTCTGCTGTAATTTTTTAAATTATCATTAATATTTATTTTTCATAATTTTTGTGGCTAATTAAAAAAAAACAGATGAAGCTTTCATATTTCTGTTTTAAAATCCAAAATCTGTTTTATAGAATTAAGAAAATTCTATAAATCTTCCTAATTGCCTCAAATAAAGGCAATTTATCACTTATTTGTTGACTTGTTGCACATCTCTGTTTTGAAGCCTTAGTCAGTTTCGGGTAACAAACAAAGTTTTTTACCTCAACTGAGGTTGAGTAAATAAACTAAAAGCTCTTTCTATTTAGGCATAATTCTTCTAAGAGACTCTTGTTTCTCATTTGAGTTTGGCCCAGGGTGCGAAGTTGACTGATTACCCTGACTCAGGTAAGATTTTTTTTGCAAACAAAACTGAATGTAAGAAATGGGAGAAGGGAATATGATGAGAAAAAGTAGTGATTTTAGAGATTATATCCCATGGGTTTTTTTTTTTTTCAGATCGAAGCTCCTGACGCTTAAACTGGAAGATTAGGGTAGCTCTTGTTAATAGCAAGGGATTAGCACGCTCTGAGGGTCTCACACTCTGACGGGCTAAAAATACTAGGTATCCCTCTAAGTATATCATACTGACTATTTCTAGAGCTAATAAAAAGAGACAATCTACTTGTTTGATATGTTCTCATGTATAATACTGAATCACAGTCTAGAAGAACTTTTCTCTCTAAGTAAGGGAAATTCAACAACCTCTATTAAGTACCTGATGTTAATTAGATGTGAAAATTTATATGGTTTCAATGGAAGGCTGGGCAAGTTCATGGATAAGGAATCCACAGGGGGGTTCCTAAAGTGCAGAAAAAACATGAGTCAAGAAGTTTATTAGCTACAAATTACTCAAGGATGCATAAAGGGAGTATTTTCTAATCTTATTCTGGTCTATACTCTTTTGAAGACACCTATTTTGAGGTCTTTTTTTTTTTTTGGAAGCAAAGTATGGTGCTAGATGAATGTTTGATCAGGCTCTATGCAACTGTGCTTCCTTTCAAATCTCAGCCTGCCAGATTTCACTGTCCTGGATGTGTCCTATCTCATTCATTCATTGAAGCTGAGTGAAATGGACCAAAGATTAGCAGTAAATAAATCACATGACATTAATTTCATTGTGGCTGAAGTGATTGCTATTATAATGGTTGGAGGTAGACCACTGAGAACACTGAGAACATGTTAGTCTGATGCTGTCTCTACCTGCTATTTCCATCATAATGTCAGCCACTGTCAAAAAAGTAATTATGATCTAAAACTGATGTACATTTAGACCGGTTATCTACAAGACTGTTACATACAAGAGGTTACCTCATTTTTAGCATGTCTCATCTGTGGGCTGAAAGGCAGGAGTAGAGATTTGGGGGAAATTAGTGATTCATCTGTTTTGCATTTATTATTTTTTTCTTTCAATGCATGACTCAAATGCCTCAAACTTACTGGAAAGATACTCCAGATAGAATTAATCTGTTTTAATGTTGATATCTGAAATGTAAAGGACGAGCTCTGAGCTAGTCACCCTGGGCTCCTTTTGTGGTCAATGGAGAGAAATGAGTATCTTGAGGCTGTAACAGATCTCACCATAAATAGAGCATTCAAGTAGGTCAAATGAATCAAGCCTAAATGTGTCTGTTTCCTTCAAGGGCAAATATAGATGTCTGCATTACAGAAGTCTAAAGCACCCCTTGAGTACGATTGCATTCTCCAATGATTCAGTAGTACATGCAGTGCTAATTTACAGTCAAGTTATTCTGTCTAAGTTCTACTAAGATCATAAGAAAGTAAGAGAGCTCTTGCTGAATCTTACCATCCAGCCCAGCATGCTGTCTCTGACAGCTGCCAGAAAACAGATGCCCAGGAAAGGGCCATAAAGACAGGACAAACATACCATATTTCCTCTAGCTTCTTTCCCAGCCTTTAACCATCTGTAGCTTTAGAACTTTCTATACCAGACATATTTTTGATGCATTCAGTAATTTATGAATTTGTCCAAACTCCCCTTGAACCAATGCTAAAGACTTGTCATGCACTGTATCCTGTGGCAAGGAGTCTCTCAACTTAACTGCATGCTGTGTGATGAACTTTTTCCTTTTGTGTGTTTTGTTCCTACCTTCTGCTAGCTTCCCTTGAAACAGAGCAAAATGGTCTCTGGAGGAACAGCAGTGTGGAAAGACAATCTTTTGGCTTTCTCCAGCTTGAAGGATGCAAATACTGGTGACTGGAGAAACCTACATACTACAGTAATCATCATTAACTTTTGTGTGTTCTTTCTAGATATCTTAAATGATTCTGGGTATTTGAATTGAGTGCCCTGTACTGCAGCCCTTCCAAATTTCCTTTCCTTTCCTTTTTTTGTAGAAAGGTACTTAAGTGTTTAATGCTGTGCTCTGGGGCTCTGTTTAAGCTAAATGTTGTAAGGAGCCCGAAGCATACAAATACCCTTTTTTGTCTCTGTTCTATATCTTTGCAATTTCAAAACAGCTGATAGCCATCTAAATTCTTCAGGATGTTGTGCTGTAAGTTTCATCTATTCTCTACTTGTATTTTCCTTTTATTTTCAGACTTGATGTCCAAAAGATACAATATGAAAACATCACTTTATTATGTTCCATTTTCTCCTTGAAGTTGTGGCCCCTAGCTACAATTGTTTGTCTTAATGCTACCTTCACTATTGCTCTTTTCAGTTGGGGAACTAAAAACAAAAGTTAAAGAATGCCAGAAAGCAAGACTGGCATGTGGGATTTTTTTTAATGATCTTTTGAATTAGACAAATTAACAAACTAAGGAGGTAACTGAGTCACTGTCTGAGAACAAGAGCTGATAGCAATACTATTTACACCAGACAATGTGTTGACAATCAGACAAGACTGAGATTACATAGGATCTGGCCTTATTTGTTATTTTTGTTCACCAAATATTCCTTTTATAAAATACATTATATTTGGGTCTATTTCACTGATTACACATCTTTGTGAGAAACAGTTCCTAATTAGCAAAATTAATAGCAGCACATGACTCAAAAGTCTGATTAAAATCTTTGATGTTTATAGGTTATATTAAATATCTTATTCTAATGTCCAAGACGTGGTATTGTGCCTTCCTCACCAGCTCTTAACAATCTTGTTTAAATGGTAAAAATATCCAAATATTTCAACATTATATAACACTATATTCATGAAGGAACAAATAAAGGATTATCTTCAATTAAAAAAAAGCAAAGAAAAATTTGTGTCCGAAGAAAATAGTTTCTACTTTCATTTCCATTGTGTGAACTAAAAAATATGCACTAAACTAGACCTTAAAAAATCTTCACTCTTACTAGCACTGCTGGAAGAGTCTGGAAAACTGCATTATTTCTTGGTGGTGGCTAGTGATAGAACAAGGGGCAATGAGTACAAGTTGAAACAGTGGAAATTCCATTTGCATGTGAGAAAGAACTTCTTTTCTTTGAGGGTGACAGAGCCCTGGCACAGGCTGCCCAGGGAGGTTGTGGAGTCTCCTTCTCTGGAGATCTTCCAAACCCTCCTGGATGCTGCCCTGTGACTCGTGCTCTGGGTGTCCCTGCTGGAGCAGGGGTGTTGGACTAGGTGATCTCTAGAGGTCCCTTCCAACCTCAATCATTCTGTGATTCTGTGATTCCAGGAAGGAAACATTCTACTGAAACATCACTTGACTGAAGCACTTCCTCATTTTTTATCCTTCCCTTCCTTTTCCCTTCCCTTCTCTTCCCTTCCCTGCCTTTCCTTGTCTTTCCAAGAGAGGACAAAGTGGAGTGGAGTGGAGTGTTCCTAATGCTAATGTCTTCTTCTGTGTGTGTTCTTGAATCCCTGCTGGCTCTCTAGTCCTACTCACCGCTTCCACTATCATACTTTGTGGCCCTGTATCAACCATGCCAATATTTGTTCTTTAACTCTTTCACGACTCTAAGAGAGTGTCATGAAATACCATGTCACACTACATTTCAATTGTTTGGTTCTACATGCTACCTGATGATTTTCTGGGATTGTAACATTCCCACTTTTTACATCTCTTTTTCATTTAGATTGCAAGCTCCTTGAAGCAGGAATAGGCACGGGCTCGGTGTACAGCAAGAATGTAGAACACTGGGGGCTCTAAGTAAGGCAGCAGCAGGGGCAATAAAAACAGATAACCAGTTGCTCATATACTGTCTAACTAGTGTGGAATTTAAAATAAACATAGTTAAAATTTGATGTTGTTTCTGATGCTTTTATCAGCCATTTCTTTCATTGCTCTAATTTTTGTTCACTAAAAAAGAGTATTTTGATAAACGACAATGGAAAATTTAACAAAACTGAAAAAAATGACCAATTTATCCATTAAATTAGAACATGTATAGTAGAAAGTTATCCACTATTATTTTTTTAGTCACATTATATGGTGAAGTGAAACTGTCCTGATAGTGACAGTGGAACTGTCTTGAGAAATAATTTAATGTTGATTATAGTGTTTTTCAGGACATAATAAGAAAAATAATATAAACTATAAAACTCATAAATTCAAACATTGGAACATGAGATATCTGTTCAGATTTACCATCTAAGTTTTCTTTACCATCAATGAAGTGAAAGACATTTTCAGAAGTTTATTCTAAAACTTTCTAAAACAATGAAATATCCTCTGAAGAAAAATATTTCTTTTCATAGTTTTTAGAAGATAACAAGCTAAAATCAGAAATATAAGTTCTAGATATATAAAAGTAGTAGAAATAAGTTTTAGGTACATAGAAGAAAAACAGGTAAATCTGGATTCATTAAGTGAGGAGCATCTTTATAGTGAGAATATATGTAAGAATCTGTAATTCCAATATTAAGATTAATATATAGTTAAGGGACTCAGTATATTTTCTGAATGTATATTCTGTGTTATGATCTGAAAAATTTTACCATGAATTAAAATACAAATATAACTAAATGAATTGGTTTGTGTTTTAGTGTTTATAAAACTGGATCTATGTTTCAGAGGTGGAACTTGTTGGGCACATCTGAGTGTGACTGCTCATCTTGTGTTGTTTCCAGATAGTTTTATTTCTTTGTGTTCTAACTTGTGGACTCATGGTTACATTGACAGTCCAACATTGCTCTGCCATTTTACTGCTAACTATAATTTATCTGCTTGACTTCTGTCTTTCAAATGACCTTTTGTCATCAAATCTGCAGCTTCCTCCTTTTTCTCAGTCATGGCAATGGATCACCTTGAGCAAGAGCTTAGAGAAGCAACCTTCATCTTTGTGAAAATCTTTGTGAAAAGAGACAATTTTCCACTCTGGAAGTACCAGAATTTCACTGAAGAATGTGTTGTAAGAGAGGTTGACCTCATGGACGGAAAAAATAGGCAATATTGCAATGGATGCTTTAGAATAATTTGAGTACCCTTTCTACCAGCTTTATCAGTCTAAACTCTGATATTTTAGTATTCTCTTAGAGGCTAAACTGCATATTATCTTCTGTAAGCCAATTGACTGAAGTCAACATAAATTTTATGTCTAAAATAAAATGGATTTAAGGTTGAACTTCAGTTTCCTGTCTACAAAACAGAAATCTTGGCTGCACTTCAGCAAAGCACTTCTGCTTAGTTTTAATGTCTTGAGTAATTCTTTCTAGAGGATCAGTTCTCTGTTGAACACCAAGCATGTACTTTAAGGACAAAATTCATAATTCTCTCTCAGCTATGCTGATATTTAATTAGTTTCCTGTATTACTCAGGTGACAGAAGTGTTTGCTGTTGTCTGTTAATGGTCCCAACAACAACAACTAATAATTCTGCAGAGTCATTTTGTTATTGATTTAATGTGGAAGACTTTTGTAATTTTTATAGATGGACTTAAGCTAAAGATTTATGAAGATACTGTGATAAAATTATTCTCTGTATTGAAAATTCAATTACTTTATTCTGTTTGCAAGGTATTTAATAATTTATATTACATATCTTACGTTGTCATGGTAGAAGCAGATTTCTAAGACCTTACCTTAATCTTCATTTTTCTTTTCAATAAGAAAACAGACACTGGAAATACAAAGCAATAACACAAAAGCTGGCAACATGACTCAACATGAACTGATTATTTGCACACATTTTTCTAAATCTTAATTGCTTACAGTGCTCTCAAAATACATTAGATGGGGAAATAACAACTTCTATCATACAATAAAAGGCAATTATACCAACTTGGAAAAGATACCTTGGGAATCTTCATATCAAGCTTGATTTACCCTGATATCCCTCAAATATGTGTACCAATCATCATAACAGTTTTCACTCAACTCCAACATAAAATAGAGTTCCTTGAAGTTCACTGGAGGTAAAGCTAAGTTTTCACAGTGGTCCCTTCTGGGCTTTAGTCTATTAATCACGGTCTTCTTCAGATTAAAATACTAAAATTGCCTACATACTTCATCTTTCAGATTATCACCTACCCATTTATCAAGACTTTCTTTTCTGATCTATATTTAAGCTTCATGCCCCATTCTAGTCTAATACATACACTGCATCCCACTCTCCTTAACTGAGCCTACTGGGTGAAACAGGATAGCCTGTTTTGTGGGATCATACCAAATGATTATTTTCTGCCTAACTGCCACCTTCAACATAGGAAATCATATGCGTTGTTATTGAATAAAGCAATGCTGAAAAGGCAATCCAAATTTAGAATGAAGTGAGGTGATGGATGAAAACATATGTTATCGGAAGTCCATAAGCATTGAGAATGCCACTTCTTACTGGTATTAGGGAACAGCCATGGTGAGTGTTTAAGAGAACCATTAGGCTATCAATCCTGGCATTTCCTTTAGCAGAAAGAGCTGCATAAATAATTACAGACTACCTTTGCCTTGCTGGCTGTCAAAAATACCAAAATATCAAAACCAATCCTTATGAACTCCTTCAAGAATATGTATGAATAATACCATTGTCAAAGAGACTATAACTGCAGTTAGAATCTGCTTGTGTTCACTCCTAATATATCAGGAAGGAATACAAACACAAGAGCATTGATTTTGTAGATATCAAGATGCATCCCAGACTTGGTATAAATCCTGTAAATGGACTTGTCAGATTTTGTGTTTTAAAGATTCTCTGGCTGCCTGTTAAGCTAGAAAGTTTCTGAAGATACTTTTCTGAAGGATCCCTCTAAGCAGCATTCATTTCCAAAAAAAAATGTGAAGATCTAAAGCCGCCTTTATCATAAAAAATAAGATTCAGTGACATTCTATAGTGGAGCTCATCTCTAAGGTGTGTGATATTTGCTTTTGGACTGTTGAATTACTAGGTAGCAAGAAATGAATATTTAGAATTTACTTATTCTCCTTCCATCCTTCCTTCTTTGCTTTCTTTTTCTTTATTTCTTGCTTCTTTTTTATCTCCTTTCATTCATTTTTTCTTCTATTCCTTCATTCCTTCTTTCCTTTTTTTCTTCAGAAATGTCATAGCTATGTAGTTGTATTTTCTATCACAGTAAGTATTTCAAAGTAGTTGCTACAATATATAACGACTCTAATGCAAGTACGTATTAAAACCTCAGAAAATAGACTCTCTTCCTGTTGTCAATCTGCATATTACAGACTCTTTATGATTCAATGGGAACAGAAGTTTTGTTTCAACTTGAAAAGGAAATGTATATCAAAGCTGCATGTCATTATTGTTTATTTTTTACATTATGTAGCTTTTTAGGGTATCGAGACTACACTTTGCAGCAGACAGTAATCAAAAGCCTTTAAATATAATACAGTGGTTTGTATCATTAATTTCTGATAAATATGAGAAAAAGCTGCATTGTAAAGATCTTTTACTTTCTCAGTTAAAGATGAAGATGTGAACAATTTACTACCATCCAAAAGAACAAAAAATACTATTGTTACTCGTAATATAGTATTGTCTATTCTGCATTTCCCTAGACATGCAAAAACAAAGAAGAGTAACAAATGCTGATATAGTGAATGGCTGCTTCTGGGTGGTGCATGGAACAACAGACAGAATTACGTTGTGAAACGGAACAGTTTAAACTAACAAACAAAACAGGGACAACTCAGCAGTTAAACAACCAAAAACTGTAATCTGGTAAAGTCTGGTTTAAGGCTTTATATATTTATATAATATCACTAACTTTCACAAAGTTTTCATGAGACATAAAGCTCATCATTCACCAAAGTTGTTCCACTTCACTTTGGACTATCGATTTAGGCTAAGCTAGCTTTGTAGTTTGCTTTCGTAGGCACTGAGAAATTCATAGCCTCCATAAACCATATACCCTTTCTTACATACCTGTCTTACTATGGAGCAAAAGATTTCTGGGAGTTCATCTTTCTCCACTCACATAGGAGACAACAATTTCTAGATGTCTAACTTCTAGATGAATAAAACAGTGCTATAGTCCCACCTAGGTTTTTATATGGTGAGACAATGAGATAGTGAGATGTAAAGTTTTTTTCCACAGAATAAATCTCTTCAAGATTCAATTACCAAGGAGCTGTATGTACATGTGTACACACACATGTACACATAAATATGTACATGTGGACACATGGACAAGCACACACATAAATATATTACTATCCTCTTCCTAAATTTTTTTCTTTGCATTAATTAAATTTTCCAAAGAGCCTTGGTGGAAGGTTATAAATTATCTTTAGTTTTGTGTTGTCTTGTAAGGGAATATTTTTACTGAATTATGTATGTTGGTGAGTGATATGTCACTGGGAGTATTTAATCTGAAGCTAATTTCATTATGCTTTGTTCTGCCTTTCATGTTTTAGTTTTACTTGTTTTACATAATTTTGTACTCATAACATGTATGTGCATTGTAGGAAGTTGTTATATGAAAAAACAGCTTCAGTAACTGAATGAGATACACTCCAAACTTTGAAAATTCCCAAATTACTTAGAGCAGCTAGGGATTATTCCATTGGCTAAATCCTAAAAAAAAAAAAAAAACTATAACCATAATGGGAATTACTCAATGGCTTCTTATGTACTTATGTATTTATGTAAGCACTTGTTATTCTCAAAGGTATTTTGCGTGGGCTACCTGCCGACACAAAAAACATACCTGTACACTGTACATTGTGTGATGTTCAGTTTGATAAATCAGTTTAACTACATGGGACACAAAATTATCTTTTTTTTCTTTTAATTAACATTTCAAATTTCAAAACATAGTTATCAAGAAACATTTCCTACATTGTCCTCAAAGCCATGTTTAAAATATTACTTGTACGATCTGTTAGTTTCTTGCCTATCTCTGATACAGTAAACCAACTCAATAAATCTCTCCCAACTCATTTCTTCAGTATCCTCAAATGTCATGTTGTCATAGATGCAAACAAGAGCAATCACTGGGAAGGACAGTGACAGTGGTACCGTCCCTGCAAATTCCGTGAAGGATGTTACGAGACAGGGATTTCAGATGAGCCATTTCCACAGCTATCCTTGGTGACAGCTGTTGGCACCTTGGTAGCCTGCTGCACTTTGCAGAGTTCTCACAGAATAAAGTGAAGTTAGTAATGAAAGTGAACTGGAGTTTGTACTTTCTATTGTGAGAGGGGAAAAAGAATAAGACACGCTGCCTGTTTCAAAAAAAGAGTTTTCTGACCTGTTAGATACCTCATATAACTTTTGCCATTTTTATTGGCATTGCAAGCACGTATCTCTGCCTCTGGGAGGAAGGGCAAGCAGGGCACAAGAACTGAAGCCCCTTTTCATGAATCATGGTCCTGGTTAGAAATTGATTAGCTTATAATGACAACTGCTTCATGAATCTTCTCATTTTTTTCTGACCAAAACCTCCTAATTGTTGAATGCCTTTGATTCCAGTTAGCCCTGCAGACCCAACTTACTTCTGAGATTGTGAGCTGGCACCTGTGTCATGAACTGAATAGTTAACTAGGCTTGATGCAGCTTCCATTAAAGTTAGTGGCAAGCTTCCCGCTGCCTTCAGTCTGCAATTGCCTTTTCAGAAACCTTGTCACTTCCGATGATGCATGAGACAGAAAGAACATGGGATGACTTTCGGTTCCTAAAACTGAGTATGTGGGCTTGACAGCTGGAAAAATAACCTTTCTTTTATCTCTAACTATGTTATCTATCTATCTGTCTATCCATCTATCTATCTACATCTTACCTGGAGCAGATTTAGAGGGATTCTTC
This sequence comes from Nothura maculosa, assembly GCA_032353885.1. NCBI lineage: Eukaryota > Metazoa > Chordata > Aves > Tinamiformes > Tinamidae > Nothura > Nothura maculosa. The sequence goes on along the minus strand of JAUBOD010000057.1, from coordinate 513,098 downwards.
ACTATCTAGAACTGAATGTCTAAAAGATATTTTGTACATATAATATTTTCTTCCAAATTATTTGGGAGATGTTGTGAGCATTTAGAGCATTTAGCCATTGTCGAATACATTTGTCTCATTTAATTTAGTGCTTCAGAGATGATGTTTTCTTTATGTGTATTGTGTCTTTTCTCATACTTTAATAAAAGTAATAATTTTATAGGAGTATTTTCACAATTTAACTAATTAATCAGCATGTAAGAAGAAACAGATCACATATTTGATCAGAAACTCCTGCAAAAGATGTTTCTTAACACTGCTTGAGTCATCAGATCAGTTCTTCCGTTATTATCTGTTAATGAAGAATGGTATAAGACAATTTTATTGCAAGATACACAATGACAACAGTTTAAGAGAAAACTTGAGACATAGGAAGGTATTTTCAAGAGATACTGAGCAAAAACATAAAAATCAAACATAAGGGTAAGAGAGCAAAAGGAAATTCCCAAGTACTTGTGATGATCATGGCCAAAGAGGAGAATTCAAGGAGAAAATATCTTCTAAAACTCCTTTCTCATCATTTAATATTGTTCCTGTGGCTAATTTCTGACGTGGAGAGCAGATGTGAATGCACATAAAAAGTTCTCAAACTCTTCATGTTTGAGTATGAAATTGAGGATCTCATATTTGCTGGATTCATCCATTATGTTCCTAATTAGATCACTGGTTTTAGGAGGAATGAAGAAGAGGAGAGATAGGTCATTCTTCTTGAGAGTCATGGCATTTTGATTGAATATGGATCTAAGCATTATTTCAGGATAGATTTTCTTTTCTTTCATTTATTTCCCATGTGAAAGGGATACATGCATATGGACTATTGGTAAACCCACCAAGAGGAACCAGGCAGAATCCTAGTCCTACATAGCTACGCAAATGGAAACTATATATTAGTAGCAATGTGGAACAAGTGTTGTCTGTTCCATTCTCAATCTTATTTCATTTATTCTAGCTACATACTGGCTCATGCTGTGATATTTTCACTGGAGCTGCTACAGTTAGGCATCCAGAACAAAGCTAACAAGCTCATGGCCAACTTGCCATTCACTCACTTGTGGGGATCACATTGGTCCCTAAATTTTCCCAAACCAAACTTCACTTCTTTTCCTCACTTTGTAATTGCAATTTGCAATTGCAAGACAGTTCAAGTGACTTAATCTGAGCAGACTTTAATAAGTAGTGGTCAGTGTGGTCTGGTAATAGTTGCCTTTTCACTGTCACTCATAAAGTATTTTGGAAAACTAGCAGCGGTATTAATGAGCAAAGTGAAGTATGTCGAGGTTATTAGGGTTGTATGTAGCAAGTGCTGCTTGTGTATGTGCTCGCATTTAATACCTCACCTCCTCATTAATTTTGGCCTGAAGAAACAGATCTCACTGAGCTGCCCCAATAGTCAGGAAAATGGGAGTGGGAGAGACAGAGTCCTTCAGGGAGAGATTAAGAAGAGCCCTCTAGAAGAGCTACTCTCTTCTGACTCAACAGATGAAAGCTCCCTAGGCTAATGTTAGCCTTTGTGGACACCATTATTTGTATATTTATTATTGCATAAGAACTGGGATAATTTGATCTATCACAGCACAGACTTCTGCTTGGAAAGTGTAAGTCGTAACTCATTAAGCTTTTGATCATGTGAAATTTCACATGCACAGTTAAAGGCAATGTGATTTCTCATGGGATGTAGTCATCAGTAGCAGGGTCCTGACTACCACGTTTTGAGTATCAACTTTGAAAAGACTTATGTATATGCTTAGCTCCAGGCGCAGTCAGTAGCAGAATCAACTGGAACTGTTTTTATTTCAAAAACAATGATTTGTCAAAAATAGAAATACATTCTAGGAAAATAACTTTGTCAATGAGTCTTACTCTGGGAGAGACTTTCCAGGTCCAGCTATACACATAGTAGGACTATGTCTAGGGAGATATGACATAGGGATAGGAGAGACCCAAGCAGTCTGTATGCTGCATGATTCAGTCCAGGTCTTTGAAATTTCCTTCCCATGTTTCAAATAAGTGATCTGACGCCTTAGTTAACTTGAGGTGAGACTTTTCCCGCTGGAAACTTGAAAAATCTTCAATTACTTCAAAAGGAAAATGAATCAGATTCAAGTGTAATATGGCTTAGTAAGAAATGCATTCAGACTTTTTTATCTGTCAAAACGAGAAGAACGTTGCGGGGAAAAAACATGAGATAAGAATAAATTTTTGAGGTCTTGGTTAGATTTATTCTCTGTGGTCTATTTTCTTACTGCATTTTGTTTTTTTTTTGTGTTTCTACTGGTATCCAGTTGGCAATTTTCCATTACCTATGAACTCAGTCGTAGGTAAGTTACGTTCAGTCGTAACTTTCTTGATAAATTAATACATTTATTAACAAATACATACTTTATTAATGCACAAGTTCAAACTGTTTTTAACTAGTTTTATAGGCAATGATCACATATTTACATAGAATTACGATAGTAGTAAAATTTTCATGTGAAATTAAAATTTTCATGTGAAATTAAAATTTTCATATGAAATTAAGACAAGTATGAGATGCACCAGTTCTGATATGAAGTAAATATTTTTAAAAATTCCCACATTTTTCATTAGATAAGACAATATCTTGCCAGTCTGTTGCTGTAAGTGGTGCTGTTGCCTCAAGAAGGGCAATTTACAGCCAGTGACACTAAGGAATGTGCAGTGACTTTAATGGAAAAAGTTGATGGATCGTGGCTGAAATGCCTAATACTCAGAAATTTTATCAGCAGAATTATTTATATTTCTTATGTAATGGAAAGAGAAAAGAAAAATGGTGACAGCATATTTGTCTCATTCTTCCTGTTCTTTACAAATGGCAATACTGCATTTTTTTAATTACAGGTTCTTGTGTTTTAATTGCTTAATTTGGCAAATAAGAGGAGCATGAATTTTCTTTGAATAATTCCAAACTTATTCTTGGCTATCTTGGCAATTAAATATAATATTTCATATGCAAACAGTGTGCAGTTTCCTGCAAGCACAATAAAACATCTCATAACTGTGTCGTGCAGTAAATGAACATTAAACAAGCATTATTATCATAGGCAGTATTTCTCCACAGAGAGAATAATTTTTGTTCAAAAAAATAGAAGCAGTTACAGGCTTAGTTACAGGCCTTAAAAAATAAATAATGACCACATATTTTGGTTATCTGATAAAAAGCAGGCACACTCCAAAATAAACTGACATGCAGTTTATCACACTGCATGTGTGATATCATAGAATGGTTGGAAGGGACCTCAGGTTGGAAGGGACCTCAGAGATCATCTAGTCCAACCCCCCTGCACACGCAGGGTCACCTAGAGCATGTGGCTCAGGGCTACATCCAAGCAGGTTTTAAATATCTCCAAAGAAGGAGACTCCACAACCTCTCTGGGCAGCCTGTTCCAGTGCTCTGTCACCCTCACAGTCAAGAATGCTTCCTTAAATTCCTGTGGAACTTCCAATGCTTCAGTTTGTGGCCATTTCCTCTAGTCCTATTGCTGTCCAAACAATCAATAAATTTATTGCATAATGACTTTTTTGAAAGAAATGGGCAATTTGTAATAATAGTAATTGTATTAACGCTGATTTGTAGCTCTCAGTTCCAGTCTGTACTAGCTAATTTGGCTACTGCTAACAACATCACTGGGGCAGCTCAGACTTCTGTGCATGTAGTGAAGCTTTTCTAAATAGCTTTTTCACACACAGGCAACTCTTGTCAAACTTCAAGTTGTGCCAAGGTAACTTCCACCAAAACCCTGCTCAGTTGAACCAATGGGCCTGTAGGTATAATCTAATAGACTTAGCTGGAGTAGTAAGGAGTAAAAGAAAGGAGATTTCAGACCCTACCTGATCTTTATACTTTCATTACTCATCTTACACTATAGACTGACTGATAAGGTTACATTATCACTGTACTAATATCCAGGTCTTCCTTTTCTTGGAGTGTCCAAATGATGGTCATATCTCCAGTGAAATTTGAACAAGACATAAACATGGGAGTGCTACATATGGCAGCTGTGATTGATTGTGAAGAGAGGAAGAGTTTTAGACACAACAGGATACAGGTACCTGGTCATCTAAAGGCAGGTAGTTGTGGGCCAGAATAGTCATGTTCCAATTTGGCTCTTGTATTTGCTAGAGAATAAGGAAGGAAGGAAAAAAAAATACAGAGAGAATACTGGTTGATGATTTTTAAATGAGTTCATGAAGTTAATTTTAAGCACGGATATATCTCTGCTACCTTTCTGTTGTCAAGTATCTTTTAGAAGTAAATTCTATATTGCTGTATCATCTGCACTGAAATGAACAGCCTAAAGGCCAAATGATAATTGCAATGTGTAGATATGAATTCTGAGCAATCCTACAAACCTCTGTTAGGACACTCCATATTTACCCCAATTTAGCTGTGACTATGCTCTGGTAGTTAAAAACAAAACAAAACAAACAACTCCTCCCCCAATACAGAATTAAGGATCATTCATAGCATAAGGCTAGAAAATGTGTCCATGTGCAATCTTAAGTAGATCATTAAAGTCAAATGACTACACTAAATTGCTATTTATGCTTGTATTTAGGATGTAGGCTTATACTAGGGTGATCTTTCTGGACATTAAAGCAGTGCATTGTAATGATAAATCAGCCTGCAAGTACATCCTAAGAAATGTTAATATTGGGGAAGGTTTGTCAATGCTCTACTACATTTTTTCACTGCAAAAGGATGTGTTTTTTAAGTCAAAAGGGCCAAATTTGCTGACACATTCAAATACACAGAATCTTGGTAATGTTAGTAGAACTGCAGTAATTTATATTAGCTAAAAATTTCATATTTTACATGGACAGCAATAACTATTTTTTACAGCTTCAGCTATTAAAATTTATTATTTGGAAATTCTTAGGCTGTATTTATTGAACAGAAGTTGTCCCCTTGCCATCAGGAGCTATTTAAATAACCATGAACCTACCTCCCCAAAAATAACAAGAAAAAGCCCCCATATTTACTTTATTTTGCTGCATTTTTGTCATTGCTGTTTTTGTTATTTTGCCCATATAATAGTTTATCAATAATTCTGATCATTTTTAGAAGCTTAGAGGTTAGTGTGAAGGTTGCTGTAAGATTATGATTTACCATCTGAATTTGAAAATCATGCAAAGCAATACATAGACATCTCTCTATATATATAAGATATGTTTTATTGCATTTTTGTTGAATGAATATTAAATATTAGATTTGCCACTAGTTTTAACTGCAATGGTTCCTATTAAAAACATGAAAAGGAAATCCACATGCTTTCATTGCTTGGAAATGCCCTGGTTAAATCTTAATGTATTCTGTTTCCCCGTCTGAAAAACTAGATTTTAAAAAGATGATAATGAGCTTAATTTTATCATAAAGTCTGTGAACAGCAGACACCGCCCTGTGAAATAAAGTAGTTCTAGAGCCATTTGCTATATGCTAGTTATCTTGGGTTATGTAGTCTGTACTCTGAGCATGAATGCCTTTCAAAATTCTGTTTTAGAAGAAAAGCAAAATCAATAGTATGTCACAACTGAAAGTCTGCAGTGAATTGGCAAATACAGTTCCTCTTGATCAATAATTTGTACTTTTAAAGATAATTGGCAAAAGAAAAGGTAGAAAGAGTGAAGCTCAGCTAAGTAAAAGATAACTTTCTTTAGTTTTGCTTCTTGTAGTTTCACTGTTTTCAAGATTTTTATTATTATGTGTGCAAATATATAAAAGGCTAAAGCAAAGCTTTCATTTTCCTTTCTGGAACAACATTTGAATTAATACAAAAATCCACTATATTCCTTTTAAATCTATCTCCTTTTCTATCTCCTTTTCTTGTTTTTATATATATGTGGATGTGTTTGAGAGAAAAGTACAGATCTATCCAAATTTATTTAGTTCTACTATGATTCTGTTTCTTAAAAAAAGAAGCTAACTAAAGAGAAAATCATGAAAAATATTTGATATACTTCCCTCAAAAATGTTCTTTTTCTTTCCTAGTAAGCAAATAGAAAAATGCACATCTCTTTTTACGCAGATGCAACATGCATCTGCTTTCAATCTATTTTATATGAAACTATATCATGCTCTTACCCACAATAGAATATTTCTGTAAAAATGCTGCACATTTAATTCTAAACTGCCTTACACATTTTGCAGTTTGCAATACATCACATTACAGATAAACAGTAAAAAAATCCACATTACTTTTTTTTTGTAGCTTTATTTAAATCTAACTATAAAAATAATTCTAGTGGGAAGATACTCAGTTCTGAATGCATGCCATATAATCTTTTAAATTTAAAATGGCACCTTTTATACTTGAATGGTTAGATTAGTATACTAAGTTCTTGTGATAACTGTTTTATGTCATCACTATTATTAATAACAATTTAAAATGACCTTTCAAAAAACTTACTTACTGTCTACAGTCTTGCCAGTGAGTGTGCTTCCAAACGCAGCATTACCAGACCAGACTGGAGATTTCATGTTACTTTCTGCATTTCAAGCCTTAATATTAAACACTTTTCCTTGCCTAGTATTAGTTTCATATGTTAATATCATTTTTTATTAACATAATACAAATATCACTTGCAGTACTACATCCTTCATTGCTAGCGGCTTTCATATCAAATGTCACAGCAAATTTTATATTCACTAATAGATTACGACTTGTACATTGTATTAGTGAAAGTGAACAGTATTACAGAATGACACTAAAATTAAAGAACATACTGTACAACAGCACATAACACTATGTTAAATTACCTACTACTCCTGACCCACTCTCTATCCTCTCTTAGACCACAAAATGCTATCAGAAGTTCTGTTAGATATTTTATTGCTTCTTCCGAGAAAACTTCACCTTTCAAGAACCTCACTATATCCATTGTCAAAATATCACATTATACAATTCACTGGAAGTGAACTTATTGCTAAATACCCATTAGGTTCCCATGAGATGCCTTACATTAATTGTTTAGTGAAAGCACCCTTAGGCTATCACTAGGGAAGAACATTAAATGCATAAAAAGAGAAGTTGACAGAGATCCCTGTAGAACAAGATACATCTACTGGCTTAAAACTTCTCCACGAAGAATCCTGCAAGTCAGTGCTCAAAACGGTCATTTTGGGGTTATTTTTTCTCCAGTTCCTGCTAGCACAAATACAATTAATCTGAAAAGAAAATCAGAGCTGCATCAGGAGAGATTCTTTAAAAAGTGGTTATGAAAATACAAGCCGGGAGTGATAAACAAGGCAAAAGAAGAGAAGCTTTGGGACCTGAGGTGCCTGAGTAGCATGCAGTGGTAACAACAAGAAGAAAAAATATTGTGGACTGGATAAATTGCAGATCTGATGCTATAGATTAAAAGAAAAAAGGAAAAAGAAAAAGAAGAAAAAAAGAAAAAGAAGAGAAAATCTTATAAAAAAAGAAAGATGACTAGGAGAGAAAGGAGATAAAATGAAGAAAGAAAGGAGAGATAGGATGGTTATTAGATAAAGAGTCTCCAGAAAAGTTGTACTAATGTAGCAGTGAGTTATTCAAGGGCAAAAAGTCAAATTCAGAATGAAAGGACAAGGATTTTAACAGCCAGTCTCATTATATTTTCCTATTTGCAAAATCCTTTTTAGCACAAATCTATTTTTTTTCTTTTATAGTGATAGCATAGATCTTTTTTTGATTATGCATCTGATACTATTTCATCCATTTCACTATGTTATTTAAAACATAATTGAAACAAACATCTATTAAACCAAACATTCTGCTTATCAACACCATAGTAAACCAGTGCCGTGTTGGTTTGGTATTGCTATCAAAGTACCACAAGAGGGGGCACTAGTTAAACAAGACACAATAATGTAGCTTATTTTTCTCTCTCTCCTTTTTTTTTTTTTTTGACACTCATAAACACACGAAAAAATATTCTTTCTCTGCTGCATTGGTATATGATGACATTACATTGCGAATACTTATCCTTACTGGGGTAATTAATGGAAGAGTAGCTACCATGAAGCTTCTCAATTTATGCAAGAGTAGGTACCACTGTAGAAAGTATATAGAAGCCTGAGTATTTTCACGGAAAATTAACAAAATAAAGTTTCGATTTTGTTCAAATTCTCCTTAAGCAAAACATTTACCAAACAGGAAAAGAAAATATTCCTTATATTGGGTTGAGTTTCAGATCTGTCTATAATCCCTTTTTGAAAACACTGTGCTTTTGGATGTCTACATTTTTAGCTGTTAGTGCCTTGCAGCCTATGCAGTGATCTTGTCTTTGTACAAAAGTATACACAAATTGTATTATTCTTAGTTTCTGAATTCTGAATTCTCACTTTGGGCAGGTGAAAATGTCTACCAGGCTGTAGAAATCAAGCATATGCACTTTGACACATATAAGCAGCCCAGTCTGCTCAGGACTGGGCAACAAAGATGGGCAACAAAGATGATTAACGGACTAGAGCACCTCTCATACGAGGAGAGACTGTGTGAGCTGGGCCTGTTCAGCTTAGAGAAGAGGAGACTAAGAGGGGACCTAATTAACATGTA
>JAUBOD010000057.1:475267-504404 GCA_032353885.1 Nothura maculosa | reverse complement strand
GATTCTGTGATTCTGTGAGTTCTCTCCAAACAGCCCAAGGAGGTGGGAAATATTGTCATGTCTAGTTTCATGTTTGGGGATCGAAGGTAAGCCAGGGCCAAAACTCCAAGTCCTCCAAGTCCTCCAACTCCAAGTACCTGAGCCTGCATGTTTTGCCCTAAATCATTGGAGATGTCAAGGGATTGAAATGAGGGATTCCAAATTCTAAAGTGGAAGATTAAATTATTTTTCTGTGTGCATAATGCCTGGCCCTAAACGGACTCAGTTCTCGTTGACTTTATTAAAGTCCAGTTCTCCAGGTTCTTGGCCAATCTCCAGGGCTCTCACATTTCCAAACCACTTTATCTCTTTTAATGGTGCTTTTCCTAATACATAATGTGAGGAGAATCAGAACTCACTTTACTAACTGCTCCAAGAGATCATATATGGCTTTTTGTTTTCTTTTTGTTCCATTAAATATTTCGAATCGGGATAAATACAGGACTTAGAAATTAATCAGTTAATTGAAAACTCCCTGTTACACAGGTGGTCCCACCAGTTAACCTGTGTTGAAGTTATAGGTAAACTAGAACAACTCAGAAAAAGGAGTGTTCTGTTTTGCAAGTACTGCGGTGATCTTGTTCACATTCTGACCCAGTGCCACAATAATTACATAGCAATAACCAAACTGCCTCTAACTATAGCTTGTTTTACTATGGAAAACCAAAAACTAAAGCCAATATGTTTTAATATCCTGGACTGCAATGAGTTTCACAAACATCTGTCATCCACATAGTTGAAGGAGGAAAAGACAGGGAAAATGAGAATGAGAAAGAACCTCTGTAGCCACCAAACAGAAACTATCCTTCTAGGACAATCAGATCTCCAGTTACAGTTATTGATTTAAGTAATAATGAACCCATTTCAGTGCTTGTACTGGAGAGGGTGACACAGGTCTGATGATTGGATTATAACATATTTATTTAACTCAATATAGTTCATCTAACATGGGCTAGGCTGTGAAAATGGCACAATACCTCTCAGGAAGAGGTACTCATCTGACGAAAAAGAAGATTGGTGGTTCATTCTTTAGCTTACAGTTTGAACAGCAGAACAGCAGAAGCTCCTGCTCTGTCACAGTCTATCCACACAATCTTGATTAAGTAGGGGGTAGCTTAGGGTATTATTTCAAACAACCAACTTCATTTCAATTAACTCCCCCTGAAAGGATGAGATGCTACTTCCTCTTTTATTTCCTGTGTCTGTTTGCACACCTTGAGCCTTTATGTACCCCTCATAGCATGATAATGCCTTATCGACTCTCTCAAGAGGCTGAAAACTAACCTTATGAAAAAGAAGCAACTTCTTAGATTAGTGAGCTGAATTGCCTCACTGTGCAATTGCTCAAGCAGCACTACAAGCTGTAGGGAACGGTTGCTGAGGTCTAAGATGAAGGAAGTGCAAAGCAAGGAGAGAATATATAGGAAGGTGGATATGTCTCTTTGGCAGCACCAAGTCATCAGCATGTCTCAGGTTCCTTTGAACCATATATGTATTAGGCTATATGGATGGGTAATGAATGTGGCACAGAAAGCATCTTTATAAAGAGACTCATGAAAAATGACTGGTTTTCTGGGTGACCCTTCTGACCAAAGACTGTCAAGTAGACAGAAGAGAATGTGGAGAGGAGGGTGCCTTTTGACCTCAGGCTACTCCAGGAGCAAAGTTTTCATGTCAAGAAAGATGTAGATGGGACTCTTAGGGACATGGTTTAGCAGGCATGGTGGTGATGGGTTTACAATTGTACTTTATGATCTTGAAGGACTTTTTCAAACATAATGATTCTATGATTCTGTGGTCTGCATATCATCTCTAAACAGAATTGTTAATCCATAATCCTCTCAAGTGAAAGCAGCAAACCAACTCCATGCTTATCTAACAAACCTCCACTGGAAGAGGATATTGCATTTCTATTCAGAAGGTTATTCATTCAGAATACGAATACAGAGCGTCGCAATTATCCTGTTTATGAGGTGACAGGATCCCTTCCTTGTTGCTTCCAGTGCTGTAGGCTAGTCCAGACACTTAGTTCTTTGCTTGTTATGACGGCAATGCTACCAATTCCTGAGACTTAGGTATGCCAGGACTTTTCTTAAAATATAAAAGCATAAGAATCTAAAAACTAGATCAAAGGTCCACTTGTCATGCTGTCTCTGAACAGACCGGCAAAAGTGCTTAAAGAAATTAGCAGACAAACAGTCATTTTTCCTTGTCTCACCAATTTTGAACCCACTCGTCACTTCGTCCAAGAAGCCCAAGAACACGATTCCCAGATAGCAGACAGAACTGAGGTAAATGACCATTATCTCACGGATCTATCCTTTGACTGTGATCAAAAGACAACTGAAAAAGATATTTTCAGAAAAGTAACACTTCTGTTTAAACATATATATATATATATATATATATAAATGCACATTTTTTTAAGAATTACTTTATTGGACACCCTCTAACTAGTACTCTAACCTAGATATGGTAGGTTGAACTCCCAAAGGGAAGGTGAAAACTTGATCTTTTCTGATGTTTCCTATAAATGAGGTTTCACACCTCAATTAGGTTTGCTTTTTGGAGTCTTCAGAATGGCTTCCACACTTTATCAAGTATACAAAGAACTAGCTTCTCCTCCAACACCATTCTGTGTTTTTCTCTCTTCAAGTCCTTACTCTCTTTAGGAAATCTTCAAGACAGTGTCATCAACACTCATTCTGAGAAGTTTCACACATTGCTCTCTATTTAGGATACCAAGAGGTGCAATTTAACAAAATAATTAGCTTAATCAAATCCCACGAATGTACTTTGTACCCGTGAGTTTGCGCAGACATTTTTCTGGATTAAACTATGGGATGTACTTTTTTTTCTTGTGCACCCTAAAAGTTTTTATGACTGTGGAGTACTTGAGTGAATTGGTTGATTTAATATGAACTTGCTTGTAAATACAGACCTTGGCTGAGGGAGAGAATCGCAATCAACTGAAATTACAGCTGTACCATTCAGCATGATGTTTCTGTCATCTCCTCCTCCTGCCAGGCTACATTTATTCTTTGGAGTAAAGGAGGTAAAGATAGAGGATTAAAAATGGACATTGTTCAGGTAATGAACAATCCCCTTTTGAAGAGAAAGGAGTTTATGATGCCAATACTCATTATTGTCATTTCCAGCCATGTAGTGATAAAAGTTGACTTATTTCTGATGGAATTTCCTCCCATGGAAAGTGGAGAGCTAACAACCAATGTTGCCAGCGTGCAATCAATGTTGGTTTGATCTATTCCCATTCATTGGGCTCTGATTTTCTGGACATATTTTGGTAGAACTGGATAATGGAAAAGAGCTCTATTTTGAATTATTGTTTAAGACAATGAGTTAAAGATGAACATAAACCATTCTGATATACGTCTATGTAACTGATCCAAGAAGCAACTCCTTTAGACAATTATCTGTTCCTTTACCATATTTTGTATTAGTAAATATTTTGTATGTAGCTGAGTGATCAGGCAGATCAGAGAGCCAGACTAGATAAAACTGCTTTACTTAAACGTCTTTAATTTTTCTGATATAGTCTCCTGATTTGTGTCATTCTGATACTTTACCAGATCTGTGAGACAACTGAGAGCTGATGGTGAGTAAGGAACCTCCCCTCTGGAAAAGATTTAAATTGTCTGAAGTTCACTGAGAAAATAAATCTTCTGTTTAGGAAGTGAATTTGCTCTACCTCTTCATGTCTCTGAGATACTTCACTGGAATTTAATTTAGTCATGGGGGTTCCAGTTATTTTTCTTGAACATTCTTTACACATCAAAGGGCACATTCTTACATGGTAATGTAGATCTTGAGATTTTAGCTAATTTTACTCCAATTTACTACCATGACTTTACTAATTGAACATCCACTCAAAGCTGTAGGTGAGATAACTGCACATGCAAATTAGGTTGTCATAGGTCTCATCTTAATTCAGATGCCTGAAACAGGCCATATAAATCAAACTGGAGAATCATTCCTCATTTTGAAACCAAGTATTTTTTCTGCCTTTTATCTGAACTACTGCAGAAAAAAAAGTAGCTTCACGGTGCTGAGGTTAGTAGAAGCTCTTAGGATTCCATCTGCTGCATGAAAAAAAAAGAGAGAAAGAAGAAAGAAAGCAGTTGGTTTTATGTGGTATTACAAACATTTGGCTCCATTTTCATATTGATTATACATATAAAAAAGGGAAAAGTAAATAAACATGAGGAAGATAATGTCCTAAATTGAGTTTTATCACAAGAGCCTCCTGCTGGGATTGGATAGCAAAACCTTCCCTCGAGGGGACAGAATAATATTGTTTTAGTTATGGCCATATTCTTCATTTGGAATCTCGTCATCAGCATGTCAATGCATGTTATTCACTGCTTGGAGAAACAATAAAATCAAAGGATCCATCTTTAGAAAGAAACATGTATGTTACCAACATTTACACTATAGAGATCCCGGCCCTTAATAAAACTTACATCCAGTAGTGAAGTTATCAAATGGAATTGAGTTCATTTTCTTTTATACACATTTAAGGGGTATAATATATCCTTAACAGCAGCTGGAAAATTAATGCTACAAGTAAAATGACATTCCATGTCTCAATGAGTGATTTCCTGTGGGGTTCAGATAGTGGCTATGACTAGAAGAGGTGTGATAATGGATCTAAGTCCATAATGCATTTATCCCCAGGTGCATTTGCTCAATCTGTTCCTTGTGCAGCTTTTGGGGCTTAGTAGGACTTTTAGAGTTTTATTTTGCTGCATTGATGCAAATCATTACAATTCACTTTCAAAAATCTACAGTGGTGGGGGGGATGTTTCTGTCTGGGAGAATATGCAGAATTGGGCATTGGATTTCTCAGGAAGGAAACAACTGAAATTACTGAAAATGGTGGAAGATAAGAGTTATGCTGCCATTCTCTGTAAAGTTAGAGAAACTGAGACACACTAAAGTAATATGACATACAGATGCATGCATTCTTTTAAGATCCTCCTTCTCTATCCTTTCTTAGGCACTAAGAAGGAGAGCAATATTGCATGAAATGTTTTCTTCTAGAGCTGAAGCACAAGTAGTTTCTAAGCAGGTTTCATACTAAGCTTTACCTACATTAATAATTCAAAAAAGTTTAAGACATGATTAATAAATATTATAAATATGTTATAATCTCAATAGTATTCTCTATAGAGGCCCTTAAGAGCACCAGGAGATCTTTTAGGTGATATTGCTATGTCGGGAGTTTACCCTGTTACGCTATTCAGTAATCTGTATGAATGGATTAAACACTTCTGAAAGTAGTTATTTAAAAAGTGAATTGTGTTGTAGTGGAATTGTTTTGTCTGATACAGGAAGATACTCAGAAAGACTGAAAAATATTTTGAAATGAAATACGGAAAAATCTTAGTCAAATACATCAGGCTGGGGAATATTATAAGATGAAGGCAATTGTAGGAAAAACCTTCTTATGGCTTATGCTGTCTTTTTTAAAGGAAAAGAAGAATCTATTTTTTCTTTTTATTTCATTTAAGGAAGAATTTCTAGTGCCATGCAGACTATCATTCGATAATATCTCTTCAGCAATTAATAAATAATGAGAATGATACTATGATCATGAATATATATACACTAGATCCTGTCTATATTGCAAGGCTATTTTTCATTAATGTTAGTGTAATTGCATCTATAAAGGCTGGGATCTGAAATTTCTGGACAGAAGAACCTTGGATTATGTGGAAAGTCCTTGTACAACTGTCCACTAGCTTGTAAAATTGCACATCCCATAAGAAAGCTGCAGTAATGGGAGAAGAAAATGCATATCCACTGGGTTGCTGTGTAATATTCACCTGTGGCTTCCTACTGTGTTGGGTGCTTCACAAACCTGGAGAAAACGGTGTCTGCTACCTTCTGCCTGCAGTTTCAATCTGGATATGTAAAGAAAAGTAAGCGGTAGCATGGAAAACTCCCCTATTTCCCTATCAGGAAGCAAATGGAAGAAAAAGTTAAGGTGATGGTACTCCACCACCTATGGAGAGAATATGGAGATCTGTATCAGTCCTGTGCCAGCTCAGTCCCACACTGCTATGGACAGGCTGCCTGAAGGAATGGGAGAGTTACCAGCATGCCACGGAGTCTGGCCTTTCTTTTCTTCTAACACTAAACTTCCTGAAATTTCTGTGACAGGGACTAGGTCTCCTGGACACCAACCGTGACTATTAGATTCATTTCCACAGCAGCAATTCAAGAGTTATCTGAATGCAACATCTTCCAATCACTACTGTTCTGGGCTGGCTATGAGCTCATTTGGCAGAGAAGTCTCCTCCATGTCAAAATCCCCTGGAGCCATGTCTCACAGGAGACTCTGAGAAGCTGTTCCGTGTATAAGATACTGAACAACTAGGACCAAGCACATCTTCAGGACTTCCTACCTCAAGAAATGCTATAGGATTGCTCAAAAAAAAAAAAGAAAGAAAAAAAAAATCTTAAGTCTGCACAGTCTTTACCATTCCCTGTTCCTTTAAGTACAGTAAAAGCTGTTCTCTGGAAGTAACTCTGAAAATGAAGGGAAAGGAATAGTCTCTGCTCCGACCCCAAATCCTGTTGGAAAAAAAAAAAAAGCTTTTTATGAAAAAAAAGTGCAATTATCCAACACGAGACAACTTTCCAAATTCAGCTCACCTAAGCTATTTTTTTCTCCTCCATGAGCAAAATGAATGCTGCAAGCAGTCACAGTGCTAATGGTCTTTTTTTCACATTGTTTCCCTTGCTCCCCTAACTGAAGCAAGAACTGCAGAGACTTCAGGAGACTCTTCATGCTATCACTTCACAGGCTGGAAGGTGACAGCTTCGCCAGGGACTAATGCAGTCCGACATAATTGAATGTGGCCTGCAGCAAAGCAGCTGCCTGGAGCCACTGTTGATTGTAGCTGTCATCAGGTGGAGCTTGCTGCAGTAAAATACATTCCAGAGGAATGCCATTCCCGCATGTGGCTCCATGGTGATAGCTTATTTACTCTTACCCCGCTACAACAGTTTTGTAGTTAATAATTGCCAGTATCACACTGTTGAGTGAGCACAGATGCTTGGGCTCTGAAATATCAATAATCTCCCCAGTAACCTCATCTCAGAAATTAAACAATGGCCCTAATATTCCCATTTTCTGTGTATGTATCGTGTGTTTGCTTTTTTTTTTCCCTTTTATGGAGAACCTTAAATGATTTTAAAGATATTTCTTGCGCCTGTTTATTTAACTGTCACAGGACGTGGGAGAAATATAATCTGCTAAATTAGGCATGAAAAACTGTACACAAGGAGAAGGCTCCCTGATTTCTGCCTTGAAAAAGAAGTCACTTTAATTACAAATTCAGATTAAGAAGCAATCATGTCTTCATTTATACTTTTTTTTTCTTTCTAAAGGATCTTGCCATGATGAACAAGCAGTAGGCTTCATCCTTTCTCCTTTCTTTGTATATTTTGTGGAAGAAGTAGAAGAATTTTTTTCATGTGAAGGATCTCTCTCCTATATGCAGCAAAATAATATATATCTCAGGAAACCCTGCTCTTTGCTACCTAAAACCTATCAAAGCTTTAACCGAAAATTACACAAATCCAAGAATAGGTTGGATTTTTTTATTTATAAGCTATTTATAGCACAGTATAAAGTTTGCATACTATATTTAAATTTAAATATGCAATATGGTTAATACAAGCAGATTTTACATGCCAATTACAGGAAAAAAAAAGAGAAATGTCTTAACTAAGTCCGTGTTAAGAAACACAGACTGAGGAAAAAAGTCCTGTACCTCTCAAATTATTATCAACTGTACTGATAATACATTCCTCTAGCTATGTTTAAGTAGCATCAATTTCCTTTAATACTTGCCATTTGCATTTAAAAAAAAATCATATAGGTGTCACTGTATTTTAGACATCGGTTGCTTCCACATCACTTGGCAACTAAGCAGGTGCAGAGCCACAGGTACATCAAAGAACTCGAAGTTGATTAAAAAAAAGAATATATATTGGAGAAGAGATCTGAAAAGAATTATTGTCAGCCTGTGTCTGCTGGAGGTTTTGATTTTGTGGTTTTGTTCTTCATATCTACCTGGCTTCATGGCAGATTAGCTTGCCCGTGATAAAGGCAAGGGGGTTAGTTCTGCCAATGCCGTGAGCAGGTGACAGCATTTGAGCAGGTGACAGCATGGCTGCACATGTGCACATACGTTTTCTGGCCCAGGTGGGAGTTCACAGCCAGGACATGGAGGCATCATGTCCCTTCGAATATTTTCATGAGCTTCTGTCCATGCCTTAACACCTGGACTAGCTAAATTACAGGATCAATGGCTCATTTTCACAAAGAGTTTTCTGGAACAAACACTCGGAAATCTTTGTGGGCTTTATTCAGATAAGTGAGTCTATTATTGCAAGGATTTGTTATTATAAGGATTTAACTTTTTATTCTAGCTTTTATCCAGGCTTATGTTACATGCGCTCCTATGGTTTGGTATTTGCAGAACCAGGAGCCACATTTTCTCCTCTGTCCTGATTGTGAATTCTTAAACTGTGGTAAACTAGGAGTTAGTGTGAAATACGAAATGTATCTATTATATTTAGCCCATCTATGAACCTCTTGAAAAAAAGGTGTCTGACTATGATCTTCCTGTTTTTGTTTTATAGTAATATAACTTTAATAATTTCAGCAGTTACTGCTTAGAGTATCATCTCTTTTAAATATATACATATGTGTATGTATAGGTATATGTGAGTAATCAAATCAGCAGAACTGATCACTCCAGTGCAAGACGCTCCTACTGCAGAAACAAAAGATACTTCTTTCCAAACCTCAGATATTCAGTCAGTTATGAAATATTTCATCCCTTCCCCAACAGAGGTTGAGTATATGCTGTTTATAAAAAGTAAATATTAATTATACAAGATTTAGTCCCAAACATCTGCTTTCAGCTCCTAAGTACGGGGATATGTTTATCTCTTTAGCTTGAACCGAGCATTCTAGGGAAAGGGAAAATACACACGCTGCAGAACGCCAATGTGGGTTAATGCAAGCATCCCGATCATTGTGTCAGGGGTGATTCTGCACCTTGTCCAAAACACAAGCAACCAATACTTTCACAAACGGTAAAATTTTTATTTTTAGTAGCGGACCATAATGTCTGTTCAGCTGTCTGCTTGTGTTTAGATTTTGGGAGCTTGCAAGATGTTTAAAACCACTTGTTTCTTTTCTTTCTTTCCTTTTTTTTTTCCTTTTTTTTTTCTTTCTTTTTTTTTTTTTTTTTTACTTGTCACTGCAATAAAGTTGGCTGTGGCTCTGGGGAGTCCTCTGTAAAGTACAATGCCCTGGGCTATGGGAGATGGAGCCCTCAATAACTGATATGAAAGGTCCTTAATTAAGCACTTAGCATTTCAAGGCAGTTATCACGGCTAGCCCACAGACCGAGCTGGCAGTCCGTCACCACCGATAGGCCACCTAGATGACTAACGTGAGTTGAGTCGAGTCTTTTGTACTTTAGGCGAGGAGCCCCGAGGCACAGGCTGATCTGGTGACCCTCCCAGATACACTTTCTCTGCCGGAAGGAACTGGATATCGGATGTGACAACACTGCAGACGGGAAAGTTTTTTTTTTTTTTTTCTTTTTCCCCTGAAGAACAGGGATTGAGGAGAAAGTTAGAATGACAGTGGCACTTTCTTGGCTCTGTGTGGTGGTATGAATATGACCAAACCAAATGAATGAATAATTATGAATGTGTTATGAGAACAGAAGGGAAAACTCCGTTGCTGGGATGCACTGAATTATTTCACCGATTACATATAGCCATTGGAAAGTTAACTGAGAGACTGTCCCCCGAAGTACCAGTCTCCTTCCCATTCTTGATAATTCTATGGACATTAGAGCAAAAATGTTTCAGGGGAAGTTTATCTTTGTATTAAGCAGAGGGGAAAGACTTCTGTGGCATTAAAATGGAAAGGGTTAACGGAATGAGCTATAGATTAAATTGTAAAGCAATCAAAGAAAGCCAAACAGTTTATAGCAGACAACCATCTTTTGGTGTTTGGGTCTGTGTCAAGCCATGGATGTGGAAAATTAAAGCCATACTGAGAAGGGAAATGAACCATGTCTAATACATCCCCAGCAATAAAATGTTTTCACTAGGACTGTAAAACTGTGGCTTACATTAGGAAAAAGAAAATCAAACTATATGTCAATTCCACATCATGGGACATGAAGTGTCCACAAAAATTTATATTACTATTTAGAAGTGTTTCATTCTGGTGTTTTATTGTGATTGGATGCGCCCTTCTCAGTATCTTTTGACTGGTATGAAAATGATTTGAACTACTTTTTTAGCATTTATTTTACATCTATTACCTGTTCTATTACTTTTTATTATTTTATTGTGCTTGTGTAGAGGATTTTGCACAGTTTTCATTATAATGTAACATTAAGTCAATTTATTTGTGTATTACACGCTGTATAATTGCACCTTTTTTTGTGGAACAATTTGGATTTCATTATCCAACAAATCAGCAGTGTTACATTTTGAAAAGCTCTTGTTAGAAATCAAGTGCATTTTCCAAGTAAGACAACAGAGGTCAAGTTTGCACCAAAGAGGGAGCAAAAGATTTCTTACTGGTGCCTAAATCATTTGCACAGATGAAGAAGGTCATGGTGGATAAAGGCATTTTCTTTTCCTTTAAAAAAAAATGTTCCTAAGGTCAAGATTAGTGGACACCAGTATTTTTAAGAATGCTGTAGAACAAGATGGTCTGACATGGAGCTGGTTTGAAAAAGAAGAGGTGAAAACAAAACCAAATGGGTGCAGGGAATATATCAAAAGTAACAATATTTCTATTATTCTTCTGTATCATTCTGTTCCTCAGTTTAAAAGTGCCATAAAGTGTATAACTAGCACAGGCAAAGGGAAATGTACATCTGTTTGTGTAGATCTGTTTTGCCATCAATTATCAGAATTCAATCTTTCATTAGAGGTGGCATACCAACAACTGCATCTCTCTCAAAGGTGCATGGACAGCTTCTCTGTAAAAGAAATGCAGAAAGAGTGCTACAACAGGAATTAGAACAGTTATGAAGACACATATCTGCACCATTTTTAGCCTGCCATTATATCTCTATCTAGACACCTTAATGTTCCCCTGTTAGTGATAATGGCTTCACTGAAAAGTAGAAGCTCATGAGTAAATCAGCAGTCTGGGCCGTGAAATCCTCCTGTTGAGACTTTTTCACATCTGTAATTCCCATAACATTCAAGGGACAGAGTGGGAGCACTGGTATTAAGAGGACTAGGATTTCGCAATTTCTTTTTTATTTTCTGACAGGGTTTTTTATTTATTTATTTAAGATAGGTTTACAGGCAGGGATTTCTATGTGTATACTTGTACGTGCTGAGCACTACTGGCCTATGACATCATCTGAAACTCAGTTTTATCTTAGCATCAGTGAGCCCTTCTGAACTTCCAGAAATGTGAGAAACAACCAAAATAACCTACTTTTACAGCTTTAAATATTTGTAGTCTTTATAAGGAGATTAAAGCCCCTTGAACTCAAATGGCTGTGGTAATGAGAAATTGAAGAATTCTGCAAGCATGTTTTTTGTTATAATTTTGGAACTATTTTGTAGTTGATAGATTTGTTCCTCTAAAATAATTTTCTAATTTTCTATTGCAATTCCTTAGGGAACATGTGAGTAAAGGCAAAGCAAGACTAGATTCTTCTCAAATGCAAGCATGTTTTCCAATGAGCTGCTGTTTTTTCTTTTGAGACGTGGTTCCATGCCTTCACCTGCTTCATGATAGCAAATGAATCAGGAGAAGAATAGGCATATATTTCAATTACTGAGAGCAACTTTGAACATTTAATGCTTGTCTCAAGTGCCTCAGAAGCTCCACTACCAAAAGCTACTTTTACTTCAGTCTCTCTCCTCAACTATACATCAAAACACAGTATATTTAAGGAACTCTGTAAGGTTAAAGAACTGTAAAAAGCAGTAGAACAACATAGACTGAGTGTCTAGGTCATATGGCCAGCAACAGGTTTTTTTTTTTTTTTTTTTTAATTTTTGATATCTGTAATTCAGGGTCTCCACAGCTTCATCTATGTATATATGTATATGTATTTATATTTCAATATATGAACTCTGCCTTTAGCTGCTCCAATATTAACAGCATCATGTGTTTAGCATCCCAAATCCTTCAATTGTTTTGTATAATAAAAATATATATTAAAAGCATTTTTTTCGTATTTAATGAGAATGAAAATCAATCTTTTCCCCTTCTTAAATAGTTTGTGAAATTTTCTGTATTAAGACCTTTTCTAATACTAATATGATGTCACCAGCACTCAAACAACAAATAAGTTTTGTACTTTGCCAGATGAGTCTGAAAAATTATTCAGATGGATAGAAAATGCCATATTACACCTTTAACAAAGGTCTATCCCAATCACATTACACACCTCCTTCAAAGAGGAGATGGAAAGATAAAATACATTAAAATAGTTAGATAATTGTGTACTGCAGTAATCTGCACTTTCTGTGGTGGAAAGATAATGTATTGCACATGAGGTCCAAAGCCATGTACTAAGCACTAAGTACTATTACTACTGCTACTAACTACTAATTACTACTTCCACAACTAATTCCACAACTAACTTCCACTACTAATTAAAAGAAATGGAAATCTACAGTGTGATCTGTGGAAAAATTTTCTTAGAAGTACAGTTTTAAGAATAAATTTTGACCTGAGCCTCTGATGAGTAGACACAACTCAACACACAATGATATACTAAGAGGAAGCACTCTGCCTAATTGATGTGCAGTCTCTAGTACTGAACAAATATGTTAAAATACTCCCAGATAGAAAAAAAAAAAAGACGTTTCTTAATTATTTTCACAGGAACAACTCTATCTTATAATAGCTTCCAGAAAAATGCAATCCTCTTTATTATGTTAATAATCTTGGCTCAGGAAATATTCCTGTTGATTTCTCCACACCTTGAGTAAATATTTATAAATATGACTGCTCAGATTCTTTAATGGACATTTGAACTACATGTAGTCGAGTTATTCCAGAGATGTCCCATTATCTTTAACGGTATTTTTTTCTTCCATGTTCAACCACTCATGTTCTAAATTTATCTCAGAAAAGTATCTTGAGTCCTAAAGAAGTGTTTGATAATAAGAATTCATAAGCAATGACTTATGCATAAGCAACGACCTATTTACATGCAATTGATTCTGTAGGGAGAAGGAATATGAACTTAAGATGACAAATCACAAGACACATTGAAGACCCATTTAATTTGCATGCCTCACCCAGGGACAGATTCTGCACATTGAAATGCTTTTTTTCTCTTCTTTACCCTCGTCTACCCTATTCTTCTGGAAAATAACTGTTTTTGAAAAGTCCTTAACAAGGCATGTTGGATAGAGTAAATTGAGCAATTTTCATTCTATGATTTCCCCACCTTTCCCCTGAGCAGACTGCCTCTAGTGGAGTAGGATTTTGTTGGTACTTATATGTAAAAAGTAATATGAAAAAAATAACTCCAAGTGAAATCATGAGTGGAAGGGCAAGGTTGAATATACCCTGCTATCTTTAGTTAGGAGTTCAGGTGCATCTGTAGTAGCAACAAATCAACAAAACTCATATTTTTTTCTACTGCCCCATATTCCCTAGTCCCTCATTAGTTGGTTACAAGTAGTGCTGAAGGTGAAGAAGAAAAAACCTCAAACTACTATGACAAGCGAAATTAGCGTAACATCATGAAGTGGGTTTTCTTGATGCGTGGTTTTATAATTATAATTATTTTACTTTATTGTTTGCTAGAGAGAGTCAAGAGTTTCGAATAGCACTGGCACGTAGCTATTTCCTCTCTTGTGAGAAAGATGGAAGATGACATGTCAGTGCAATTCTTTGTCAGAAATATACATCTGCATGAAGAGAGTAGAGTTAAAAATTTAATCTGCAAAGCTATTTAGAGAGTGGATAGGCCTTGACAGGCCTCCCAAATGTATTAAAAGAACAAGAACAGCAGAGTTATGGAAAAAAAAGCTGTTGCAAGCAAACAGAATGAAACTAAGCTTTCTTGACAGAATCAGTTTGCCAAATGACTTTAAAATTGCACTATGTCTTGTAGTTTTTTTCTTAAATAGGTTTTAATTTAAATGTATAAAGCCGGAGAAAGTTGCTTAACTTCAAAGAACTGCATAGTCTTTCCTTAAAAAGAAAAGAAGAGGACCCTCACAGTGATGTTTAGTCAGGTCATGAGGCTGATGAAGGAAGAATGGATGCTTGAGCAGTGGCTTGGGACTCTGGAAAGCTGATTTCAGCTCCTGCCTCTACACAGACCTTGTGTGTGACTTTATGTAAGTCATTTGATCTTACTGCATCCATGTTTTCTAAGTATCTAAACAATACTCCGAGATTTGGCTTACCATGTCACTGGGGTGCTTATGGAAATGCTGTTTATACTCTTTAATGCATATTTAGGAGAGGTTCCTCCTTGTTTCCCTCCATGGAAAATAGAGAAAAAAGGCTTTATTCGTCTTGAGTACATACATAAAAAGTCCAAGTATTTGACTTAGAGCAGCTAAATTTAGGTGGTATTCGCCTTGCTTAATTATAACTGTATAAAAGTTAGGCCTCTATTCTAAATCAGTGTCATCCTGCCTCTTTCTGTAGCCACAGGAGAGTGACAGGCACCTCCTATGATCAATTCTTTCCAACCATTTTAGATATGGCAATTAGGATGGAATGAATCACACTTTGAAAATCCTTTTTTTTTTTCTTCTCCAGCAATGGCAGAAGAAACCTTGATGACTGACTGGACTTTTACATGCCAGGGATCAAAACAATGGAATATTCAACACAGGCAGATCTCTAGAACTACAATTAAAAAAACATGCTGATTGCTCAAGTCTTAGATAATTGACTACTTTGTCCAGCTTCCTTGAAGTGCAAGAGTGTTTGCCTCCTTGCATGGACAATGTAGAAGCTTATACCACTGGAGGTGGTTGAGTTCCTTGATTTCATTTCCTGTGCCACATACTTGCCTCATAACAAGCCCCAAAGCATAAAATTTCATGTACTAAAGAAGAAAGCACTTCATAGTTGTAAATAAAGTAACTCTAAGGCCGCGTGTAATTATTGACCATGAAAAATGGAGTGTATGCACTGCTGAATGACCTCAAAACACCCTTCAGAAAGCACCTGCTTGATATGAAACTGTATTACATTCCTCCCCCGAAAAAAAAAAAACCCAAAAAAAAAACAACAAAAAAACCTCCTCAACTTGCTGTTTCTAGAACATGCTTCTGCTTATACAGTTCTTTTTTTCTTAGGAATTGGTGAGGAAACAACCTGTATGTTGCAGATGCTACTCAATAGTTATTGCCCCACAGAGCTGGAAGACTGAGAGAATTGTAGTATGAGGGAAGAACAAACATTCTATTTTTTTATGTGGTATTTCATTGATAATAACTATTTCAATAAGGATGAACCTGCAAGTGGACCCAATGAAGCCACAGATATTAGTGATATAATTAAAATCTCTTTTCATAAAAGGGACACTACTTTCAAGGCTTACTTAATTATAAACTCATCAGTCAGTAGAATTATTGATAATATTTACTTCCTTTCTCCAAGTTTCCATGAATTTCCAGTTTAAGATGTTTGCATGGATGCCACATGATACAGATGATTTCTATTAACTGGTAGGGTAATTCTATTTGAAACACAGAGGTATTGCAATTGAATTTAGATATACGGATTAAAAAGAAAAATATAATCTAATCTGATCCCCTCCATAATGGAATGAACTAGAATTATCTGAGTAAGGTTTGAACTGGATGTTGAATGCTTATAATGTACTGCCATGATTTAGATAAATTGTCTCAATGGTTAATTAAGTACTAAAAATATGTGTTTCATTTTTCATTTACTGTTTGCTGGTAAAATACATCTAGCCTCCTGATCGAGTAGGAGTGACTGTTTTCAGTTTTTGCAGTGAACCACATTAAACAAGAACTGTGTGGATACACAAAACAAACTTTAGATTTTACTTGCTTTATGATGTATGCTTGTACAAAAAACTCTTTTTCATAGAAATGCTCTGAAAGAATTTGTTTCTGAAATCTTTCTCTCAAAATTGTGGATTTTTGGAAAATGTCAAAAAAGACTCCAATAAAGGAATTTTTTTTCAGAGCATTTACAGTGCATTTCTAGTTGTCTTTATCCATGAGTGTGTGTGTGTGTGTGTGACAATAAACCTCCTGATTCTGAGGAAAATAAAGGAAACAATTTTCTCTGTGTGGGTCTTTTAACATGCTGGAAGAATAGAGGGGCCTAGGGTGGAGTAGGAGCCCCAGGTACTGTGGCAAGTACTACTAGATAAGTGAAAAAGATTAAAATTAATTAGAAAGTTACAGAATTTTGATGGAATTTTTCTGCATCAATGTACAAAACAATGCGACTAAATCTCTTAATTTTTAACTTTGAGTAAATTTTAAGCTCTGATTTTTTTTGTGTGTCTTCTATTATTCTTTCTCATTTCCAGGAAGGAATTATTTACTACAGTGTTCAGCCACAGTATCAACAGATTTCCAACTAACCAATCTGGAGCTCAGTGATAAAACTTTAAGCTATATTAAGTTATTTACAGTTTCTGCACAGAAATAACACAGAAGAGCTTTGATTGATAGTTGACCTAGAGATTCAGCTGCCCTGGCTCATGTTCTTCATTTCATACTGAATCCTATCCATATGCACACAGTTATGGCAGATGAATTCTACCTATAGTACCTTTATAACGCTTTTCTTCAGACTGGAAAATTTAACAACATTATATTATCAATGTTATTTGCTCTCAATGATTAAAAAATAAATTAAAATAAAATTTAATTAATGAAAATAAAATAAAATTCTGTTTCTAGAAATATCTAAATTGAAATGTATTCTATATTCCAACAGAAGTCATAGCAACTACTGTGTAGACCACTGTCTTAATCTGTCGAGTTTGTATACAGACTGCTACACAATAAGAGTGGAATCAGTTCTACTCATACAGAGTTGCTCACTAATATGCTGGACATATTTGTAGTGTATTTCTCCACTCTTAATTTGCCTAAATTTCCCTTTGCTGGTTTGATCATAAAATCTAGAAGTGAAGATACAGAAATATGTAGGAAGCCAAATTATGATGACAAGATTTCTTGGAAGCACAGTGGATTTAATCAGTATAATTCAGCCTATTTTAATGGAAGTTTAGTGGAAATAATAAACAATGGGAGATGTTAGAAAATCTTCAGATATTAAGTTATTCTTCAGAAAGTAACAATAGAGATCTTGATGAGAGGTTGGATAAGATAATCTTTGAAAATATATATTTTACAGAAAAAAAGATATTTTTAAGTAGTCCTATTTATGAATATGTAATTCCTTGCCTACCATACCTACCCATCCACTGACCAGACCTATGCCTCTCAAAGAGAATTGGACTTATTATAAATTATATTTCTCTGGATGCAACATTTCATGGTTACAGAAGTTCATACATTGAACGTCTCTGTAAGAACTCAAGGTATAAAATATCCCCAGGCCTCAGCTCCTATTGAGGAGTAATAAGGTATCCCTTGCATTTAGAAGTCTATGAGGGGCATAATTTTTATTCCCAGTTTTAGCCTTTAGGTGTCAGATTAATAGGGTGTGTAAGATTTAAACATAGCATCCTGAGGCCCTAGGAGCAGGATTCATATAACCTAATTTTAGCCATCTAAAATTTAGTGTCTCAGTTTAATAGCCCACACATGCTCTGGTTCCTAGTGCCATCTGAGGTTTAGGGAGTTCCATCTGGAGCCCAGGTGGAATAATTCAGGGCATCTCTAATGGCACTAAATGTTAATGTTTAGGTAACTAAGTACCTAGTACCTACTTCACCTTAGTTACCTAGGATATGGTTCAGTTCAGGATTAACAAATCCAAATTTAAGTGTCTGCACTGTAGTTGCTTGCAAAGGTGTTGAGTGTTTAAACTGGTTTTCAGGAAGAAAAAATTAAATAGAAAAGAGAAAAAAACAAGTTTTAAAAATTAAGTATACTAACCTTGATTCATTCCTTACTTCCTATCAAGGTGTGAGTTGCATGTTTGTAGTGAGAATTAGTAGTTTAGCTGCCTAAACTTATTCATCTAGTGCCATTTGAGATATCCAGGGCTATACCCCTTGATATTTGATTTGTAGACCAGAAGATCTTGCACCTTCTCTGTCAAACCTGCCAGGCAATGGAGGTGTTTGAAATACCATACAATATCTGTGATATTCTTAAGCAAGTTGGAAATTCATGTAACTTGAGTGATGTGATGTACCACAAGAATTGCAGGAGACTTGTACCATTCTAGAGCTAGAATTAAAAAAAGTATTCATATTAAGTGATTGTCTAGCTTGGGTTTATGACTTTCTGAGCGCCAATGAGCAGGATTATTTTAAAAGAGTAAAGTTGGTCCCCTTTCTTCTCTCCCCCAAATCTTAAGGATATGTTTACACCAATGTTTTCAGGTGGCTTCATGTTCTTTTCTCTTTTCTTGGGAACATGTTCCTAAAGGTGTTTAGCATCATTTACATGTTGCTGCTCTTGAGCATATAAAATCTGGAATATGTACAGGCACACTTGAAAATTAAACAATGCACTTCCGCCAAAACCTGCTCTTCTTTGATAAT
Source organism: Nothura maculosa (assembly GCA_032353885.1). NCBI lineage: Eukaryota > Metazoa > Chordata > Aves > Tinamiformes > Tinamidae > Nothura > Nothura maculosa. The sequence goes on along the minus strand of JAUBOD010000057.1, from coordinate 485,619 downwards.
CTTCATTTATAAAATATACACCTAGCCTACGTCAGCTTGTTCTTCAATATATAGTTGAGAAGAATCAGAAATATCATAAGGTGCACATTTAATAAGGTAAAGTTTTGTAGCAACATCAATAGTTAGAGAAGGTGTTACATCAGTAGAATCAACACAATAGAAAAATCTTCCAGTCTAACACTTGATCTCTTGGTCTTGTTTCAGTATATCTGATCCACATGTATTTCAAAGCTTGTCTCTACTGCTATGTATGTTTTAAATCAAATGTAAATCACTCTTAAGAAACCCTGTGGAAAATTTTGCAGTATTCCTAGGTTAGTCAAGACACAGAAATTGTTTTCTAGAAATACCAAATAGGAAATGTTAATGGGAAGGATGTGCTATAATTTCAACCTTCTTACACAAACATTAAAGCTTTAACTTTTGTTTTTCAACATTTCTAGGCGATATCTCTTTGAACTGTCCTCAGTTCTCCCTACTCAAGATTGGATCCAAGATATTTCTTTGAAAACTGCTATATTCAAAATGCAACTGAAAAAACTTACACAGCTGCTTTTTCTACCTCAAAGATGAAATCCTGTCTCCCGGAAGTAAGATTTGTTTTCTGTTCAGTCCTCTGCACATATTAAAAAATAGCATATTGCTGCTGTTGTACACTAGCCACTCAGACTGTTTGGACATGATTCCTCAGCCTGTCTAGCAGTGCTATTCTACTTGGCACAAATGAATTAAGAAATAATTGAGTCAAAGAGATGGATAAAGAATGTTATATTCTTTCAAGTGCTTCGTTGGGATATAAGGAGTAAGAAGTATTTAAATTAACACCTCTAATGTTGCCTAAAATTCAATAGGGAATTTCAAGACAACTATGAGTTTGAAATTCTGTAAGTTCAAGATCTGTGACAAGCAGTTAAGGACAGTAACATCCTGCATATCCAACAGAGCTGGATTGGGAGGAAATAGAGGGAAAACATCTGCAGGCTGCTGTATTTTAAGATATAATAGTTACAGGTGTTTTACCAAATGCGTGGTCCAGTAAGCATGCTCGTTCTTCTTGCCTTAGTCAAGGCTCTCTGTAAAGATGATCAAAGGATCAGATCCTGGAGGTTATTGCAAAGAGATGGGTGTCTAAGTAGATCTAATGGCAAGAATTTGGCCTTTTAAAGTATGTCTGGGTTCTTAGTGTCAAGCATCTGAGAAAATTCTTTATTGAAATAAATGTGACACAAGTTTGGTCACCTTCAGAGCCATATAGTAACATGGTAGGATTTGATAAGGACAATTTGAGATTTAAGAGCACAAATTCCACCTCTATCCTACTGTAGACATTTATGCTTTGCACACATTATGCTGTCACTGTCTATGCTTCTTATGAAAATAAAATAAAGTAATAAAATAGGAGACTGGGTAAGTAATGCAGAGGGAAAGGTATATTCAACATATTAATCTTTTCTTGCTGATGAATTATGTTTGTCAGATTTATATTTTCAAACAGATTTATATTTTCAAACAATCATTATGGCTCATTATATGCAGTCTATGGTGCATCACCTAAATCATGAGATTATTTTTTAATTGACTTGATGCTTATAGAAAACTACTGCTTCTATCCAAACATTTTGTTTTTTAATATCATGATTAAACACATTCAGGTTTAAAGTTCAATGTTTTCGCACTTTCACAGCCTCAAGAATGACATATGCTGAGAATGGAGTGGTCTTTGGTAATTGGAAAATGCACAAGGTTTTGGAATATGTTATTCTTTTGATTAAGTGTGGCCAAAATTTCTAGATCAAGAACGAGATAGGAGTTTTCAGTTCACGAACTCCTACACTGAGTTTTCAAGGGTGATGTCAGGGGGCAATACAGTAGATATTCAAGCACAGAAGATAACTCCCTAGAAGAAAAATAGAAAAAAAATACAACGAAACTGTAAGGAAACAACAAACAACCAGGAAACAGATCCAAATGGTTCTTTGAGGAATGGTGGAGTAAGGAAGAAAAGAAAAAAATATAGTGCACCATGAATTGTACATGTTTGTCCTGTCCATTGAATCACCTATCTCAAGATCATGAACTCTGGTTCCTGTTATCTCAGGCCATCACTTTATAACAAGTCAAGCTTCAGCTTAAGAAGAAGTAGTCATTTTGCTCTTAATTAAACTCTTATTTTTTTTTCTTTTTCCCAAATTTCCTTGTCCTGATGGCTAGAAATCTGCCAATAAACTCAGATGTGAGCCAACTTTCATATTTGGGATTTGAATCTGAGTCAGTCCTAGGAAAATCAATTCACTGAAGTGCAAAGTTACAAGTATTGCATTATACTAGGTACTTACTGATCCCCTGATGTTCCTTACTACATCATCTCTGAACATAAGCTAAGATTGTATTAAAAACTTTAATGCCCCTAAAGTTGGATTCAGCATCTCCACCGATTCATATATGCAGAAATTGCTAATTACTTTAAGCCTAAAGCCAGGACCAGTTTTCTAAATCTTTCATAATGCACTTAAGTATAACATAACTAACTAGCTACATCCAGTCATGTGTTGATGTAAATTTTTCCACTACCTATTCTTTCTTTTTTCTTTCCAGTATTGAGACAGACTACATTCCAAGCCTGACCAAAATATTTAAAGCTAACTTCATACAACATTTTATGAATTTAAATATCTGATAAGGAATAGGTTATTTCAGTTTTTAAAATTGTAGCTGATGAGCTTCTTTAATTAAAAATATTTTTGATTTGGATTTATTTATTTACATTTTCCTTTTTTGCAATATTCATTTTGAGAAAACAGGTCACCTCTGCAGATAGATTGCAGCAAATCTGATTTATGGTCAAACCCTACAGAAAAGGAATCCCTATGAAATATTCACTTTGATTCAACTGCTGTGGGGAAATGTAAAAATAGAGAAAGCTCATGACATGCTATATGAAAATAATTCATTCTGCTGTATATGAAAAATGAGGGGATCCGACAGCATCAATGATTCATCCTCTGCTAATACAAATTCAAAGTAGAGGAAATGCTGAATTTTGTAAAACAACAGTCTGACAAGAGTTAAGCTGCCAACTATTGTTTCAGATCATTATTTTCTGAAAAATGGGGAGATGATTATTGTGTTTTCACCTGCTGCAGCTTCTTAGCACACTATTAGCCTGCACAAAGGGGTTTCTATCCAGATTGCACTATCCACAGACATATTAAAATTGTGAACAGCTGGTGAACTGTTTTGTTAACGTTTTCACTGCATGTCATTCTTTTTTCAGAGAATATCTTGTCCTATTATGCTGATGAAATCTCCTTTATTGAGACATTGGGTCAGCTACTCAGTGTAAATCAGTACAGCTTCACTGAAACCAACAGCATGAAGTGGATTTACACCAGCTGGGAATCTGGCCTGCAGATCTTAAGACAAGCAGATAATTCACAGCAAATTATTTATAGGGTGAGTTTCACTTGATTTTCTCTTTATGAAAATCTTTGATGCATGCTGCATTCTATTCAAAATCACTTTGCAATATTTCCTTTTGCAAAAAAGTCTTTTGGTCTGCAAGTCTCTCAGATTGCAGGTGATATTCTATTGCATTACATTTATGTAAACAGACTAATGTAGACTACTTCCTCTTGCATCCTTGCTTACTCAACACATTTAAAAATAATTAATAAATTACTTGATTTTTGAATTCAGCATATGCAACAGTGGATGAGGAGGTTCTGTCACACAATCTGTTGGTAACAATGATCCATTGATCACAGTGGAAGAACCCCTAAAATTTAAGATTATGACGACATGGAAATATACATGTCTATCTTGGTTGAAGAATGGGGTATAGATTGCACACAGCCTCTAGGAGACTGAGATTCTGTTGTGGATTCCCTTCTCACTTGTTCCACCAAGTCACTTTAGCTTCCTTATACTTCAGTTTCCTTATCTGTAAAATACATTTTAGATGGTTTCACATGACTTTAGGTGTCTAAAAGCTAGAATTTAGTGGGTGAAAAACTATCAGGACTTTGCACTTTATGGAAGCTTAGTCCTGCGTTTTTTAGGAGTGTCTGGGAATGGGATGAGGTTGTTTAACACTTACATAAGTTCTTTTTCAGCTGCTCAGAAATGTCCACACTTTACATTATTTAAGCTGAAAATGCATATTTATGTATTTTTTACATATTAAAATAAAAAAAAATCCTTATGTAGTTGCTCTTAATTTGCATTTGCATATTTTTAGCACACTTTCCTTTTCCTTTAAGGACAAAAAACTTGGTCAATCTTTCTATATTAACTCAGACTACCAAAATATCCCACCGAGTTAGGCCTCCAGTTTGAGACATTTCTTCTGTTGCAGGGACAATTTGTTAGAGACCTGCTATTAATCTAATTTGCTGCGTGTATTTTCAGGGCCTTTTGCTCCAACATGCCATTTGCAAAGAGTAAATTCCCAAGAACTTTTCCTTGAAGTAGTACTAGATTTAGAATTGGATTAAATTCCATAAACTTAGGTGTCTTCTATCATTTGAAGTGTCAGAGACCAACTGACACAGACATATGGGGCTGGCAGGTGTTACACAGAATCTGTAAAAGACTCACCAGTAGCTAAAGGTTAGGCACTAAAGTCTTAAGGTACCTTAAATGAAACTAGATCTTTAGATTACTGAATCAAGATACTGGAGAGCAAGTTTCAATGGTTTTAAGATTCAGAGGCACCACAGTTTCTGTGAAGTATTTTGCTTGATTTCTAGCTGCTGTTCCAGAAGGGTGTTAGGCCCTTTTATGCCTTTCAATCTGACTGCTTGGATTCTCTAGAGCATCTTACTCAGAACGAAACACCAATGGCTGTGCAATAACCCAGTGTGTGCATCAAGATTCAATTCCAGATGAAGGTCACTATATTTACATGTGTTAGGTGTGGCTTAAAACATACACTTAAAAAATGTCACCATACCATTAAGTGACATAATTTTAGATGGTCTATTGGAGTCATCCCTCTCATGTTAAATATACATAAACCAAGGATAGATAATTGCCCCTTTAAAAGGGCAACCACGAGCTTTGATTCCAAAACCCATCCTCTGTTGTCTCCCATTCCATTGGAGCATTGTCATCACATATTTCAGTATAAGAAGGGATACAGATTTTATTTTATTGCAATACAGTATGCCTTTGTGTGCTGCTTTTATTTTGGAGGGTGGGTTCAGAAGATGATAATTACTGTATGCATGGCATGCCAATCTGATCAATAGACTGCTGAAGCGTGTGTGGCCTGCTCTGCCCGGCCCCACCATTTGCAACCTAATTAGCAGCTGCTCAGAAATGGGAAACAGGTGCAGATCCGGGCCCAGGCCAGGGAAGTCTGCCTGTAATTAACAAGGAAAAAAGGGTCAGATATTGGGAAGAATATCAAATCTTGGTCCACTGGGGCTATCATGCTGGCCTCAAAGGCATAGTCACCTGAGATCTTAGGCATGCTAATGTAAATTATGCAAGCTTTCAAACAACATGGCTGCATAATCAGTTGGCAGGGAGGAAATGACTGGCTGTTTGTGTAGTCTGGTTTTTCTTTTTTCATTTTTTTAAGGAATTTGGTTTTCTCACTGTGTTGCTTTTTTGTTTTTCAAATAACAATGTTTTGCTGTACAGTGAACAGAGATTCCCTGTCTTCTCTACTGGTTGTAGTAGCAGGCAGGCATGTTATCTAACTCAGAGATCTGATTCGATCGCTGGATTGACTGAGCACTCCTATGCTCATAAAAATTAATTCTGAATTAACAAAGGTAACCCTCACTGGCACTTGCATGGGTGTCTCATAAGCTGAAAGTGGAACTCTCTCTAATCTGATAACAATTTACTGGCTATATTTGTATAACTCATGCCATACCAAATTATCTCTCTTGTATATTAGGAAATGTTTGACCGTCAATTAATTCTGGCTTTGGAGATGGTACTCAGAGCATCAAGTAGGGTTCCTGAGCTCATTTTGCAAAGCAGAATATTTACATGAGAGAAGAGGGAAGGCATGTTACGTCAGAGAGAAAGGTAGGAAACTACCCCAAGATAGTTACAATATATTGATGACATCCAGAACTTTCTGGATGCCAACAGGTACTTCAAATGAAGTGCTGTTTTCCCACAAGGTGAGGCATAATCCTTCAGTTTCCCCTTTGAAGTTTAACTGATTAATTTCAGTTCTGCAGCGGAACAGAGGCCAATCACATATATTTATACTAATGAGCCCATTACAATATGTATCTAATTGAGATGTTATAAATATGTCACTATACACACATGTAAACCCACATGCTCAGACTCCTGTTTATCTTTAAAATAGGAAGGAATGTGGGGAAAAAAATAAAAGGAATATAAAGGACTTCTCTATCCCTTCCATTGTAGAAGGTCTGCAAATTCTTTAAACACACTTTAACAAAAGAGCAGCGAAAGAATAAATTTTATGTCTGTTTTTCACAGATATTTTCAGACTATCTAGTTTCATTGCATAGTATTTCAAACAATTTCAAACTGTATGAACCTCTGAAAGCTAAAAAGAAGTCCTTAGTCAAGAGGGAAATCTCTTTTTCACAATAGACATTTTATTTTTTTGGATAAACATTACTAAAACTGTTTTATACCTAGGGATGTGAAAGCATTCTACTTATTTGGATTTATCCTGTTATAGTATTTTTTCAAAACTGCAATTCACAGACATTTTCCAAATTCTTATTTGTTAGTCTACTTAAACATGGGAAATATTTTTAAGGCCTTAGCATTTTTATTTGCACCCAGGCAGAATCTAGCAACAGAAATCATAAAAAATGATTTAAGTTTTTGAAAAGAAAGGATGATCTTCATACTTAAAAGGCTGGACTAGATCTGAATGTTTCTCAAATATGTTTCCAGACTCTCCAAGCAACTGTGGGAACTGACCTGCTGGAAGTTGCAGGAGATGAATCTCTGCTCTGCTAGAAAAAGGCAGTCAAAGGGAGGAACTAGGAAAGAGCTGGGGAGTGAAAGAGCCCATGGCTTATGTCCCCATAAGCCAGGCATCCACATTCAGCTAGAGCAATGACTCTTACTTCAGATAACTGCTGGGGAACTGAACCACATACATCGCTTACCTAAAATCATGAAAGAACTGTGAGGCAAGTCTGGAAAAATATGCCAAACCTAGGTTTCCAGTATGTTATTTCCTTGCTCTAAAGGGATAATTGGTGCAATTCTGGTTTAAAACCAAAAAGAAACAAACATAATATTAACAGTTTTTGACCCAATCACACTATGATCATAAAGAGAATTTTCCAAATGCCTTAAGAAGTTAAAATACATATGTTAATGCTTTAATATAATAATAAAATTAAATTTATTATTAACATATTAATATAATACTGCATTATTATATGAAGTACATGAAAAATACATCAACATATCCTTTACATTTCATTTACCTACTTTTCTCACTTTAAGAAGAAATCTAGGAGTAAATTCTCAGAACTGTGTCATTTTTGCATGCTGGTCTACAGTCACAGAAGACATTTCTGGACAATCATTTATGCAATCTTTGCAATTGTGATATCACAGAGTATTGACTGCTATTAGTGCTGCTTCAGAATCCAGAATGCATCCCTATTTTTTGTTTTCTTAAGAAAAAATTCTTCCTCACATAAGGTCACCTGGCAGGAGCTGTGTTGTACCTCTCACTGGCCTATACACCAGAATAATATAGAATGTCTAACATAGTCTCACAAAGCAGAATACAAATAAGCCCATATCATACTAGAAAAGGAAAGCAAAGTGAAATTTCTACAATATCAATAACATCAGTTTCCTGAGTCTTCTGAGGGAAAGGGAAATAATTTCAAGACTTTGTATCTAAAGATGATTTAGGTACTACCCTCATTTGAATTTGAGAACCTGAATTCCCTAGAGGGACTTCTTTATTATTCTTGCTTAAAAATTTCAATGCTGATTTTAGATTAACATTACTTATACCTAACACACAAAGTAAAGGAAATATTTATTATACATGTGTGAAGTTATACACACACACAAATACACACACCCTTTCCAATCCTGAGTGACTTAAAGTGATTAATTAATCATTACAGTATCCTTTGGACAGGAATATTGTCTCCAATTTGGTAGCAGCAAAAAGGATGCAAGCACTTCAAGTGATTTATTCAAAGAATTAGAAGCCAGCAGCAACAAAACTCATTGTGATTCATTTCTAACTCCATGAGTAGTCTATGTTCTTCTGTAGATTATCCAATGTGACTTTGGAATCCTGCATGTTAGCACCCCATTAGTTTAGGAAAATTCTTATCAAATTGAACTCTAAGGGCATGTATCCATAACTGTGTCTGTGACATTCCACTTTGTGGCACAAACTTAATTAGAAAATAAAGCAGTATTTACCATTAGACTGTAAATATCACATTTCAGTTATTTAGTATGCATGTAACAGACGTTTTTTGGTTGATCTGATGATAACATGGTATCCCCTCAGCTTTTTGACCTTATTTTACTTCTATCATTGTGGCTAAACTAAACATATTTCTGTAATTTAAGACAGAAGATAATGTAATTAGAATAGTAGTTTCATTAGAGCTGCGATGATCAAAGGAGATAAATGAAGTTGTGACATGACTAATGTTGTTAAATTGGAGATTACTTTCTAAAATAATACACTGTTGTTGTAGTGTATATTTCATACTTATTAGGAATAGTGATTTTAGCAGAGTGTCTGTCTGATAGAAGAGCTATTTGGTTTTTTGAAAATGTACATCTGTTTTTTTTTTTTTTACTATTTCTTCCCAAGCTACTGTCATTAACCCTGTCCAGTGACTGTTACAAGCACCAGACAAGAAGGTAATCCAGTGCTGATGCTGTAAATTATTGCTAACCCATTTGTGCCATCTGCTGTATAAGTGTCTGTTGATGGAAGGGTAGTGGGGCACCTGGTGACCGTGATGTCAAAACAACATTTGTAGAGGAGGCAGGGAACAGCAAAGGGGCTGCATAAACAAAGCATCAGAGAGGGTGAGAAACTGAGATTGCCAGAGACTCCAAAGCAGCCCAAACTGATGCTCTTCTGCTTGGTTATTTTGAGAATCCCAGTCACATACGTTTCTAACCTTTCCAGACAGTGTTAAAGCAAAGCAGTGCTAGCCCAATAGCTTTCACAGAAATGGAAGCAAAGTTGAATTTTGCTGCTTGTAAATTAGAGAAGTGAAGTAGGACCGTAGGTGTTTGTTACAGGAAATCATGGAGAATAGAGGGAGAAAAAATAAATGAGGATAACTGTGGAGAGTCAGACTTCTGCAGCATTTGGCCTGGGGAATGGGGAAGGAAGAGAAAAGCAACTGCTGCCACTGAGAGGGTTGTCCTCTCGTTCCTCAATGACAGATTGTGTCTCTAGGGTTTGGTATAGGAAAAGATAATGGTGAAATTAAGGTTGTTTTGCCATCATCGGTACTATGTGAAGAAATGTGATACTTGCTATAAATCTTAAACTATTGATGAAATAAACCACAAAATGTTCACTCTAATTTTACACATATTGTATATTCTCTCTTTGTACTTAACCTGCCTCTGAAACAGATTGTGCTAAAATCATGAACCTGAATATTCACATCTCTAGAGAAGCTTTTCTACTCTTTTTTTTAATTTACCATGTATTGTGACTGAGTTTATCTGCATTTATAAGTGTCACCATTTTTTGCTAAAGAAAATTTGATATTTCTCATAGCATGTTCTTCCAAAATTTGTGACTGACATCAGGAAATACAACAGATTTTACAGGGACTTTTGAACATATTTTTTACATAATGTGGTAAAACTATTTATGTAGCTCCCTTTCTTTTCTTTCTCCCAGGCACCCTCTATCACTGAGTATTTCTCTGAAATGGCATGAAAATTAAACATAAATTTTAAGTAAGGTTCACTGATGAAGGTGAAGTTATGCTATGGCTGAAAAGTTTATGAATTTCAGTTGGTGAACATTCTTTAGTGGTGTTTATGGCCTTCTGTTCATCCGCATCCAAAAATTCCAACATATTTTATGTTCAGTCATTAGCTTTCTAAAAAAGTCTTATTTACCATTTCTTCTCTTCCTCATTCCTTTCCAAGCAACATTATGAACACAAGCAGTAAATGCAGCCACACTGCTTATTAAAATCTTGATTGTCTGTGTCATTTTTAGATCTGCTACACATGTTCAGTTGTAATAATAATCTGTGTTTGCATGTTTAAAATGCTCTATTAGAATTAATTAGCACAAATTCTCTCACACACAAAAAAGCCAGTAAAATGTGAAGTATATTGCAAGATGTTGGTTTGTTCTATAGGAAGGAGAG
>JAUBOD010000057.1:461101-475167 GCA_032353885.1 Nothura maculosa | reverse complement strand
AATCAGCTACATCTCTTGCCTCCAATTTGATTTGAATTTCCTTATCATAGAATTATTATGGTTGGAAATACCTTTAAGATCATTGCGTCCAACTCTAAGCCCTTCAACACCATGTTTGTAAATGTCCTTTCAGTCTTTTCCCGTTCTCTCGCAGTGCAAATGTTATACTAGTGCAGTTAGTCTTGGTTCATTAGATAACCACGCTCCTTAAGAATCATGATACACCCTGTTTCATATGTGGTTATATTAGTGAGGGAATTTAAATGAGTAAAAGTTGTGTGTACATAACTGATGCTATTACTTGTCCCAAGATTTCAAGTATACTTACAAAATATAGCCTAAAACATTTTACATTAGAGAAATAACACATCTAATATTAGGTTTCTTTGATCTGCAAAGGTTCTTTTTTTTTCAAATTCTCCTTTTAAAACGATAACACAAACTAAAGTTTTATTTTAAAAATAAAAAAAAAAGATATTCTTGTCATGTTTAGAGGACTTAGTGTCACTGTCTTCTTCAAATACATTTAGACTGTGGCCTGAGGTAGAAGAAACTACCTGAGTAACTGTGTAAGAGCATTTTCAGATACTGATTTACTGCCTTGGGAGAGAGTCCTCAATGTTCCATAGCAGAGGAAAATTGACAGCCTTATTTTATGAAGCAAAACAAATATGCAATTTTATGTGATAATGAAGAACTATTAAGCCTTTTTCTATATTTTTCAGAAAGACACACAATTGAGGTTCTGACCATGTCTGGCCATTAGAGATTCAGTAGCACTTTTTATTTGTCTGTGTAACTCTTTCTGCCTTCCTGCTTGCTTAATTTTCATCTTGTTAATGTTGAAGTTCATTTAGCTACCCCAGAAGCCACACACAGTTGCAGAATATGTAATCCTAGTTTGCTTATACAGTTTCCTTCCTTTAGTTTCTTCTGGGATGCTAATTATTTTTTGTTTCAAGTTGGGCTGTAGTGAAGTGCAACTCTGCTTGCCAAACATTAGGGTTTTTTTTTTTCTATCCAAGAGGTAAATGTACATGTCATTCATTTATATTAGAATTATATATGCTGCACACTTTTATGCAATGAGCCACTGATAGGGAAAAGAATGGGTCAAATAAATTTCTGAAAAATCACAAAGCTTTGTAATACAGTTTTAGAAAATATCTGAGAAAAAGTTCAGGTAATGGTATATCCCTAGCTCATTTCTATAACTTCTAAGAGGAACAAAAGTAATCAATCTGAACATAAATTTCATAAAATAATAATTGCCTATAAATCTGCAACAAACACTTGCTGATTCCAGAGCATCTGCATAACTTCATCTTATAGGCAGCCACTCATGTAATCTGGAATATAGTGTTACTTTCATAATAGCAAAGTTTGCCTTAGGGTTTACTGTTAATTAATCATGTCCAAATATTAACTGACATCCGTTCTTGGGTGTGAGCAAAACTCCCCCCCAGGGCACCTCCTCTGTGGAAAATTTTGCATTTCCACTTAGAAAGCAAAAAGGATGAAATGCTCTAAGAAATAGGGCAGTTGTATGCAAGGGAAAAACAGCTCACTAGGTGAGGGAAGACTAGGAAAGACTAGTTGGCTCCTGGGAACCCACTAAGCAAGAAGTCATCAGCTTTAATAGAATTTGGGTAAAAGAAGTCAGAAAAGGAAGGAGTGAGGAGATGCAGGGTTCCCTTGGAATCACACTGGTGTAGATACAAACAAACTCTAATGAGAGGTCCTGTTCTTTGATCTCACTTGCATTAATTTTTCATTCTTGGACATCTGTCTAGCCTTTTGCAGACTTGCAGCAGAGCTAATGAAGATACAGCTAAACCTAGTGACAAATCCTATGTGTTTGAGAAATTGTATAGCATGAGCAGTTAACATTATTTAAGCAGTTCTAGACTATTTGAATCATTGCATAAAAATGTCCCTGTGAACTTGCTGGAAAACTTTACAGAAGCATGAAAATGAACAACATGGAACGGCACATATTTAATCTATTTTTCTTTCATCTAAGGATGAATTGAACTATCTGAAATGACAGTTCTATGGAATGAGATTATTATGATGAACATAAGCAAAAGGTCCATATTGAGACAACCATATTAAGGTAACTTGAAGGCTATGAAGGGCAAACTTTTAGAATTATGAATTCTACAGTCTTCATGTTCTTTTAACAGCACAGTGTGGTAACATGTCAATGTGTGTAATTTTTCAAGGTACTGGGCCTTTTCCTTCTTGGGGAACAATTCTGTCAAGCTATATCATGGGTGTGAACTTGGTTAAAAGAACCAGAAAGTTTATCAATAAGGTAGATAGCAGAAAGTGAAAAATTAATTGCTAAATAATAGTGTGATAGCAATACTAAGCCCCTTTATAACAGGAATCAGCTACCAGAGAGGAATTAAGTGATCATTATGAGCAGTATCCATACTCTTTGCTTTCTTGCAATCCTGAGATCCAGAAAATTCTTGCACTGCATTTTTTTCCCCAGGTATTTGTCTGTGCCTGTATGTTATTTCTCTGCTAGCAAACAAAATAATGCCTTTGGCCTTAAGATCAACTGGCTATCTGTGTCCATACTATTAAAATTTCTGTCCTCCAAAACTAGCTGACTACCTCCAAACTCTCTATTGGGAATAGTATTTGGCCCATGCTAACTCTTGCACTATTCATGAGAAATGTCCTAAGGAGTCCTAGCTGGCCTAAAAAAGCTGTGCCAGAGAACTTCAAATATTCTAAAATTGTAGATGATCGTGATTGAGTGCTCCTGCCCTAGCATTGCATAATTTACTAATATAGATATGCCAAAAGAAGTTGCACTCCCACTGTATTCTCATGCCACTGTAGATACCTATCAAAAAACAGCTTATTTCTTTCCATCAGCTGTTAGAGAGTGAGACTCAGCCAATACTTTTTAAATGCCTACAATGCAGATAACCTATTTATGAGTTCTGTTCTCTATGCCCCAGGCGATTCACCCCTTGAGTATTTACCTGCCAAAAGCCTAAACAGTCTCAACAATGTGGGCTAACAGAATTTTTAAAAGTCTCATAATGATTAAATTTAAGCAATTTGTCACCACAAGACCCACTTCTGAGGCAACAGGCAACCTCTTTTCCCATTTTAAATCTTTACCACTAACTAAATACAGGCCTTTTATGAATAAATATAAAAATATTTTACAAAGCATTTGACTGAGAAGTAGGATGAGTATCATCATTGCTAGCTTTCCTTTGAGATTCCCCTTTCTTTTATTATAGAGTAGAATTGGGAAGGCTTTTTCAGATATATTAGTGGTTTGAAGCTACATTTTTTTCTTTGCTGTTTGAAATGTTCTTCTTGATGCCATCCATTTCTTGCTAGATCACATCTAGACTATAGTCCAATTCTGGGCCCCTCTGTTCAGGAAGAGATATTAGTAAACTGCAATGAGTTGAGCAGCCAAGATGATCGGGGCAGGAGTACTTTTTCCATGAGAACAGGCTGGGGGACTTGTGCTTGGCCAGCTGGAAAAATGACTTCGGAGATGGCTTCAGGACATGAGGAGATGGGAAGTGCTAGTAACAACTCTCTAGTACCTTCAAGGAAGTTATCAAGGAGAGAGAACCAGTCCTTCCACAGTTGTGCATGTCAGGAGGGCAAGCAAAAATGACATAAGCTGAAACAAGTTCAGATTATATACAAGGAGAAACTTTTTCACTCTGTTACAGGCAATATACAAGCAGATGTGGGACACAAAATAATGCTGCCCATCCGAAGGAGATTTCCTCTAGGGAGTTCCCCATGGGATAATAAATCCCAAGGAAAGCTGTGAGCTCAGGTATGTGTGTATAGTTTCAGGTCTGTGAAATTTCTCGTTTTGTTGTCCTTTTAGTAGGATTATAATGTTTTATCTCTAATAAATTATCATATTTGATCTTTCTAATGCTTTCTCTTATTATAAGTTTTCCCACAACCCATGAATAAGAATTCTTTTGTGGATGACACTTGTTTTAGTCTTTTGTGCAGTCTTTGCTGAATTGCTTTCTTAGTCTATAAAATAAATTCTACATCACAGACACATGACAGATAAGTGAAGATTTTGGCAGATTCCAACCTCAGGAAAATAAACCATTTTATGTCTAAATTTGTCTCAAGTTATCTCTGTATATACATATTTTGACAAATTTGTCAACACAATTTCACTGTGCTTTTATGGTGTATCTCTTTCTTGAAACCCCTTATAAGCAAAATTTGGGCACTTCTCTCAGCTTATTGAGTTTTCACAGCTCCATTTATAGTTTAGTTACTTTGGAGAGTTTCGGAACAGTAATTGCAAGTGGGATCTGGAGGCTTCTAAAGAGTCGAAACAGAAGCAGTAGTACTTGTGTGTGCAGATCTGCCTGTAAGAAAATATGCATGCATGTTTCTCTTATGCAGTATCTTTTGTAACACTCCTTGACAGAGGTAAATATTAGACAATTTTATATTCTACAGAAGATTAGTGCAGGTTATAGTAATTCAGATCTAGAGATCACCAGATCTAGTTCTGGGAGTTCTGCTGAACGAAAATAGCCATAGAAGGTATACTAGAAGTTCAAAATACATTTGAGTTAGGAAAAGGGTAATTTCTCAAAAACATGGTTGATAAACTCATTTTACTGAAGTGTAATGTAAATTGTTTTGTCTAGAAGAAAAAAATGCCTAAATAGATTTCCTATGCCAGCCAGGCACTGGATGTAGCATTGATGGCTAAGGTCCATTGCTGTCTTAGCCACTCGATGAATATATATAAGATTTTACAGAAGAATTAAAGAGATAACACAGCTATCTCTATATTGGTAAACTAAGCAGCCAGATACTTTCCTTTTCTGGTCCATAGACCAACTAAATGGATATTTCCATAATTATAATAAGAAAGATTTTCCAGGCTTTGAAATTATGGGAAATATTCAAAGTGCCTAGTGGGAATGGTCCCTGACCCTGATTGACTCACAGTCTGTGCATATTCTATGACAGAGGGCTAGTTAGCCTGGCCAAAAAAAATTTCGAAAACTTGTCATACTGACAAGATAGGATCTTAGCTCTAGGTTCAGATCACCAAAATGGTTAAAATGCAACTCTCTGTGCAAGACCTGGTAAAAATAGTCTTAAGAGATGGATAGAGAAATACCCTACTTGAGACTTTTTCCTCTTAAATTGCATCTCTAGTTGTAAAACCTCATGAATTTGTTAGTCAGTTCTTTGATCACTCATGTATATCAGAAATTTGTGGTTGAAGCAATGTGGCATGAATTTAGACAGGCTTCCCCTGCCACTGGAATACATTTCTATAGATATAGGGACTTAGAAGCTTCCTTAAGAGAGTGGCATTTATATGTTTTAAATCACTATTTATTTCAAAAATCTGGATGAGAAAAAAACAAGTTTTTGAATATGGGAAAAATCAAGGAAGGATAAAATTAAGGAAATTAACTATGAATTTTCTAGAAAACTGCAAGAATGCAGATCTTTTTACCTATGATAACAGGGCATAAATCCTTCATATTCCATGGAAGTCTACAGTCCCTTTTTAAAAAAGCTATTAACCTCTCTCTTTTTTAACAAGTGCCAGCTAATGCTAGAAAATTTGTTACATGAAATACTATAAGTTTTGATAGGTACAAGTCAATAAGTTTGTTAGTTAGCTTGTTTGGACAGAATAGTCTGCTGTTATTCTATCAGTTTGAGTTCCTCTCTTACCAGCTGTTTGTGTGTGGGCAGAGTCCTGTTCTAAAGGTAAAGTAAAAAGATTTCCCCAGACAACAGAAATTCCAGGAACTTACAGGACTTTCTGCCTTAGATGGTACAAAATAACTGAAACACTGCAGAGCTTTTGAGAATGGCAGATTTTTATTGATCTAGTTTCTTTTACATGTCATCCTTTTCAGACAAATTGTTGCAGACTATCAGCAGCTTATGCTGTAGGAGACACAGCATAGGCTAGTTCTAACCATGTTTATTAAATGCCACAACAGGGAAATAAGCCAGCTTTGACATGTCATGTCATATGCAACTATTGTTTGCAACACACATCTAAATAAAAAGCAGAGGATAATGAAGAACCCTACAGCAGAGCCATGATAACTAATAATCTATTAGTAAGTCAATTATTTGGTAACCTGCAGTGTTTTTCTTCTACTTCATGTCTCTGCTTCTTTTCTTTGCTTTTCCATGTGTATCAGTTGGGATAAGCATAAAAATCTGAATGTATACTCAGGCCAAAACCCAAACCTTTGCAAATAAAGATAACTGGAGTCACAAAACTTTGTCTGAGCATTATTCTGCTGAAGAGGAGCATAATTGTTGTTGACACCCAAAGGAAGAGTAGGTGGTGGGAGTAATAAAAGCCATATTTGTCTGGCAAAGTTACAAACCACAATGCTCATTAGAGAAGGACCAATGACTTCCCTTTTTCAAAACAATAGCAAAACAGTTGGGAGTATATGCAACAGAAATTACTATAAATAACGCAGGTCTCTTCAGGAGAGAAAGCAGAGGAATGAAGCAATAATCATAGACCTTATGTAATATATGTCACGTTGAAAACTCAAAGAAAGAAATGGCAAAGAACTGATGTTGTACAGAGATACCATATGAATTAAAGCAATGTTCCAAAGTGCTGTATGGAATTAAAAATAGGTGAGATAAGAATAATTAACAGTAAAGGGTAGAGAAAAAAAATCAAGTTATACATTTACTTTTTCAAACCTGCGGCAGAGATTTTCAAAGGTGCTGAAATTAATGGGATCTCTGTAGTTAAATTCCCTAGTTGCTTTCGAGTATTTTAACCTAGAAGCTTAATACTGGGCTGGTGGACCCATAATTAGGCTCTTAAATCAAAGAAAACTATTTTTCAGAGAAGCTGACCTCTTCAGCTTATTCAGTTATTCAGAGTTCAGTGCTTTCGAAAACCAGGCCACTTTGATTTAGGTCTTGGGTACACAGCCTGGGGATTTTGATCTCCAAGGGCATCTAGAGCAGGTGTTAGAGGGTTACAACCTTCATGTCCACTTGATATTGCTGGATGAAGATACCACAAAGGCTTCTCTGGAAGAGGAAGACTGAAAAGATAGCAAGGTTGAGAGCGAAGTTAGATTCTACTGTCTTCACGTGAGGTAGTTGCAGATTCTCTGTGGAACATGCATTCTCTGATCAGGTGTATTTCTCCATGTCAATTCAGGTAGGAAAATGCACGTGAGTGGATTAAAAACCAACAAAGTGACTCAGCTTGCCTCCACCAGGCCTTAATTTGAATGATTTGGCTGAATTCCTAATGCCAAGATACCCAGATCAAAGCCAGCCTGAGATATGTCCTTTCTACTATATATGCCTTACTTCACATCAGACCAGGACTACTTCTGAGACTTGGTTTTTTTTTTTCTCTTTTTCTCACAGGCTGACAAGGAATTGGTAATGTGACTGTTTGTTTCAGGCTCCTGTTTGTGGGTTCCATTTCTTGATTATGCAGGAAATCCTGAAGAAAATAAATAAGTTGACCAAATATCTGCTAGCCTCAGAGATTTCCCATTTCTCAACTACTGCAAGAAAAGCAGTATATATGTATATTTTAAAATCCCATGACAGATGAGGGGTCTTTAGCCACTGTCTGCACTGCAGGAGTTAGTTAATTAGAGGAACAACTGTCTTCGTCCATGCCTGTGGTAGTACATCCTAAGGTGAGAAGGGCTGAGCTCGAAGACAAATTCCTATATTGCTTCATTGTTCAGTCTTTGAATGGACTAAAAGTGCTTTTAAGAGCAAGTCTTCAGATTAGAAAAGTAAAAAGGACATGAGTTGGGCCATTTGCAGAATGTACAAGAAAAGTGAAAGGAGGAGACCTGGGAATCTTCCTACCAGATGATTGGAAAGCAGAAGAGAGATTCAATAGCTTTTTTAATGACTTCACACATAGACTGATAAGGACTGAAGGGATCATCGTGACCATCTCCTCTGACCTGTTGCATTGCACAGGCCATTGAACCAAACAAATTGATTTTTGCAGTAGGTTCTTGCAGTGCAGCCTCTGATCTGTATTTCTTCACAAAACATAAACATGAAGAACAAGTTTACAGTGCACCTTTCAGAATGACAATGTTAGAATTTACTTTAGCCCTTTCAGAATGATATTGTTAGAGTTTATTTTAGTTCAAGATAAAATCTCATTTGTGTTCTTCTGTAACCAATGAGAGGAAACATAGCAGTCCTTCCAACAAGCTATCGAGAGCACTTGGAATTTGACCATTGCTATGAGTCTTAATCTTAAAGAAATACATTTCTTCCTGTTTTTGACTACAGAATTTGTGGAGAGTGACTCCAACTAAGGCAAAATATTTTATTCTTTCTAAGTAATTTTTAGAGGAAATCTCAATTTTGTATAAAGGCACATCTTTCAAATTAAAATATAAATATTGTCTCTAACAAAAAAAAAGGAACAAAAAATATTATTCAAACAAGGGATTACCCTTGCACCTACTTGCTAAGCAGTAGTTACCCTTTGCCTAGTGGATTCTTAATGGATAATTGCTACAGTAGACAGTGTCAATGGCACCATTCACATGCTTAAAGTGTTAGTGTTTGAAGGTTTGTTGCCATAGTTGTTGGTGTAGCTTAAGAGAAATTATTCTTCTGTATAGATTTGATTGCCATCTTCTCCCTATTTGTATCCAGGCAGTGTAGACTATGGACAGAACAAATTTATGACCTCTAAAGACTTTAGAGACATCTTTGGGCCACTCTTTGCATGAAACAACCAGTTTAAATAGTCCATTACCAAGATGAACTCTAAAGAACAAAATTTTGCATGGCATAAAAATAAACTATCCATACATTCCTACTTAAATCCTGAGGGAAAAAATAAAGAGTGCTCTTTTTCTTCCTTTTTTTTTTAATCCCTTATTTTCATCTTCCTACTTCCTGCCAAAGATGCAAAACAAAAGTCCTGACCAATTCTGGTAATTATCTGGCCCCATTTAGCAGGGAGTTTAATTCTGAGATTGCACTTAAATTTCAGTGCAGGTAATTATATTTTGTGTGGCTTAATTTTGTGTGGCTTAGCTCTTTTAGCTGCATTCCCTTCCTCTTTGAATATTTGTAGTGTATTGTTAAGTCTGTTTAAGAGCTAAAATATTCTATGCCTGAAGTAGTTTAATTTTCTGTACAATGAAGAGATGTATTTATTGTTTGCATTGCTGACATATCTGACAAAGGGGAGAGAGGATGAAATATGGGTTTTCATTAAGATTTGCTTAGTTAGTATTGATAATCTTTACATGAAATGTACTAGGAAAAATGAAAGATTATGTTTGCTGTTACAGCAATAGGGTAATTCTCCTATCTCTGAAAGATCTTTCCTTTAATAATTAGCATCAAGTGGTCTGGGGGATAAAAAAGGATAAAAGAAAAAATAAAACTCTTGACCGAAAGAAAAAATCCATTGGCACATATTAGAAGAAAACCCTTCATAGTAGATTTTTTGTGAGCCTATTTAGCTCTATTCATTTTTTTGTTTGAATTCTATAAAACTGTTGAAACAAAATAATTTATTAGCTCAGTTTTATTTGCAAGGAAGGTTCAGTTGCCCTTTATATTATTGTTATATCTCAAGACAATGTTTCTTTACTTATGAGCAGATGTTTGAAATCCTCCAGGAGATTTTTATAAGACTATGGAAATGAACTTGGCATGGGTACCGGTCTCCCAGGTGGAGCGGGTGAACACAAGCTTTCTTAGAAGTCTCAGATCAAGGCTAGTCAGAAAGAGCAACAGAGCCCAGCCACCAAAAGCCTAGTGCTTTGGTGACTGACAGGTACAGGCTCTTTCTGAAGCATAAAAAGGAATGCTAAATGATCTCACTGACAGAATAAATCTTCTATTTGTTTGGTCTGGACCAGATGTGCTACAGGCTGATGTGGAAGTGTCTGCTGATGCCAATCTCAGTTTAAATCACAATTTGGCAGCAGGTTCCTTTTTTTTTTCCCCCTGTATTCTCTTCACTCTCTCCTTCCTTTTTTTAAGTTGCAAACCCATTCTGTGCTCCTAAAAAAAAGTTTCAATAATGATCACAATTAATCAGAAAGGGCCTCACTTGACTTCCTTATGACTGTAAGAAATAGCCTTTCAGGCTGTGTTACCTGCTTACCAGAGATGCCACTGTAAAATCAGAAGTAACCCCTCAAGGTGTCATGCACAAAGTCCCTTGCCCCATTCTAATACCTTCTGTTCTAGTTTAATCTTGCATACTTGGATACCATTTTAAATTTTGGTAGAGCATGGATTAGTGAGGTTGGTTTGTTTAGGTAATTTGACAATTTACCTTGAGTTGGTATAAATATACTTGTTTTCTAGAATATTAAAAATTCTGATTTAAGCATTTAAAATAATGTATGTTAAAAATATATATTATCTTGGCATCTAATGGGAAGTGTCTGCCATGCCTGGTATCATCTTTTCCTGAAAGAAAATCGAAACTAGCATTTATTTTATCTTAGAATGTGAGATCAAAAATGTCTTTGTTTTCCTTTATATAAAATATTTTTAGAGGTGTATGTGCAAACATTAAAATTTCACCTAAGGAAAAGAAAAAAAAGGAAGCAATAGTGTTAAGATTGGATATAATTATTTATAGTGGGATAAATAATCACATGAGAAAACTCAAGTTTCGCTGAAAGCCTTGACAGGGTCAAATAGGTTTGACATACATGAATAGAAAATCTCTGGCTCAGAAAAATTAAGATTTCCTGTCAGATCCCACAACACAGAGGAACTGAAACAAAGTGAAAGAACTAGATGTTGAGTAAAGACAATGAGTAAGATGGGCATGAGCGTATGATCTTTGTTGTCAGGAAATCCCAGTCATCCTCAGAACCTTCCTTTGCACAATAATTCATCAGTCAATACTTTCAGTCATTTCAGAATCCCAAATACATTAATGTAAAAGTGTTGCCTGTATGATCATACCATTCCAAATTTAATTTATCTTGCATTGGTGATCTCCTCACCAATCTTTTGCTCACAGAACTGATCCTTTTCCACAGGACTGATTCTACACTTTCAACTCTTTGATTTTTTTTTTTTTTTAAATCACCAAGGCACAAAGGGAAAAAAAAAGACTTTTCCTTCTTCCTGAAAATGAAATTTGCTCTGAAAGAATAAGAAAGGCAAGATTCAGCCATTCAGTAAGTGATTGATTCTCTATGTCAGATATGTCATACCTTTCAAACATATTATCTTGAATGAGGGAAGAGCTAGAAAGAGATATTGTGTCTCATTCACTAGGAAAAAGTCTACTTTACAATGGGTTCCAATTCCTAATTCTTGACTTGGAAAGATTAGAGTAGTAGATTTGTAATTTATTACAAGATGTAGATTTGAATGTTACTGTTTTCTTTAAAATACTGCTTGATAAATGGGATGAGAGAGCAAGGAGCATATGACTAAAAGTACTGAGTAAAAAATTAGCATGTGAAAGTGAGTTCTGAAGATGTATAGGAAGAATATTTCTCACTTTTTATTTTGTCTCTCAAACTGAATGCAAAAGAAGGCATTTTGTCTGCATGGAATCCAATTATATTTTCCAGCACGTGGTCCAGCACCCAAACAGGAAAATAGATTTCCTCATGATATTCTGATATCTTTAACCCAAATACTGAATGGCAGTGATGTTCAAAGAGAAAAGAAATATTTTGCTAGCTTGCTTCCTGAATCAGGCAAGAGCTGAAAGTCTGTGGGAGGTATTATGTAGCTGCTGCCTGCATCTCATTTCAGATTCTGATCCTGTGGATCAAGAGATGAACTGCATTTGGAAATGAGATTTTCACTGGCAGATAATGGTGGATAGGCTTCTCAGGTAAATCAGATTTTTCAATCTCACTAGCCAAGTGGTTTGTATTTCAGTCAAACATAGCCAATTCTTTGATCAAAAATGTGATCCTAGAGGAATGTTTGGATCATTTGAATGAGAAAGGGAAATAGAGAAAGTGGATGAGGGAGGGAGGATAAAAAACTTGCACAAAAACATCCATCTTCCTTACATTTTGGATTAGTCATACAAGAAGATTTGAAAATCCTATGGGCTGTGTAGGTGGCTTCTGGCTAGCAAATATTGTAGCAATAGCAAGGACTTCTACTGAGTACCTACCATCAGCATCTAGCTCTGAGAAGACCTTCCTTATGCATATGTTCTAGGACATAAAACCAGTTATCTAAACAGTTCTCAGTATGCCAGGATGGAAGCAGTAGTATTCAAAGCAACCATTTCAGAATAGGTTTGGAGTCCCCGAAGTATAGTAGATTTATACAGTGAAGTACAAATTTTTGAACTGCAAGGGCAAGTCCAAGCATCTTACCTGGAAGGAGGAGCCCTTCTGAGTTGAACTAACTAACCCTGCCACTAGAAGACTGAAAGTGGTGCCTATGGTTTCTATAAGTTTTCATCCACTACATAAATAGCCACTGACCCTATATGCAAATAACTTCCTCAGCAGAAGAACCAATTTTTTCTTTTTCCTTTTTGTTTTGCTGTGCAAAGAAGAAAAGGTCCCTAGTTGTACAGCTCATATTTCTCAGATTGCTGGAGATTACCTATTCTGGCATAAGAAAAAACATCAACAAATCCATACCCAGTCCCTCAATCTCAATTTCACAATCCTTATGTTGGAACATGAAGCCAGCTCTGGACCATCCTAATTTCAATCTTCCATTCCTAGACAAACTCCTCAGCAAAATCTTGGTGAGCCGGTACATCAGCTTTCACATGCAGCCAGCATTCAGGATGCTGCATAGTTAGGCAAGGTTTGTTTGTGGACACTGTCCTGAAAGTAGTAATAACTGTTGGTAATGTGTTGGACAATGCCTATTGGTTACAGACTGGTAACTAGAAACTTCAAAGCTTGCATTGCTCATTGGGTGATGCGCCACATCAGGAGGAGGAGTTCAAGTGATCCCTGGTCAATTAATGACTGCTGAACTCTTTTATATCTCTTTTATACCCTTCAAAAAGGAGTAAGTGACTGTGCTATGATCATCCACACAAGATGGTCTTTCCAGTATCTTCAGACAAGTTTCAGCCCTTATCAGATGCTTTGCACGCATATCAGCAATTTTGTTTTTAACTTTTTACTTGTCTGTCATGATGGAAATTCATCACCTGAGAAGTGAACATGTATTAGAGATCTATCATAGCTATTAATATTCTTTTCAAAACAGATCTGGGAGCAATACTACTGGATGACTTTCTTGTTTATATGGCCTATCAAATGCATAATCCAAAAGTCCAAATTAGAAATCACTAATTCTTTACACTTTCCTTCTTAATATCTATAGCAGACACTAGGCAAGGTCCTGAAGCACTGGTGTGCTACCAGCAATGATTTGTACAACTTCCTACTTGATGTAAGAGGAGGAAACAGAGGAGATCTTGTGAAATTACTTAGACCTTACACATAGACTTCTTTAAAGGCATCTACACCATGACTGCTGAAATAGTGTATTGTTTTGCACTTCTTTTGGATGTGTCCTTGCTGCAGGAAAACCTGACAACAAAAATAGCAAAAAAAAACCCAAACCAAACAAAACAAAAAGAAAAAAAAAAACAAAAAAACTAAGCATACACTATAATGCATATTTTATCAGAGCTCAGAAGCTCTCTGTAACTCAAAATAAATATTCTCCTTCCATGGTGACTCCTCAAATATGAACATGACCCAAAATCTTTGAAAGGACAGAAATGTGAGTCCATCTTCTTCAGAATGTTTTCTTCAGTAATTCTCAAATTACTTCAGCAAATATTTTACATGTATAGTTTCTTATCTGCAAACACTGAAATCAACTGTTGCTTTAATTAATGTGGTTATTACATGGTTTCTATCCTTATTTAAAATGTCAAAGTGTCAGGTTGTTTCTCTGCAGTACAAACAGGAGACATATTTACAAAACAAAATACAATGGTTCCGTCAACACTAAGTAGTGATTTCAAGAAGTCATACAAGGATAGAATTACTATTAAGTTACAATATAACATGACATTATTATGACATGAC
>JAUBOD010000057.1:428082-449205 GCA_032353885.1 Nothura maculosa | reverse complement strand
CAGGGGCCTGGAACATCTGCCCTATGAGCAAAGGCTGAGAGAGCTGGGCCTGTTCAGCCTGAAGAAGAGAAGGCTGAGAGGGGACCTGATCACTGTGTATAAATACCTCAAGGGAGCGAGTGAGGAGGAAGGGGCAGGTCTCTTTTCAGTGGTGGACAGTGATAGAACTAGAGGAAATGGCCACAAACTAAAGCACCAAAAGTTCCATAGGAACTTAAGGAAACATTTCATCACTGTGAGGATGAGAGGGCCCTGGAAGAGGCTGCCTAGAGAGACTGTGGAGTCTACTTCTGTGGAGATCTTCAAAACCCGCTTGGATACAGCCCTGTGCCATGTACTCTAGGTGACCCTGCATAAGCAGGGAGGTTGGACTAGATGATCTCTGAGGTCCCTTCCAACCTTAAGCATTCTATGATTTTATGATTCTATGATGCCTTCTTCATGACCTTATCAGTATATTAATTGCAATGTTTGCTGGCATTATTTTTGTATCACTGTAAAGTTCTCTAGTCTCTGAATTAATTCAAACTTAATAGAACAAAGGTTGAAAACCACCTTTTCTCTATTTTCATCTGTCCCACCATGACATGCAAGGCCAGCAAGGACAAAGTGGTTTCCACAGCCGAGGAGCTGGAGACCTCTCTGATGTGCACTTCATTGCACTGATAGACACTGCATCACACGGCCTTCCTCCCCTTCAATCTCAAAGCAAAAAAGGCAATGTGGAGCGAAGCTCTGCAAACTAAATGCTTTAAGGGAGTTTCGGGAAAGGCGATTAGCCCATAGAGAGGAAAAGTGCAATATAGAAAAAGTGACATTTAGAAGGGAGGTGTTACTTTTTTCTTTTCTTTCTCTTTTCTTTGTCTTTTTTTAAGTTTCTAAATAAAACAGCAGGTGTTTGTTCACTTTCCAACCCCTGTGAACTAAGCATCAAGCCTAATCCACTGAGCCCTTTGCTAACTGAACCCTGCTGGATTTATCCTGCCTTAGTTAGCACATACTATCTGGATACTTTGACTGCTTCAGATGATTATGGATGTAATTCTTCATGGGGCTTTACTGCACTATACCAGGGCATAATAAGACCTTAAAATACAAATAAAAAAAAAAGAATAAAAAAGAAAAGAGAAAAAGAAAAAAACTCATCTGTGAATAAAGGCTTTTATAAGCAGCATAACATTGCATTCTGCCTGACTGTTCCTTCTGACAGTGCAACAATGGAAAAATAAGTATTCCCATTGCCCCTCTGCAAGGAGAGGTCTAGCTGAGGCACAGTGAGCAGCAGTTTAACATTTCTTGTTTTCTCTTTTATTTAGGGGTAACTGGGATTGCTACTCTTGTAGTTGTGAAGTAGGGCAAAGTAACCCACAGATATGATTTCCACAAAGAGAGACCCAGGTAGAATAGACATCCAAAGAAAGGGGATAGCTAAAACTCCCACAGGAAAACACAGAGCTGCATTATGACTGAGTTCTGATGAAGATATTAGTCAGTCTACCGACCTCTATACAAGAAAAAGAAGCGAAAATCACTACTAGCCTCCCCCATCCCTGCTCCTTGGGATGAACAGGAGTCTGTATAACTTGTCTTAGTATATACTTGACTCATAATTTACCTGTTTGTATTACATCAAACTGAAAGACAGGTTTGAAAATTTAACGATGTATATAGGAGCGTATACGAATACATGCATACATAGGAGGAGTTCAGGCTAGGAGCCTTTCACTGGTAAAGATGTGAATGCTTTTGATTTGAATCCAGAAGTAAGTCAGGCCCTTACACATTCCCGAAATCCTCTCTTGTGCTTCAATATCCTCTCTTGTGCTTTGATGATTTTATCCAGCCACCTTAATCATTCCACTCATTTTCTTTTTATTTTTCATGATTACTGTGTCAGAGATCCCATAAAAGGACATAGCCTCTTCATTGAGTCAAACAGTCAGGAATAAGGGTAGGTGCCAGGGATTTATGTCTTTAATTGTCTTGCTATTATGTTGACACTGTATATGTTTTAACTTTAGAAAGAAGACAAGAGACAAATATATATTCCATGTCTAAAATACTGAATGTGGGTATTGAAAAAGATTTCTATGTGCTAGAATGCATTTCAGAGCTCTAGTGACCACTTTGGGATATCTGATGATCCTGCCTTCTCTCCCAAACACGCCTTTTCTGTGTATTCATTAGTGCAGATTTGTATCTCTGCAGCAGCTTCCTCAATGTCTTGTATGTACACACATTTCTTCCCAAACTGCTCCTTCTCTCCAGTTCCTTTGATCAAGCCCTTGTTATCAGCTGGTCTCCCTTGCCAGGAGGGACAAGGGAATAAGCTTGAATGCTGCCTTGCGATCATCCAGATTTGTCTAAGTGCTCCCAGGCATGGCAGTTCCTGAGCATTTGGAGGTTAATACAGTGCAGGAAGAATCTCCAAATGGCAGGTGGGTACAGCCACTCTGTTTTCAGGGGGAAGAGAGTTTAAGCATATGGATGCAAGCTGTCTCATTCCAGCTGGCCTCGAGGACAGAGAACAAGCTTTTTTTTTGTTTTGTTTAGTAGTATAGATATAGGATGAGAGAATTCTAAGAGCAAAACAATAACCTGGGGAGCAGATGTGGTTTCTTAGCATTTAGCTCATTACAATTTCTAATGATGTGTTTACAATTTCAATTATATATGCTTATAGTTGACTGTATTCCTTTCCTAAAATGAAATGAAATGGCTCATTTTGCAGATAAAATATTCACAGGGGCATTTTCAGGTGCTTTGTTATCTGTGATTGTGCTTCTGTGACTGTGCATCACTGTCTCCTTAAATGTGTGTCTTTCTCATAAGCATATTAGCCCTTAATCTATTTGTACATTTCTATCATATTATATCACTATTTATTGCTGAATTAATACCCTGTAGTCTTTTAACCTCTTGTAATAAATCTGTTTCTTCTCCTTTTTCTGTTCTTCACCAAATCTACCTACTTTGTGCAAATCTTTCTGAGCAACAAAATACATGACAATAAATAAAACTGCTATGCATAATTTATGTAGTCTCTGTTTAATAAATAAGGTATCTGCCATATAGGGGCCAAGATTTGTATTTCCACTTGTTAAACAGATAGGATGAAAGGTAACAGTATTTTTAGATTCAATGCAGAAGAACAGCAAAGGTAAAATTGTTATTCTTGTAAAGAAATGATTTCTTCAGAAGTGGTTTCTGGGTGATGTAGCTGAATGATCCTTTAAAATATATATACATATACAAATACATATACATATACACATATACATAACTATACATGCTACACATCAAACTTTCAGAATTGCCAGACACTGTTCATTTCATAGTGGCAAACAGTGCCATGAAGAAAAGAAAAAAAAGTGAAAGTATTCATGCTGTTAATGAGACAGAGGTGACTGTAAACAATAAGATGCCTTATAGCTATTCTCAAACAGGAATCAAAGCTGTAATTAAATATAAAGCACAGTCAATGATAGGCCCTTTAATGTAACACATCTCTGTTACTTTTCCTCCATCAAATATTTTCACTTAGACAAAAGCTGAGAGTGACTGAAGAGAACAAGAGAAGAAAGACTGGAGCTGAAGACTTATTTCTTGTTACTTATGACACACAAATCCTGTAGCTT
The DNA here is from genome assembly GCA_032353885.1 of Nothura maculosa. Lineage (NCBI taxonomy): Eukaryota > Metazoa > Chordata > Aves > Tinamiformes > Tinamidae > Nothura > Nothura maculosa. The sequence goes on along the minus strand of JAUBOD010000057.1, from coordinate 445,567 downwards.
TAGTACCAAATATTTGTAACTAAAAGTTGGTATAGAACAAATTGCGTAATTTTGGCAACTTTTGACCCAGAGAAGAGTGCCATGCAAAGCCACCGTGTCCAAAGACCTTCAGAGCTCTGCTGTGGCTTTACCTGAATGCAGGGAAAGACAGATCAAGCAGTCATTGCAGGTTACTGCTGTGCTTAGACCTTAGCCTGGCTTCTACTCCACCTCTCAGCTCTAGAGTAGCTAAGGAATAAGAGAAAAGCAGTGGAACACAGAAGACATTTTATTTTCCTATTTTTTAAAAGAACAAATTGGGGCATATAGGCTGGATGACTGTCCAAAACCACAATGCAGAACTACACTACTACATGGATACACAAATGATTCATGTACACATAGTAGGCAAAGCAAGGGGAGGGCTGGAAGTCAAAGGCAACTCTTAGCCATATAACACTTGCCTGAGCTAATGAAACGGATGCACAGTTTCTGCTCAGTCTTTGGTCAGCTGTGCTGTGCTCTAAGCCAGTATCTAATCTCTACGGGTAAACAAAGAGGAAGCCCTGAGCAAGTAGAAGGAAATTGGCCAGAGACCAAGAATTCTTACCTAGTAAAGGACAGTTCTTTCTTGCATCATTCTCTAATTGCAATTGAAAGAAATGTGAGGGTTTTATAAGACTAGTGCAATATGACCAAGTCAGAATCTATGCCAGTGGAGTAAGTGTAGATATACAACACAGTATAAATCTTCCATCAGTTTTAGGGTTGTATAGCTTGAAAACAAAGATTATTTTTTATACAAAATAAAAACATTCTTTCATCTAAATTACAAGAGGGAATAGAAAGAATCAGAGGGAAATAATTCTCTTCTCAGTTAGTTCAGAATAACTCTGGTAGAGAATATTACCCTGGAGAAGTTCCGCTGGAGAAGATATTCATCAACTACTTCTAGTTTCAAGAACAGTGCAAATTATGAAGCTCAGTTTCTTATAGCCTGAAGTGACAAGTTTGGACGCTCATGTCTAATAGACTGCAAACACTGAGATTTTCTCGCTGCTGAAGTACCGAGTACCTCTTTCCACATCAACTCTCTAATAGCAGTGAAGGGTTGAGTTTGTTCTGCAGCAGTTTCTCAAAGCAATCACAAAGGAAAGGTTTTTTGCCTTTGCCTTGCTAGCCAGTGACATTTCTAGAAACTTTAGGTCATTGAAAGAGTTGCCAGTGTTTCAAATTTTGTTGAGACTGACATATATGTTAAAGTCATTAGGAAGAAACTGATAGATATGTGAAAACATGCACAAATGCACTCTCTCAGCCAAACTGTGAGCCACAGATCCTTACTTATCTTACTTATTTTTTACTTATACTTGGTCATTTTGATGACTTGAGGTGATATTAATGTCCTATTCCTTGGCATGTTATTGTCTACAAAATTTGGTATGTGTCAGTAATCTTGATTTGACAGGTGACTCAGGCTCAATCCACTGGCATAACTTCATAAATAATGAATAAGGCGAGAAGCTATTCTAAACAATAAGTGTTTAGGGAATATGAGTTCTAGACAGCTTAGTGTCTGCAAGATACTGAAGACACACAGTGTAGTGGAAATGATGGATATTTGGGTATAAAATCAATTCCTTTAGCCTAGGCTTCTAGAGTCACTTTTGCAATACATTGTCCCTGACCTCCAGGCTTCCTCTGGTAGGGAGGAGGTTTCCTACATCTCCTGTCCTATCTGCCAGTTCTGAACAGAGGTCTTTGGTGTTATCAAGCAACTCAGACAGACTGATTTGCATATGTTTAGATAGTTTGAGCCCTAGATTATTGTAATCATGGGTATTTTACCTCTAACACACTCTTACCCACTCTTAGAACCACTAAGTTCTGGAGCTGAGTTCTACGTACACGTCTTAAAACTTAGATGAATAATTTAATGGAGCCTTTTTTTTTAATTCTAGAAACCAATTTTAATTATATAATGACAAAATTAGTATTTGGCAAGATTTAGCCTGCTTAATTCCAAGAGAGTTTTGCTCTAACTTTTTAAACTCTTCACTTCTTTCTTCTTCCTCTCGAAGGACTGACTTGCACCGCAGCTAGGACCTTCAATCTCCAGGCCTCACAGAAGTGAATGAGCTGCTTCAATTAACAAAAAAGCTACTGCACAGTCCCTGATGATTTTTCCCCATACACAGTGGCATCGGTCACCTTCTCTGTAATTAATTACCACCCCAGTAGACTTGTACCACAGTGTTTTGAAAAGTTCTCAACAACAACAGTCTTCTGTGAAGGAATACAACATGCACATTGCACTCTGTTTTGATTGATTGATGAACCTCATTGCAGTGTTTATAATAACATGCTAAATGTTACATATGCCCTTAGTGGGTAATTTCAGGAAATTATTAAAATGTGGTTCTTTTAAAAGGTTCAGTAATGTAAGTCAAAGAGACACTTAACAGACCCAATGCTGATTAGTGTGGGTGACCACAATATACTGGAGTCTTTGATATTTTTTGGCTTTTTCTTTGTTTCCCGGAGGCCCTTTGGACAAAGCAAGAAAGATGGCTGAGACACCCTTGGCCTTCTGGGAAAGTCAGTGACATTTAAAGGCTGCTGGGGCCTACTCTGCTAATATCTAAACTAATTAAAATCAAATCATAATTGTAGAAGCTTGTTCACCAGAATCCTAATAAGCCTTGGAGCAGTACATGCTGAATGCTGCTATGCTGAAGGCTGTCTCGGCTACGCAAGAAGTGTTTTACAATACAGAGAATTGTTCTCAGCAATTTTTCTCCATCTTACAACCAACTCCTTATATAACAAGTGTCACTTCATATGTAGGTTGAAGACTTGCTTCAATTTGTCTCTTTCCATATACACTGAATATATTTTGCTGCAGTGTGTGATAGGGTAATGGTCAGGATGTGGTAAGCTTATATATGCCAAATGCATTTTTGTGGGAACTGAGTACTTTACACTGAAATTCCATCTCAAGTAGTCCCAAAACTATTTTTGGAATTATATCTGACACTTTACAAGGCAGAATGGTCCAGAAGTTAGAGTACACTGTAAAGGCCTGAAGTAGGATCCTTTCTACCACCAGAATCTCTATGTGGCTCTTTGAGAAATTCCAAAATAAATTAGGAAGGAATATAAAGCAAAATTGAAGCATATTTGTGTATATAAATCCATAGTAAGCTGTTCACTTGAATAATAAACGAATAATGAAGGCATTTATTTTTCTCGTGGTTCAAATCCAGATATATCACCCCTAGAAATGGTACAAAAAAAAGGACTCAAAGATTACAAGAGATATAGAAAAGTTTCTCTTTTTTTTCTTAGCTTGTACTCTTCAATTTCAAAAGAAAAATATTTGAGACATAACTTGATAAACAATTTAATTGCATGGAGAAGTTGATCAGAGAATAATTATTCCTTATGTCTCTATTCTGAGACATTTGTACTATTGTCTGTTGAAGTCCAATTCAATAGAATAACTAAATAAACTAAACGTTTATTGGCTAAGTTTCTTGAATAGAAAATAGATTATGTAAAAAATAATTTTGGATTACACTCCAGTATGTGAATACTACAGAGGAAATACTCATAGACATTGGGGATCACAAAATATGAAACCTTCACATCATGAATTTCTATTTTTTGAAGGCAACGAGAACTTCATTACAGATGAGATGTAGAGGAAGGCCTGCATCGAAGGGTTGTTTAAAACATCTCTATTGCAGTTAAACTATTATGTATCCCATCCCATTCACCACCATATCAGACTGATCGGCAGTGAAAGGGCCCTCAAGAGAAAACATCACAATTAAAGGTAATTAACCCAGCAGGAAATCTGTTCTTAAGCAACTATTAGCATGACTGGGGTTTGATGAGGTAAAGGGCAGGAGAGGACAGGTTGCGTTCAGTCCTGAATATTCAGATAAGCTCAGCAAGGGCCAAATTCTGCTCCTTGTCACTGTACAAGCAACACTGTTGAAGTCTGAAGTAGATCGTTGACAGATTGCTGGTGCCTCTTGGTGGAATATTGTAAAAGATAAGGCCGTAACTGAGAGTTTTATGGCTGCTGGTAAAATATACGTTGTCAACTCATATCTGCAGCTGGCAGGTTTTTAACATCTTGTGTGTTCAGTGTCACTATGACTGTACAGCGAAGTACCTGTGTCAGATCAATAAGACACTTAGCTGCTAAGAAATACAGAGTGAGAATATAACAAGTAATAAAGCATATAGGAAAGACTTATTAATATTTAGCAAAACTAATCTGTATCTCACTAGCCAAAACATGCACATCCAGCCCTTTTGGGAAGACAGCTTTGAAGATTCACTAAGTTGAAATGAGATTTTCTGTGCTATATGTAACCATTCGTATTCTCTATGGGCTAAATCTTATTCTGTAATTTGGAAGCCTGCCTTGGAGATTTGGGAGATCATTAGAGGATTTGTGTATGTTTTCTTCATTCTGGTTTTCCAGATAGACCAAACGTAGTCACTTTATAGATGGGAATGTGATTTCAATGATGTGACTTTGCTAATAGTACATTTTAAATTTATCCTTTTTAAGTATGTGTTTTAATTTCATTTCATGTATCCTCATTAAGAAACTGTTTGGTTCCCCCAGGCATTTTTTGCAGCTAACTTTTAATCTACCTATTGGTTCTCAAAGCTGTAAAAGTTAAATCCTATTTGAATTTTTATTTGTAAATCTGCTGTATTTTTTTCCTTTATAGAACTGCGGGCATTCACAGACATGAGGATTCCTACTTTTGCTGGTCTGTTTTTCCATTATATAATCTGATAAGTACTCACTAAAATAATTAAATAACACAGTCATATCAATGCTTTGTATTCAAAGCCTTGCTCTGTGGAGAATTATATGTTACCTACAATAACATTTTATTTTACGTGACTATTGGCAGACTCTCTGTCTAATCAAGTAACTGAAATCCTGTCACTGTAACATTCAAATGCTGGATAGCTATTAAAATTAGTGACAAGCAGGCCCCAAGGAATTGTATTTTCTTCTTCTTTTTTTTTTTTTTATTGATTCTAACTGCTGAATTTTGCACATGTTGCTTTAAAGATGACAAGCAACAGAATAAAGCTCCGAGGAAGGGAGAAAATCGTTGACCAAGAGTCACTTTACATTGTAATGTGGCTTCACTACGATGTACGGTAAAGGAAGCATTTGCAACCCAAAATTAAAAATAAAATATTGTTCATATTATGGTATATTCAGAGGATGTTTCTTTTATGCTATATGCAATAGTAACAAATTTTAGACACAGGCCTCATCATATGTCCTTGGATAAGGAGGACCTGGCTTTCATGTCTTCACTTCTGGTATCTTCATCATCCACACTTGGCTTTGATTAATTTCAGTGGCCACTAATGAAATGAAGTCCCAGTGCTAGAAGTATTTATCTGGCAACAGAGAGTGTGCATTGTGAAAGGAGGAATTTTTGTATTTGTATTTGGGGTGGTGCAAAGTTATACATCAGACAATGAACATCACCATGTATCCAAACCTTTTCCCAGCTCCAGGCTTGTGGATCATGGATCTACTGTAGAGTTCTGTGACTGTGAAAGTGTCACACAAGGTGGGACACGCACATGTCAACGTGCAGAAATTTTGAAGGAGTTATAACTCTCCAGTGCTCATCCCTTCCCTCCTCCCTTGCTCACTTTTCCTGCAGTATGATCTAGTTCAGAGCCCTATATTGGCTCCGAAGAAATAAAATTGTTGGCATTTGGTTTGATATAATCTCTCATTCTCTGAACATACATCATCTGCAGTTACTGACTGCTCTCAAACAAAATTATTGTTGAGAAATATTTCTCTAGCTCAGCACTTGTTGTTTTGAAAAGCTGGATGCTGCCTTCAGCAAAAAAATAAATAAACACTATAAACTAGGTCAGGAATCAGAACTTCAACCAAAAAGGCTGCTCAAGGCAGACTCAGATCTGTAGGTATTTGCAATTTTAAATCACAGGTTGCTCAAAACATCAGTAAAGCTCACAAGCATACAGCATGAATGGTTCACAAGCAGACATTTGAGTTATATGAGGGTGAATTTGTCTTAATTATTCTCTGGTTTGTGATATATAAATAAAAATGTATTACAGTTTGATATAGCTAGATATTAAAAATGTCCTGAAAGCAATGAGATAATCTGTGAATTTCTGGTTTGGGACTAGTGCAAGGTTATTAGAAGGGAGAATCAGAACAAAAGGGAAACACTGATGGAAAGAAAATGCCAATTCAAAATTGTAGCTATCTCTTTACTCCTCCATCTATAACAATATAATTTTCTTCTTCATCAGAAGGCGTTTCCAAAGCCATTTGGCTTTGTCCTCATAATAAACAAGTTTAACTCAACATCAGACATAATCTAAGTACTATGAAGTTTTTTTGCTTGCTCAAAAAAGTAATATATGTGAATAAAAGCAATTAGAATAAAAATAAATGAGAATAAGAGTAACAAGCACATGTCATATCCTTGACAATATACTCAAAAAAGTTGCTTCTCCCAAATAACTCACAAGTGTGTTTGGGGATTAAAACATGCCAGAGAATATTCTTAATAGAGATATCTGTATGTGACCACATATTCCAGCTTGCTTAGAAATTATCACTTTCACAAAAAAAGAAAAGGAAAAAGAAAAGAAAAAGAGAAAAATTCACCTCCAAAACACATTGCAATCCTTCTGCACTGCCAGGGGAAGTCAGATGAAAATAAATTAAATCATTACATTTTTACCAAACTTACACAATACAGCAAGAAATTAAAAAAATGCTGATGAACCAGGACTTGAATATCCCAGGAAAATATTATCCTGTGGTGGAAAAAAAATTGTTTGAGGATTTTGAAATCTTTTTCAAAATGTTTCAAAATGAAAAATATTTCAAAATGATATTGTTGTCAGATATGTACATCAGAATCCATTAGACTCTTAGAGTAATAAACATCTGATAAATTTCTGTGTTCTTTTTTTTTTTACTGATTGATTGTTTTATGAGCAAAAATCTCAGGAATAAAAAATGCATTCTTCACTGTTGAAGCTAAGAACTCTTCTAGTAATAGCTCACTGCAAGCTCATACATTTCTTTGAACCTATGAATTGGAAGAAATGGGTTATGCCTTTCAGATAAATCTTAAGTGATTTTCAGAATCTTTCAGCTACATATGTTTAAACACAGTTCTGATGCAACAAGGAGGGAGCAAAAAGATGGGTCAGATTTTTTTTTTGATTATTTAATTTTCCTTTAATGGCAGTTTTTGATTAAAAATTCAAAGCCTACCATAAAAAAACCCTAATTTGCAGTAAATTTCCAAGCAGTGCAAAAAACACAGAGCTGTTTTTTGTAAGTAAAAAAGGATTTTCACACAAAACATCTCCTCTTTCCAGAAACACTAAGTTAATTAGAGTTGTCCTGATTTATATAATCTCATGGCTTAACCCAACTTTTTCACAGTGTCCAAGGCCTTCAGATATTTCTAGTAAATAGGCAAAGCAGTACAGTCTTTCTTGTAACATTTATGTCATTGATGTATTAAATGTTATTCCTACTTAGACCATGTTCAGAAGACCATTCAGTTGTCTCCTTATTATTCTTAACATTGTATTGACTTGTCTTATGCTTTCAGTGATCCCGGTCATGTTGCATTACCAAAGAATTAAAGAAAATTCTCCTCCTGATGCTGCAGGGTAGGATACTGAATGCTAATTCTGGAGCTTTTGATTTCTTTAACAGCTTACATGGTATGGAGGTGAGTCACTTACTGGTGAGGTGCGTAGTGACTCCTGACAATTATTAGCATCAAGTTCATTAGTTTCTGAAATGAAGGGTATGTGCAATATGCTTTGACAGCTATCAGGTATACCTCTATATGTGCTACCAGTGCGTAAAATACAAAGGAGATGAGACATATGTAATGTTGTATGCATTTCACTAAGAAGAACTACAGTTTGGTTTTTAATACCATGTTATATCAGGAACTCAGTAATAAGGAACACTGTACAGGAATATATGTATAGAATATAAGGTGAAATATGTTTCTGGTTAGACATTTTCATTTCTGGTACATTGGAGGAAGTCTAATCAAGAAAAGATATTATTATTAAGTTTGTAGTATTTAACAGAAAATGATTCAAACCACAAGTCTGCAGTTTCTGCCATATTGAATCATGGCACTGTCTCATGTGGCAACTTTGAGTATAACTCGTACAAATTTGACACACTTTCCTTTTGTTTCTTCCCATTTGTATAAAATTACTTAAATTGGAAATAATGAATCAGAAGATTGAAGAAAATCTAAAAAAAAAAAAATTATCCTGTATTCCATATCCCAAAGAGAATCCCATAGATTCTCTTTGTGGTATTTTAAGTTTTCTACTAGGTGTTTCACAGTATACCGCTATATTGAAAATTGCAGGTTTAGTGACACCGAAAAAAATTAAGAATTCAATTCATTTTCAAAGGTGTATTTTGTGTAGTGAAAAAATAGCATTTTATGAATTTGAAATTGTCATCTTCAACAAGAAACTTCTATATCCCCCATTTGAAAGTGACTTTGTTTTAAACAAAGAAGTCCAAAACATATAGATTTCTTTGATGGAAGAAACAATTGCCACAAACTCCAGTTATTGCTGAAAATTTAATGGAGTAGACTTCCTTACAAAATTTCAAGACCTTCCTGCACATAATCAAGTTAGAAGCTTCCCTCAGCGTACTTGCAGCATCAAGACATGCCCTTGCGGGTGTTGTTAACACTGGCAAGTGTAAAAAGACATAATAATCAGCAAGAAAAATAAGTTTACAGCTAATTATATATTTTATTTTTTGGAATTGAAAGACAAATTTGGCCCTAGTGTCATGGTGGAAAATCACGTTGTACTTTACCGTAGTGTTTCATTGCCCTGCAGATTATTGCAATGTCTTTCCTCAGCTTTCCCTAAATCTAGTCCTCTCTCCTGCACATTACTGGAGTCAGTTTGCAAGCCTCTTAAAAGCAGATACCTACCTGCAAAATCTCAAATATTTCCAGTCTGATTTAACCTTTAGAATTGTAATTCTGCAATATTTCTCATTTTTCATAATGATGTGTATAGTGATAACATCTCCCTAATGCCTGCAACAGGAAAGAATGCTGCTGGAATAATATAAATCCCTGCCTACAGGTTTCTGCCTCTTCCCTACTTCCAGATTTGCTCTGGGAAGGACTGTGTTAGCAAAGGAACCAGCAGGCTGCACAACAAAAGGTGGTTTTATACAAGCCTCCTGCTGACACTGACTTTCACAGGTAATAAGGAGGACTGGCCTAAGGCTAAAAATAAACTTTTTATTTGGCTCTCTCAGCAAAGGAGATACCACTCGTACAACGCAGGACTTCATCAAACTTTCCCCGGAGCTAATGAAATTTCATTTAACCCAAGACTGTTAAAAGTGATTCTAGAAGATGCTGATCACTTTGGTCTCTCACTTTGTTTGGCCAAAGATGGAAAGTTCTTTAGTTGATTAATAAAGATTCATTCAGATAAATATGAGGAATTTTTAGATATATTTTAAATTTTCACTATGCACCATGACCAAAAATGTTTCCAGATCGGGCTTTTCTTTGCATATTTTTTGTAACCACATGGATCTTACTTATGCCTGCTCCCATTTACCTCCTTTAACCAAAGGTGAGGTTATATTTTGAAAGAACTCAGTGACCGGACAGGGCTGTGTAGCTAAAATAATTACATGATTACATAATAAAAATGATTTTAGGAAGTAAGTCATACATGCAAGAATACATGCGAGGACTTTTATTTTCCAGATCAACAATAATCTACTCATGGAGGCAATAATTTTCTCCTATCAAAAATCTTTTTTGTTTCTCAGTATAAAAAAACCCATGAAATTCTGGGATATGCAAACCAACATCTTTTTTTAAAAAAAACATGTAGAAAATGTCAGATCCTCCTTTTATCTTCATCTTTTCATTCTCAATATTATAATAGTTCTTTTGCATTCTGTTGCATAATGTAAAGAAGTGTTTACAGATTTTTCTTTTCTAACTTCACTTTTCAGCCTTAAATGTGACTGAAGGAAAAAAAAAAGATTAAAGATTTCAAAACCATTTTGATCATATTCCAAACTCCAAGGGGTACAAAAAAAACCTTCTTAAAATTTTATATTTTAAAAATAATTGACTAATTCTAATCCTAGGTTCCTCTCTGCTATGTGGAAGCTGGCAGATCTCACTAAGTAACCTTCTCCTATATTTGCATTTGATTTTTTTAACAGTTTACAATATAGATTTTTATAAAGAGAACGTCTCTCCTTTTATTTTTTTTTCCGACCAGATGTAGATGCTCTAAGTGAAATTTCAAAGATGTATGATTGAATTTCTGAAAGTTTTGAAAAAAATATTAAAAGTGACATGAAGTAGAGCAAATGACTATTGCTTTAAAATGTATATTTTTTTCAATTCAAATGCAAAAAAAAAGTCAAATGAACAGTAATAATAATATTGAGCTTTTCAGAACTCTTCAAATCTCTAAAGTGGCTGTGTAAACACCAATTAATGCAAACAATACCTGCAACTAATATTAACCTTAGAAAAGCCTGTCTATGGTGTGTGTGTGCATGTGGGCTGCACTCTTGCCGCGCACACACGGCACTGAACACACAGTCATTTGTCAGTCTCTAATAAGAAACAGAAGTGACATCTGTCATGCATTCCAGTAAACACATTAAGCAAACACAATAGGACCCCAAAATGTTTACCCGAAGACTCTAATTAATTGTGACTTGCTGTAACAGAGTTTTCTATGAATTAAACAGAAAGATCCATGCTCTTTCCTCCCCCTGCTCTCACTTTTTGTGCAGTGGGAAAAGATTTAAACTAAAGACTTCCCTTCTGGCCCTGCCAAGGTGCATTTTTTCCTCATAGACTTGACTTGCAGTAGAAGTTGATGTGAGAGTTTGTCACGGCTGTTTTGACAGTCCGGTCATCCTAATCCAGGGATCCGGTCCCTGTGGTTTGTCAATTATCCTACTAACCCTACAGCGAGAGGAGTACTCAAGGCACTGAACTGTCATCCAATAACCAAGAAATAATGTCAGCAGCCGGGGAGGGGGAGTGGGGGAGATGAGGGTTGATGCTGACAACAGAGAAGTGTAGATCATTTCAGCATTTATTTTATTTATAGGCACTTGTAACAAATTAATTACATTGCATGGCGAGGCTTAGCGTGGGCTTGCTGGGTGCAGAGTCCTGTGCACGAGCAGGGATTGCAGCTCCCCGTTCCTTTTGCCCTCCTCCTGCGACCTTGAGCTTGCTACTTGCCTGGGATATGTTTCAATATCCCCCCTGGATAAGCTCAGGATGAAAACATCCCCTTTTACGAGCAGCCAGAGCCTTAATCAATTATCGCCTGTGAAAGGACATTAAGATCATTTAGCAAAAGGTAGAATTAAAGCGCAAATTATGCTCACAGTCCTGCTGAAATGAAAGGCAAGTATATTTAAAAGGGGATTTATATGCAGCAGGCAAGACAGCAGAGAAAATCTAAGGTAGAGGATTATAGAAGGCTTGATTGTGATCCAGCATGTCGCAGGATAATTTGGCTTAACTTCCCATTTAATACTAACAACGCAGGCTCTGCCCTGGCTTCTCACTTGGTGTAAAGTTACCTTATCTATGGTTGCATTGATTTACATCCACTGAGGGGCCAAACTTTCGGCCTTTTTGGAAAACTTCTTTTCCTGACTGGAGCTGTAGAACTTTTATGTGTTGAATCTGTATTTTTCCTACTACTTCCCAATCACGGATTTTATTCTGATCAAATTTCAGTGGGTAACTCTGTCAGGAAACATGAAATAATAGAAAAATCTAAAACCCAGGAGCCACTTTGTTTCTGAATAACCAACTGCTTGACCAGCAAGACTGGATGATGGTTGAAGGATTGAAGACTATTGAGAGACTCTTCCACCATATTCTCTTATTTCCTTCGTCTAAATCAGCAACAACTGGTCCATCTGCACTGTGATCAACAGTGATGAGGAGACCTAGGCTGTGAGATGGGCACATTCACTCAGGTCTTGGAAGGTGTTTGTCACTCTGAAGGCCACTTGTTTTGGACAGATATATTCAGTCTCCTCATTTCTAGTTAAGAGCTTAGCTTGGCATTTATTAAAACAGAAAACAAAATATATGGCAGCAGTCCTGCCAACACAATATGGCTCAAGCTCTGATAAAAGGGAGCTGCTATGAAATCTGAGATTTTAAGAGTCAACTTCTCTTAGACTGAACCATCTTCAGCTATCAAGAGCCCCAGGGTTCCTAGCGGTTGGAAGGATTATTCTGAACACCTAGAGAAAGAGAAATTAGTCTTTGGAAAGAAAAGATTTTTTTTTTGTATGTATTATTTCAGAGCCATCTGAAATGGTGCCATCTTCAAAATAATAGATGTAGCAGATCATAAATGACTACCTTATTCATCAAATAACACATGAAGTATTGACACTCAGGCAAGTTAGAGAAAAAGAAATGCCTAGAAGTGCTTATTTAAAATCACTGTCTTCTGTCTCAATTGTATTAGTAGGGAATTCAGGTCCAAAGTCCAGTTTCATGACCATTCCTTCTTAAACATGGAAAAAAGTCTGGGAAATATTAAAAACTTGAAAATATTTCACATTCCCACCACCAAAAAAAAAAAAAGAAAAAAAAGAGGGAAAGAGAAAGAAGACGAGGAAGAACAACAACATAAATACTCAAAAAGAAAAAAATATTCTCGAAAAGACTGAAGATAAATATCTACGAGGCTTAACAAGGAAGACATACCATGATGTGCAAGCACACGTTGTATAAGGAGATAACAGTCCACTCCTTAGAGCCAAAGACATAGATGAATCAACACCTCTCCTTAAATGAAGGCCAGTAAATTTTATTTTCCGTTTACCCTGCTATTTTATAATCTGAACATTACCCTTTCTTTTGTTTCAGTGCCAGTTAAGAGATTGTCTTTTGTCTGGTTTATGGGTCTGTTTTCCTCTAAATGCAGATTCTCATAGTCACTCTCTAACCTATGAGGGTTATTTTGACAGTTCCTCTGTCCATACAAACTGCAGTACCAGGTTCACACTAGATCTTTCACCAAGTGCCTTGCTCAAAAGATAAGCTTTATTATTTTATATATACATACGAATAACCTGGGGATCAATGATATCCATCATAGTCTTCAACCAGTATCTTTATGGACACTTAAGGGAAAGCAGGTCAGAATTTTTTTTTCTGAAAATATGGACATAATGGTAGTACGAACATCTCTGAAATATGAATATATTATATTCATAACCTGAATTCTCAGACATGTTAGGAATAGTGTCTGGGAGGCAGATACTATAGCCAGATTGTTAGCGAGGTGGTGGAAGGGAAATGGTAAACACAGCCTGTCGCCCGTCCCCTGATTCTCCCCATGCCAATGAGTCTAACTCTTTAACACTTCAGAGCACTTATTCCATAAACACTGGATGCTTTAAAACAATTTGCAGGAAAGTTAGATTATCAATGAGAAACTTTAAACCTCTAAGACTGCTACTTGACAATTTGTCACTCAACTTCAGCAAAACTATGGGGGAAAAGCACAATGAATTAATGAATAGCAACAAATCCCCATGACAACATGTTACTTCATTAAAATTTTATCAGCATTCTTCCTAAGGAAAGCATGCCTTCTGTTCTACGCTGAGTTTCTTCTACAGTGTTTTACAGACAATTCACAGCATTCTGGCGCTTCAAAATTAGTTCCTGTGGAGAGTGAGCTACACATAGACTCTAGATTGTGTCACACAGCAGTCTCCTGGGTGCCGTGATGAAGTTTTGCCTACATTTTTTGTGTATCTTATGCCTTAAACATTAATCAAGCATTTCCCAATTGCTTTCTTTGAGAATAGGTTAATTAGCTGCAAATGCATCTCTGTGTTAATTTTTAGCAAATGCATTAAACTGCATTTCATAAATATTTTCCTAGCAACCAAATGAAAGCTTTGAAAGGGAAATGTTTTTGTTGCTCTTGCTGGGGATGTAGCTTGTGGTATTTTTATTCTTTGTTTTTTATTTGTGGAAATCCATAAAACATACCCATTGCTACTGAGTGTATTTCTCAGCACTGAGTGCAAGTACAAAAAAGAATAATAATAAAAAATGGTTGTTAGATATTTTAAGTCTACCAATATAACGTTAAGATTTGATGAAAAAAAAAACCATTCTGAACAGACCAGGTAGTTGCTGAAGGAAATTCATATTATTTAATGGAGGAAAAGACATTATGGTCTAGGGAAAAAAAGAGACAAAATTACCCTTATAAACAAATATAGGCAATACAATTATCAGCAATCTGTCCTGCTTATATTAGTAAACACTTCTCACTGAGTATAGTTGTCTAATCAAAGTGCAGATTTTCTCTGTTTTCTCTCTTTCTGCTCCCCTGAATCTCACCCTTCTTGAGGAGTGGTTCAGTTTCAGTAGGAACTGTATAGAAACCTACAGAGTACCAAACCAGTGTGAAGATTCTGCTTGGGTGTGGCAATTGTTGTCATAACCTCCTGCAGCTCAAAGGATGGCTACGAATCAGGTCTCCTGCTTTCTACATCTCAAGAATGCTATGCTAAAGGTACATTTTCTTAAATTGTATGACTGAAATTAGGCCCTAACTCATATGAATGACATTTTAGTTACTAAATGCTTCTTAGAATCACTATCCAAAGCACATAATATTTACATAGCATGCTCTAGATCATGTAGAAAACAGCTGGTAGAAAATGCAATAGGTAGTATAGGTCTCTATGGGAGACTTTGCGGTTCATTGGCAGATGCTTTCTCTTGCCATTTTCTTTAATTTTATATTTTTATTTCTTTTTCCCAAACAACTATATTCTAACTAAATCAATTTACAGGTGATCATCTTCCCATACAAAATATTTATTGCAATGCATAGTACAGTATAGATTAGCTTCTTTTCTACCGACTTAAAATTTCACTGGAAAAGTAGAATTTTGGTCAGGCTCTGTGATGTCTGTAAGATGATCTTGGTAGAATAAACACTGAAAAAAAACCCCATTGACTCGGTAAGCTAAGGAAACTGAGTTATGGATTCTCAAAATTCTTATGAGAAAATAAGGTCAATAGAAGCACTTCCTTAGCCATATATTTATATTTTTAGGTTATTGCAGTTTATGAAATACCATCCCATGACTCAAATTAACAAATCTTGACGCAGCATATTGTAGGTCCTTTTATAACCATTATTAACTTAAAATTCCAAACAAAGAACAACCCTACACTCCTGTAAAAATAATTTCCCTTGTCCTTTTTCTGGAGTTTCTGCTGTCTCAGATAGATTGTCTCATTTCCTATTCCTCTCAAGAAAGTGAGGTCTTTAGACCCTTTAGGATGTCTGGGAGTTGCAAAGTCTTGTGACATCATCATGAGGAATTTCTAGAGCTCCAAAATCTCTCTCTCTTTTTTTTTTTTTTTTTTTTTTCCTTTTTGAACTCATCTACCCTGGAACTGTGAGTCAGTTTTATCTATCTCAGCTGAACAAAGACTGAGTTACCTTATCATTATGGTAACAATTATTAAAAGCTCCTTATCCTTTTGCCAAGGATTTCCTGCCTTGTGCCAAGTTTCAGCAATGCCAGTACAAATATATCATCTCCTTACTTCACATTTTTTACTACTCTTATTTATTTCACGTACTTTTTATCAGTGCAAAGTATATATAAATAACTATTACTCCTACATTTCAGCAGCTTCCCTAAATCCAAATAGTATCAGGTAGTAACTAGTAGGAAACTAAATGTTAGCTACTTGATGCATTTATTTCCATACAAAAAATATCTAAGGACATTTCAGGGCTCAGCAGTCTGTGGCATGAGTGCGGATGACAACATATAAGCAGATTTCAGATAACGTGCCGTAGGGTTGGGTGGTGGGAATCAGGACACTTTGAGAACGGCATCAATGGGAGGCAGGACATCTTGGGCCAGAAGTTACCTTGTTACTTTGCTTTCTTGCAGAGAACAAAACACAAGACAAGAAAACAAATAGCCCTTCTCCTGTTGCAAGATAAAATGACCTACTGTGATTCTTTTTATAGTAATGTCTTCAAGTTTGGGGGAAAAGTCTAATCAATGACATGACTTCTGAGAGACTTTAAGACCTAGCACCAAGCTCCTGGTTGTGTGAAACTCTTGGCAATATTTGTCCAGACTATAGAATGATGATGATTCTTAAATTACAGCTGTTATTATCCATAACCAAATCTTAATACATCATGTGCTACTCTTGGAGAAAGCAGAGATAAAAAAAAAACCTATGTCCTTTCTTCTCTTTTCCCACTTCTGAAGACATCAGTAACTTGTGAATTAGAAAGCAAGGGGAGGTGGCTTTGAGCAGGATTCAGATAAAGCTGTCATGGGGAGCATGCGGTGCTATTTAAGTTCTTTCTGAACTCTGCCTGCCTGTCTCTGTCCTGTAGTCTTTTAGAGGCAGCTTTTGTTAAAGGCGAGTCATGCCAATCAATCCTGGCAGGTGGTCTTTTTAGTTCCAGGTGTTGACAACAGGTATTTACTTTGGTCTCCTACACCCTATATCATAAAGGGAGTTGGTGAATTCAGCAATCATTGATAGGGAGATGATAGATGACATTTGCTGGCTCAATAATCCTCATGCCACCATCCCCAATGGTTCTTTTTTCCACTTAATGCATCTCTTGCTAAGGAGTATCTGCAGATCCAGTACTTGAACATTCATATTCCCATGCAGAGTGGTGGAGAGCACGTTCTTCAAAGGACCCTGTGCTCTCCAGTTCCTTTTCTTTTCTTGTAAGGGAGGTTTTTATTCGGTCTTTTTTATTTTTTTAATTTATTCCCATGTTTTAATGAGATATACTCTATTTTAATCTTTACAGGAAGCTGACAATGAATTAGAAGCAGATGAATCCCTTACAGACATTTGCTAAAAACTACAAGATGCTTAGAAAGAATTTATTCGCTAATGTCTAGGAGAGGGCCAATGGGAATTCATATATGTTTGTGCACTTTCATTAAATGAAATTAATTATTTGAAATTATGAAACTATTTTTAGTACATGATCTTTTTAGTTTTCTATTCAGCTTTTTTATACTGCTTTTGTTTCTAGACAAAGCTCTCTATTAAGTTTTTTCAGTCAGAACAATGCTTAAAAGATACCTGATCCAGCTAGCTGCTAGTTTGGAGATAGATTGTGTTTATTT
The DNA here is from genome assembly GCA_032353885.1 of Nothura maculosa. Classification (NCBI taxonomy): domain Eukaryota; kingdom Metazoa; phylum Chordata; class Aves; order Tinamiformes; family Tinamidae; genus Nothura; species Nothura maculosa. Next base: position 428,274 of record JAUBOD010000057.1, on the reverse strand, counting down.
ATCTCATTTTTATTTATTTCTTCTTTTATATATTTTTGTTGCTGTTGAAGAAACACCATAGGTAGCATGAACAATCTGAACAGAGTTCTCCATCTCATGTTACAAAACAGTTTTATTAAAAATATATTATGGATATGGGTACTATGGATAAGGGTCAAGCCAGAAGTCCCTGAAGAACTTGATTCTTCATGC
>JAUBOD010000057.1:395375-413521 GCA_032353885.1 Nothura maculosa | reverse complement strand
CACCCCAGAAAGGACTGCATTCTGTTTGCCTTTCGCCTAGCTGATAGTTTATTCATCCTACTTTCATATCTATCAATTTTAATTACTTTTCCTCAGGTTTGGAAGCCATGTACTGTTGTTTTGCCTTTGAAAAAAAAATCATCTGACTTGATAAACCCATGCAGTCACATTGAATGGGGAATCTGCATTTCTACTTCCAAAGGCAGCCTCCAGGTCAACACATGAAAACTCGGAGGTCAAAATGTTGTCAGTAATGAGATCTCAGGATTTCAAAAGTTCACATAGCTCTTTGTACAATGTAGGAGAATCCCTCTGTTTCCTCTGCTGCTGTTTCATGCTAATTTGGGAGCTGAAAAATGGCAGGAAGCATTTGAAATGAAACATCAGTTCATCTTGGATCTTAATTTGTGACTTTTGCAGAATGTCAGGGTTGAAGCCGTTGAACTGTTTGAGGACAAGGAAACAACAGAATAAGTAGCTTGACTGCACATCAGGGAAAAATATCATGTAAAATATCCCTATTTTGCCTCTGTTGAAATTAAAGAAGTTAAAAAAAAGCAGTATTACGCTATAGATATTGATGTCTATAAGTTAGGTGAAGTGGTAGGTAAATGTTATCAAGAACTGCTGAAGACATAGAACTTGCACACTTTCTTTTCTTTTAAAATGGATTGCACTTCTTCAGAAAAGTTTCCTCGTAGGCCCGGTAATTAGACATTGGTGTATGCACTGAAGTATGAGAACTACTTTCTTTCCAAAACTTTTTTTCTTTTTTTAACATATATTGTGACACTAGATATTTGCCTTTTTCACATGATCACAAAGCCTATTTATGCAGCATCTGTAGTCCAAGACCCAAGAGATTCAGACAAGCTTGGATCCCTTCTGAACTGAACCCGAACTCTGAACCTTCTGAGTTTTGTCTGTCATTGATGTTCATATCCTGCTAGAAATGCAGACAAATTGGACTTCCAATCCTTCAGCAACAACTCAGAGATGCAAGAGACGTTATTTTCCCTGCTTTGCACTCCTTTAAACAAACTCAGCGGGGTATATCTAATGTAGATTGAAGATTAAGTTATAATTACAATCAATATCTTTGCCATGCCCGCTTTGCCAAATAATATATATTTCAGTCAGTGCACTTTGGGGATTTATCTCTGCAAGGCCTGCTTCTGCCCAAATCAGTGTGTCTTTCCCTTTGATATTCCCACAGTGTTCACATATACCCTCAAACATACACAGCCCTGGGTAATATGTCTCCAATGCGATGAAATCAATGGGAACACAGCCTTTTTTGCCTGACAGTATTGTCAGGGTGTATTATCTGGTTTAGGCTGTGGCTTCAGTTCATAGCAGTCGTCAGTTAAATTTCCCTTTCTGAAGCTGAGCAAAGTGTGGTAATGTCACAGCCACAGGCGACTGCCGCTCACAGGACGGTTTACCGGTGGAGCTTAGCCTCCTGGCTTGTCACAGTGTATATATCTCAGGGTCTTCTTTTCCTTCCTACTCAGAGGTTTCCAAGAATGTTGCCTGGAGCAGTCATGGGATGCAAAAAAAGAGAGATTTTTGTTCTGCACTTAGCAACATTACCACACTTCACACTCAGTTTCTGATAAGGGGAAATTTAACTGACTGCTCTGAACTAGATATACCAGATAATACACTCTGACAGTGCTGTGGATAAAGGCTGGCAAACCTACTAATTTATATTTCATTAACCCTGCACTTGGCTTAATCTGTTATCTTTTGCAAAACATTAGGAAGCTCTCAAAAAAGAGATGTGATGAGCAGCAGAAAGTGGAACCACAAACACCTCTTGAACACAGGGTGACTTCTGTGCCAGAGGGTAGATAGGCATTTTGGCAACCCAACCTTCCTGAGAGCTAGCTTGAGGCTCTGAGATGCTACACGTTGGGGTAAACCAAGGTTTGCGTCCCCACTCTGCCAATGAAAAGCTCTGATTCTCTGAAGAAACATGACTTCCATCTGTAGGTGTTCAAAATAGTAGTCCCTCAGGACAGCTATGATCGTCAACAGAGCCCACAGCCTCAGCTATTTCAGAAGTTGGGTGATGCACACGTATCTGCTATTATTTTTTCCAGTAGTCTTCAAAGCAATGGAAATAGGAGTCATTATAAGTGGTGATCAAGTTTTATTCTCTTCAGGATCGCTATACAAAGTTCAATGCCTTGCACAGGGCAATATTTTCCTTGTCTTAATCTTCTGTTTTTTATCAAGACATTAATGCTATTAATATGACAAGCAAGATCAATGCAAGAGACCTCTCCAAAATTATATCCTCAGAAGATCATCCAACATTTGATACGTCTGATTATCCACAGACAAATACTCACTCCATCTGTAAGTAAATTTGTGACATGGAACCACACTAAAGACAGTTGTATGCCCACAAGAAGCTTACCTGCATTAATAAAACTACCTGCATTTTCAAGGTGGTTTAATGACAGCTGCATAGTTCAAAGGGTTTTGTTCTCCATAATCTTGAATGAATCAATGGTTGTGATATAAAGCTAAAAATAAAGACATAAAGACAGCTACATTCTCTCTATAATTGCTAGTGACCCTGGAAAATTGTTGTTTATTCCTTTGCTTGTTTTTATCCGTATTTTGTTTATGCAGTGCACACTGTGTTGGACTGACCCTTGCAGAGTTATATATTTTATATAATATACAGTCATGTGTGCTGGGTCATATTTCATCTCATGTCATATATACATTCAAAAATCTTTGCAACTCTATTTATTTCTTCATTTGATCTTCATTATATTCATACACTTTGAAAATACTTATAAAAATAACACTTACTCCCCCTCTTTATACAAAACATTTCCTTTATGCAAGATTCCTTTTTATTTCTTTAGATTCAGGACCAACCTTTTTATTCCTTTGTGTCACTTCATGACGTGCTTTCATATCAAAAAAAGACGCTCACTTTTATATTTTTTTCTGTCTTTTTGCATTAGAAATTGTCTACTGTCCGTGCCTGTTTCTTCAGAAATTGTATTTTGATCTCCTTTATAGATTGCCAAATATTGTTACCCATCTTTAAAAAACTTTTCTACTTTAACCACAAAGAAACCCAAAATGAACTATTAGATCTTAATTAAAGGTTGTTCTTTTGCTTTGCATGCTTTGATTTTTGCTAGTTTCCACTGATGACCTACACTACATACTAAAATCTTTCCAAATTTAATCAACTGAAACTGATTTAGCTTCACATCATTTAAAAGTACAGGTGCTTCTCTTTTTTAGAATTATCATTAATGATGACCAAAATTGAAAGAAAGCTTGTAAGTTAGAATGCCACTTTCTTTCACTTTTACTCTACAGAAAGAATTCTATTATACTGTGCTCTTTAGCTCAGCATTAAGTAAATACATTGAGAGCTACTGCTGAAAAAAGACTATATGAGATTTGGCGTTTTATTTTAGACAAAAACCTTAGTTACTTTAGTTTGTATACAAAAAAAAAATATATAAACAATATCATTCTACATTTTTGCCTTTGTTTTTGTTTTTTGTTTGTCTTTAAATTGAACCAGGCCATTATATGGGGAGAAGGGGAAATCTTCATAGCTACTTAGGGCAAATAACCTTTCACACACAAATTCACATAGAAGGTGCTTCCAGCTGTAAATACAAAGGAAATTGATGTTAGAATGATTTCTAGAGATTCTCAGCGCTGGGCTTGCTTGATTTGTCTTTCATCACCAATGGCAATGGCTTAGATCCTAAGACTTGAGTAAAATATATCCTATGTTCTAGCTAGCTGTGAGGTTTTTGTGGGATGATCAGACAGTTTATCACCTCCCTGACTAACATTTTCATATTTATCATTTTTGTTCATTACTCAGAAATATAGGACAAGATAATCTAGTCTGTATATGAAATTATTAATTTCTATTTAATAAATAGAACATAATAATGTTTAGCAGGAGAGAGAATAAGAAGTAGTTTTTGCATGTGAATGTTTAGGATGTAACCTGAATTCTTTTTATGTTCGGAGTTGATCATCAAAGTGTTTCTTTAAGTAGGCTCAATGTGAATGTGAAGACTCCAAGACTGCTTTTTTTTTTACCGTCTTATTAATCTGTTGCTAACCCATGTAATATTCATTTGCTTAATATTTCTAAAATATGTATACTATATGGGAAAAATGATCTTGGCATACACATGCCAGCTTAAGAATTGGGAGATATATATTCTGTTCCTGGTTGGATATAGATTTTCTGTATGTCATATATCAGCTGGTTTATTATTTGTATACCTATTTCTAAAATGGGGTAGTTAGTCACTTCTCAACAAGGACATATAGAGAAAGATAAATTTTATAATGACAGTGAACACCAAGGGACAGGAATAAAGGCAGCTCTGAGATCAAAATAGTCAATTAGAAGAGCTATAGGGTTTGTCTAAATAACATATTGATTCACATAGTCTCTGAGACATTCATGAACTGACAGTGTCCCATTTCTGGCCACATCATATTTCAAAGATCTGCAAAATATTCTTTCCATGCTGAGAAACTTATTCCTGAATCATAGAGGGTACTCTGACACCTCATAACTAACTGAAGAACTGCAACAAAATACCTAGCATTAAGTCTTTTGATGTTACAGGAGCAGTAATATACTCTGTGCTAACAAAACAACAATAACACCTGCCATGAGACCTATAGCTGGAATAACATTATTTTGGATAATATTTAACCTTTTAACAAAAGGAGAAAAAGAAGTGATTTTATCAAAGTAATGTACAGGTATGGCTAGGAAGAAGGTTAGATTCTAAATGATAATAGTGTTTTGCAAAGTATTTCATTTAGTATCACTATGTTTTGGAATTAATGTGTTTGTTAATGCTACCTGCCCTTCAATAAATCTTCAATGATCACAATATTTTGTAATATTTGGATAATTATATTGCTTTTTTTGTATTCTTCTATGGGAATGATTCCATTTTGCTTAAAATATTTAAGTATTCTGGACTCTTTCTCCTGATGTTTGGACAACCACTTGGGAGGAGGGACAGCTGTGTTTCACTCCATGCTCCAGTGAATGTTTCATTATTTATGCAAACAGAAATAGCATCAACAGGAAAGACCAAGAGTGTTCTGCCCTAGAGCAGCTTGCACACTGATGGTGAAGCCACTCTCTTATGCCTATTCACGTGAAAGAGAGGAACAGAAGTGACTTTTCACATCTAAAGTAAAGCATTACCTGTTGGCTTGTTTTGTCAAAGAAGGCAGACTACTGTTATGGAAACTTGCTGGAGCAAGTCTTTTTTTTTTTTTTGATTTTTTTAAATAAGTACCCAAAATTGCATTTGGCATCAAATAGAATATTTCATGTAAAAATATACATACTTATTAAATTGATATAAAATGAGATCTTAAATGAGATCAAAAATCTTCTACTCTTCTTTCCTGGTTCTGTTAAATTCAGAATCAATTATTATTCCATCAAAACTTGAAGAAGTAATCAGTCTTCTGTTTCTAAGGAAGAGAACATAAATAGAAAAATAAAAATCATAGAAAGGTATTGGAAATGAATAGAATAAATATGTATGTGATGCAAAAGAAAATATAGAGTCAGTAAACGCTGACATGACACTGCAATACAAATTGAGGAAAACAACCTTTGTTGGGTGTATTTGGATGTTTTTTAGTAGTACAAGTATGTGTTTGTCATGAGGAGAGAAAATGTTGCAGCAGCTGAGAAATGCCTAGGGTCCCAGTGAAGGCTTCTGAACATGTAACTTTGTGGGAAATACCATGTTTTAGGCATGTTCTACAGGAAGAATCTGCAAGATTCTTCTTACTGTAAGCTCTGGTAATGTCCTTTTTAAGGATGGTACCTAAGTCATGAGCTCAATGGCTACAGAACAGTAATACCACTATGTGGAAGATGAGAGGTGGCAGGGAAGCCCTGCGGTGAAGATGAATATTTCCCTCTGAGGCAGTCCCTGATTCACTCCTACACAGCCAATTTAGCTGTTATAATTTATGGACTCAGCCTCTGCATATAAATCCACAGCAAGCTCCACAAAGTACTGAGTTCCAAAGTTTTGTGTTGCCCAAGGGCAACATGTGGCATGAGTTGCAGGCATAAATGTATTTTGCTATTTAGTGCTATCCCATAATACTCTATCCCATACAAATAAATCTACACAGATTTTGCTGGTGACTTCAACACCAGATTAAAAGACAGACATTATATCAGAAGATCCTCACTGCAAAGGAACATCATTTTAACCTCAATTCTTGCATTTCTTTTGCTGTACATCTGCCCTCCCCTCTAACTTCTGGTAGATGGTCACTCAGCTTCTTAGCTTGTAGGATCCAAGGTTCCTTGGGGCATTATTCAGGGCCCATTACCTTTTTAGCTCTAATGATACCCTGCCAACAGCAATGCTCTATGCAAGCCATTTATTCCATCACACTAAATGGGGTAATTTGGTAAATTGAGTGTTTAAGTAGCCTTAAGGTAAATATTTTTTTTTTCTTTGCAAAATGATGATGTTCCTTTTGGCTTCTGTAGATTCTTCAAGGTTTGGAAGGGCTTATTTTCAGTTGCCTTCACTTGTTCATGAAAATGAAAGGTTAAATAATGCCAAATCAGAAAAGATTAAATCAAGTCTCTAAAGATATTTTAAACAAAACTAAAATCTAAAAGTCTTTAAATTGAGTGATTTTTTAAAGTGACTCTGTGTAATTTCATTCTCCCTGTTCTTACCCTGCTGCTAACTTCTCAATGGCAAAGCATGGGGATTGTTGTAGAAAATTATCTAAATGATCATACAGTAGGTGTCAAAACATTACAACTTCCAGAGAATTAGAGCTAGAAGGGATGTTTTGATCAATATCCTTTCATAAAAAAAAAGGTAAATTGACTCTTCTAGTCAATTATGTATTTAATCTAGGCAAGAGCAAATAAAGAAATACAAACATTCTTGGGATGACCACACTAATAAAGAGCTACAGAAGTTTTGAATGTTCATCAGACAATGCTGAAAATCCTGTGTTCTCTACAGTCCATGAAATGAAATAATAAAAAGGCAAGCTTTCATGTCATCATGTCATCTCTAAAAGAGGACACTAACATCATCTCAGCTTGGGGTAGACATGGATAGTCACATAAATGTAGACCTTTTTGGTGAAAAAAATCTAAATTCATTTTAAAAGCAGTGACAGTAAACAAGGTAGTAATCAGTGTTTAATTCTTTCTTCTCCTAGAAAATTGCATCTAACTTTGAAAATAATACGTTTCAAAATGCAGATATTCCCAATTTTCAAACTAGTTTCTGAAAACCACGTAACAAGGGTATTATTTTAGTGTAGAATCATTAAATCTTTGGAAATCTCTGTATTGATAAAACCTTAGTTTCTAAGTTTAGACATCTATCTTTTAGAGAGATCAAATTTGTTAAGATGATTATCACTTCAAGTCTCTAACACAAACTACAAACTAGGGTTAAGTTGTGATTCTTTTCATCCAAGCAAAGGTAAAAAAAATACACCTACACAATACTTACACAATACATTATTATACAAATATATTATACAATAAAATGTCTATTAAAATACCTATAAGAAAAGTTTTTTTCCCTCACATAATTTTTTTCCCTGGAGTAGCAATTCTATCCAATGACTAAATGACAATCTCATTTATCTTCATACTTTTTTTCCCCGTAAGTTATTTGTTTAGGAAAAGCTTTGAGCAACAGGGTATACTTAGTTGTTAGATCAGGTCCACAGGAATGCTGTGACCCACAAACAAACTCCTCCTTCAAGAAGCATTTAGATTTCCCAAAGCCTCTGAGGAGGCAGAGATTTTATTTTTCATATACTGTTATGAGATGTGTTTGTTGATCCCAAAAAGAAAAAGGACAGTGGTTTTGGCTTTCATATCATGAGAACAGATAACCAAGAACTCAGAGGTGGCTAGAGCTTCAGGCTAACAAGAATTTACTCTAGCGTAAACACTGATCTTTAGCTGCTAGGGCTTTTTGCTCTTAGTATGGGTCACTGAGCCTTGGGGTAAAGAAAAACACAAAGGTCAGATTCGTCTCATTTAACTGCAGCTGTAGAGGAGTTAGTGTTCAGCCAATGGTCTAGATGAGGTTTTACCAAGAAAAGGGAAAATGAAAAAAAAAAAACAAAACCAAAACCCCAAAAAAATCCCAGCAAAATGGCTCTAGAGAATGACTCAGCCTGTCCTAGAACCGATGTCTGTCACGTCTCTTCCCTCCTGATTTATACCCCGGCAGCCCAGACTAGTGACTTAGACTTGATGTACAATTTCGGCATGGTTAAGTTAGAGTGCAACTCACTCCATTATTCATCTATGTGACCCAAAGCAGTCCAACTTGTTGACTATTGAGCTGATTTAAGAATCTGATGGTGTCCCTAAGCAAGGGACAAGTTGATCCAAAAGGATGCAGGCAGGAATACCCAAGGCATGCACACCAGGAGTGCCATAAAGGTGCTCCCAGACCCAGGCTAAGGAGAGCACATGCCTCAACTCTTCTGACAACAGCTAGTGTCTCTTATCTGGATGCTAAGTTTGCTTCTTTTTAAATGCAGACACTCAGTTCTAAAGAGCTTGCTATGATTAATATTTTAATTCATGTTAGAGAGAGAAGCAAGGGCTCAGATACAAGAGAATCATCCTTTAAGCATTGCTTCTTTCAGCCATTTTGGACTTTCCTTCTTTTTAGGAGCTGAAATGTGTGACATGAGTACATTTATGTACAAAGAGGGTGAGGGTAGGGAAAGATGTAATCAGTCGTACACTGTGTAGTGTACTCTGTGCATTAAAAGCATGTTTTCCTCTTCTCTTCGCACAAAAAAAAAGGAACAGCTCACTCGCATGGAAATGGAATAGATCCCTGTGGTGATTAAAAACTCCAGTAGAAAGATACATATTTAATGAATAGATAACACAGATAAAGGGAAAGAATGCACTTACAGTAGAAAGCAGCAAGAACAGCTCCTATTTAGAATGTATAGCCTTTATTGCAGGGCAGAGTCAACCGAAAACCCAGGCTTATTAAGTTGTTTAAGTACAAAGGCAAGGCATTTAGCAAACAGAATGGAAAAGCTAAGGGCATGTGAGTATAAAGAAGCATGTGATATTATGGATGTTACTACAGCTTGACTGGAAAATGACACTGAGTGAATTCATATTAAACTATTGCTTTAGGAGAGACAGTCAAGGATTTGCAGGGAGATGGATTACGGCTTCTGAAGCTTGAAATATAGTTTGTCTGTCCTATATTATCAAGTAATTTCATTATTTCATTGTCCACTTTGCAGCAGTCGGGAAAATTGTTTTTCTGCCTTTTTTTTTTTTTTTTTTTGAACAAACTAATGGTTATTCAGAGGTCATATCTGTGTCCAATTGTGTCCATCATGAAACAAGAGGCTATCTCATCAACAACCCTGCAAAACCTTGAGGAGCTGCTGAAGGTTGTCCCACACTCTCTCCTGTGATGGTTTAACATGGAGAGAAGGTGTGAAAAAGCCAATATAAATAGACATCTAAATAGACCTTTACTATATCCTCTCGACTGTCATAAGTAGAGACAAATATACTTTTATGGCACAATGCATCTGAGGTGTTGTTTATTGTAGGGGCAGATAAATTGTTCCTTATGTATACCTCTGTCCATCATCTACAAAAGAATGGTAGAAACTTGATTTTTGGTGAATTGAACCGTACTCCAGGTCATTCTCTAGCCTACCTCTTGTTAGGTACCTTACGTGTCCAGCAGGTGGCAATACACCTTGGCACGTAGAGCTGAAAAACAAGGATAGGTAGAGGTCTGAAAGACATGGTGTACAGAGCTGAGTGATTAGGAAAGCGGACGGCTAAACATTCAGGATGAACCATTTTACTTCTTTTTACAGGAAAAAAAATTAAAAAGTCTTCCACAAAGAACAGCACTTTTGTCTCAGACAATTTATCTGTGTGGGGAGGAAGGGGAAAGAACAGTAGTAGACATTTTTTTTTTTAAAAAAAAATATACTCCAGAGCCTGTGGGGAGTCTTTTAGGATATTTCTCCCATCTTCTTTCTACCTCTTAATTCTGCAGGTATTTTTGCAGTGAGTGCAGTGAGTAGGAAAACTGAAATTATAATCTAAGGCAGAATTCCTAAATAATAAATGCACTCACATTTGGGGATTGTTTCAGGTGTTCTATAAACCTTTGTGGAACAGTGTGAGTAAATAGAAAGTAGGTATTAGCTGGTTATAATTAATCCCAATAGCTTTAAGGCAGCATCTTCCTGCTCCAGGGGGTCAGAGAGAGTCCAAAAAACAGTGAGGGATTCTCTGGATAGGAAACTGTAGGAATGTAGCAACTAAGTTTATTCAAGCCTTAGCAAACTGATGAGGTGCAGAGCATTTGCTTCTTTTTATATGAAACCTCTGAGCTACACTATGCTGAGGAAATTAGCATTTGTTGAGTTTTGATTCTGCTCTGGAAATGCACAAAATATAAGTGTTAAGTGGCTTACAGAAAAGTCTTACCAGGAGAAAAAAAGCAGATTATTATTTTTAAAAATTATATCTTAAACATTATAGCTCTCATATGTCTTCCTGTATTTACTGAAGTTAATTGCCAAAGTAGGATGGTTAGAATCTATGTTTCTTAGTCCAAAAGAAAATAAAGTAGACACATAATAGAATCTAACTTATGCAGGCCATAGCACTGAAGCTGGAAACTCCTGTCAAGAGTCCTGAAATGTTTTTTAGAAGCATTATAGGTGTTCAGAGAACCTGGTTGACTAATTATACAATTAAGCTTTTGAAACTTATTTATCTATCTATCTAGTTCACAGTGAGGCAGGGATACCAATTAAGAATTTTCCTAAGAGACAAATTTAAAGATTTGTGTGCTACATTATCCAAGTTAAGTCAAATTCCAAAACACAGTTTCAAAACATAGTGAATGTTTTGGGGAAGTCAGCTTGAAACATTTGGAAATATTTGATCTATTGAGCGTAGACATTCCAGATTTTCCATGTCTGACTTGAAGTGTCATGATGCAATGGAGGGTTAGCTTAGTCAGAATTAATTCTTTTGAATAAGCAAAATCTCCTTCTTTGAGTTGGATAACAGAATTGATTGTGAATGAATTGCAAGCAACACATGGGGAGAAATTAATTAATAAAAGAAATTCACTTGTGTTTGAAGTCACTTCTTTTTTTTTTTTTCCAGACACTTTTACAACGCCTTGTCTACACAGCAGTTGAAAGAGGTAAATAGAGGTTGGATATATCTCACCTTAAAGAGTTAAAATGCAGATGTGTAAGAGAATTCTCCAAGTTACATTTACAGTCCACGCAGAAAGACAGAAACTTCCAAGGGCAATTCATCCTATCTCAAGATAAGCATATGAAATAGTATTTGTGCTCTGGGAGTACTTCTGTGAGAGGTTTGTTCACTCCTAAATGAGATGGAATTTGGATGCAGGAAAAAATATGTTAGTGGATCTAGGCAAAGACCAAGAAAAAAAGGATGGGGAAGGAGGAAGGGAAAATATCAGTGTGGAAGGTCTTCAGGATTGCATTTTCCCCAATGATCTTCCACAGACTAGAAAAAGAACTAGAAGAAATGAATATGATGTAATCTAAGAAGTAAGGAAGTCAGAAAAGAAGGCACAAGTTGGGAAAAGTTTTGGAGGCATTCAGATAGTTCTGTCCTAACTATCTATAATACTCCTAGATATTTAGGATATATTGATCACAACCTAAAAATGTAACTTATTTATTTGACTATGGTGGCAATTTTAATGACTAATGTCAACTGAAATTTCAAAACTTCAAATTTTGGTCCAGAAGTGTGTCTCGACTGCAATGCAAAGGGCAGACTTAGGAGATGTTTCCAAATCAGTTAAAGTTGTAAGGAAGAGAGAGCCAAGCTTTTTTCAGTGATGGCCAATGATAGCACAAAGGGTAATGGGTGCAAGCTAAAGCACAGGAGTTTCCACCTGCAGATGAGGGGGAACTTCTTTACAGTGAGGGTGACAGAGCAGTGGAACAGGCTGCCTAGGGAGGTTGTGGAGTCTCCTTCTCTAGAGGTCTTCAAAACCCGCCTGGATGTCACCCTGTGCCACATGCTCTAGGTGCCTGCTGGAACGGGACAGTTGGACTAGATGATCTCTAGAGGTCTCTTCCAACCTTGAAGATTCTGTGATTCTGTGAATCAGCGCTACTGTGATACACCAACATCAACTGCATAGTATGGCCTTCTGTAAGTCTGCTTCACCTCCTATGCAGAACTAAAGTGATATTTCTTTCTGTTCCCCAATAAATTCCCTTTCATACTCCCAATCCCCCCACATCTTGGGTTCCTATTGGAAAAAAAATGGCTATTTAAGAAGTGGAAAATTCTTTAGGAGAGGAAGCTTTTCCTCCCACATGTTTCTAAAGCCTCAGCCACAACAAGGTCTCCATCACTGTGGTGCCTGGAGGCACTACTACAACAGAGCACAACTAGGGACAGATGAAGGAAAGCATTTTTAATTGGGTCATGATAAAGATTTTAATATTATTTAAGAATTAATATGGGTCAGTTAACAATAACTTGCCCATGTTTTTACATGTAAAAGGTTGAAATGGAAAGCTGGGGAAATATTAGGAGAATTTAGAAGTTGGTTTTTCCAGTACAATTACAGGCTAAATGAGATATGTCAGCTCTGGATATATACAATTCTACATGTGTCAGTGCCCATCTGCCATATGTGAAAAAATTGCTACACACCAAGTCTTGTTAAACACATGGCTTGCTCAGAAGAACCTATGGTATTAAAACGAGAGTATCATGAAAACCAATGTCAAATAAGCTTGCCTTACTTTCCTAGGTCATTTTGCCAGCGGCTTAATGGTTACTCTCAACCTAGGACCCATCTTTCCAATTTATTAGAGAAGATATTGAATCTGTCAGTGCATATGCAGTTATTTTAAGGCAACTAATTGCAGACAATTCATCCAACTGGACAGCCAAAGCAATAATATGAAAGATTAATGCACCAGTTCAGCAAATAACCTGGGCATGTGAATAATCCCTGTGGCTTTGCTGAGACATGCTTGAAGACAGGCATGTTGAACTATATATACCTCTGAAACATGGCCTTCAAAATGCCTAATACACATTTGTAAATACTTTGCAAATAATTTTAAAAATTTTGAAAGAATTATTAGTCTTGAGAAGTGAAGCTTAGAACTGTAAATTTTGGCAGAAAATATAAGAACATGAAAGAATAGATAGATAAATCCACAGTTCCTATTGTTGGGGCTCTTCTTTCTCCAAAGCAATTGGAACTGGTTGGTGATGTACTAGATTAACTTGGACCTACTTGATATGCAAGCCCTGCTAATACTTTTGGTGGGATTTCACGTTTCAGCTCTCTGAGAGTCCAATAATTGCTCACAAGTACCCTCAAAGATCTCTTCATAGCTAAGGAACATCAGTAGATACTTCAAAGGTGCAATTCATTCAGTGTATTTTAGGATATATTGATTTGCCATCCAGAGGTACACAGCTCTTTGCATTACCTATATAGGGCACTTTGCCCATTTTCAGACATCTAATGTCAGGTACACTGAATCCTGTCTTACATGTTCACTCCATTCTGTTAGATAATTTTTTCTAGAACTTTAACCTTTCTAGTACATATGTGTAGTAGAAAAAATATAGAAATAGAAATAAGGATGTCAAACGAGTCACCCCATCAACATTCTAATCACGCCAAGATGGGTGCAAATGTAAATGACAACAATGTTTGGCCTGCCACTGACACCTATCCACACATAAACAGTCACAGTTACAGGAGAAGCTTCACAGTCTCACTGAATTTTTAATTAGTACAAATTTGGTTTCTTTGCACATCATCAAAAATAAAATTGAAAAGCCCAGCCTCATTTACCTCATGTTGACTATAATGAACATTACAAGATCCCACATAGCCGCGGGTTTGGCTCTTTGGATAATGCCGAGATGTTGGCAATCAGAAAAGACTTGGGGCAAATCACACTTCTTTATCACCACAGGGGTAAACTTAAGTGACAGACATGCAAAGACTAATTACTTTTAATGGTTTCCCATTGCTTTGGCTGATGACATGGTGTTAAAAAAGCCAGGACCTCCCTCAATAAGCCAGACTCACTAACATGGCACTATGTCTTTATTACCGCTTCATTACTTCAGGGGAGCTGCGTTCTCTAAAATGCCTTTCCCTGTGGCTTAAAGATTTTTTTTAAATAAATAAATACAGTTTATGTTGGGCATCTACCACTTGAAGGACTAATGATTATTGACTACCCTCCAGCAGACATCAGGGAGTCTAGCCTCAGGCCCTTCCAGCTCGCCCCCAAACATGCCGAATGTTAACACATGTTTCTAGATTCTGGCTGGGATTGGACACAAACAAGGCAGTCAGAATGGACCATTTAGTGTACAAGTCAAGATGACAGATCTCTGCTTAATACAAGGAAGACAAAAATTCGTATCTTATTGAAAAAGGCAGAAGAGCCCCGGGTGCTTTCGCTTTGTGATTCTGCAGCAAAAAGTGGGTTGTGTCAATATAAGTCTATGTCACCCGCTCGCAGCTGCCACACTGAATTGACCCTGCTAGCTGCAGACAGAGAGGCCTTCCATTTCCACATTCCCTCTAATGCGAGAACAAGCACGAGGTGGAAAAAAGCCAAAAAGTTACTCTCAGCTACGGGAGAGAAAAACAAAAACTGAACCAAACAAAAAAGCCCAAATGCCCTGAGACTCATTGCCGCCTGATTCCAATGAAATACTAGGAAAAAAAGAAAAAAAAAAACCCTTTCTCATCTGAAAACATTTCAGAGGATGCTTTGACAATATGAGCTTTATGTTTTGTAAATCATGTTCTTGTAATTCCTTGTAAGTCTCCAGATCCTCCTCAGATACGGCAGTACGGCATTAAATATTCTTGCAACGCTCACCAGAGCTTAATTACTAAAAGTTGAAACATCTTTTAAACTCCATAATCTTTTTTTTTTCCTCTGGCTATTCCCCAAAGAAAAGATAAAAAAAAAAAGGTAGAAGAACGTGTGCGATAGCTATTAGTTAGGACCACATTTTTCAAAGGTAGGAAAAGAAGATAAGCAATTTTAAAGTGAAATATGGACTATTTCTTGATAACATTATAATGTAAAATAATGGCATTCGCTGAAGAATCTGCCTCGTCTATTTTACTAAGCTCAGATGTTTACACTGGTGAAACAGTATAACTCCAACCACAAAATAAAAAAACCCACAAGTTTTTTATAATGGGAAAAATGAAGAGATAGAGTAGTTTATATAATGAGATTTTTTATTTATAAAATACTATATTTATTTAGGGAGGGATATGATATTTCAGAGAAGCAAGATAACATATTTTTTGAAATTAATTTTGGAGCTTTTGTTTTACATGAGCCACTCAAGATCCATGAACATGTGAAAAAAAAGGTTTTATTTGAATCAACCCGTAGTCATGCAGAGGAGAGATTAATATAACTGCAGAGAGGTAGCAAAAAAATGACCAAGTTTTATTTGCAGAATTTTGCTTTGTTTTGTTTTTTGATATTTTGGTTGACACAAGTGAAGATTTCACCAGCACTTTATCTACATCAATTACAAGCCACTGGATATTCCAACCTACATATCTTATTTCTAAATATATCTCACCTCAGTGTGTTAAATCTTTAGAGGTGCCTGGGTACTACGTTTAATTCACAGAGGGGGAAAAAGTCTGTTCACCTAAATGAAATCATCTAAAGATAGTGGTCTAATCTAACTTGGCTGTATTTTTTCTATACTCAGGGGACGACAGGAGTCTCTTGATATTTATGCATCTCACTGGTCTTGCGTGCTTCTCCTAGAACACACAAAATGATCCTGTGATAATATTTTCCTTTTTCTGAGCATATATGGTGATCTCAGACTATTAGATAGCTATTATTTTTATTACTATTACTGTTAGACAATTAGTATTAGATAAGATGCATGTGGGCTACAAAAGAAGGATGAAGTTTCAGTTTCATCTAGCTATTTGAGGATTTATAAGTTATCCCTAAATTAGCATCTAACAAAAATGTTACTTAATGGGTAGGAAAGTCAGAGGGAATCTTCCTGAGTTCAGGAGAATTTTAAGATAAGACAAATCTTGAAATGTTTGTAAAGTGGAAGTTTGGGTTTTCTTTATAATCTATTTTTAGATGCTCTCAAATATGGTTCCTAGTCCTTTTAATTTCAAGTAGTGACTTGATGAAAAAACAGTTTTGATTCTATCTATTTCATGTGCATAGTTTTGCATCATTCTTCTTTTAAAAAGTGTTCTAATTGTAGGTAATGATGTAGTTGATTAATAACAATAATGAAAACTGTCCAGTGTATCACTGAACAATGGGCATTTCATAAAATGTTAACTTTTTGTCTACTGTGGACAGGTTTGGGGTTTATTATCAGGTTCTGGCCTGATACAAGTCTTTCTCATTTCTTGCATTAGCGAGGAGAGAAGAATGTGACTTTCTGTTAATTTTACATTGTTGAGATATTCTTAAAATTGAAAGACTTAATTTGAATTTACCAAGAGCTATACTGTGCAAATGTCTTTACTGAGTGCCATTGCACTGATTTCCATAGATCTACCCTAGATCTATCATAACACAAGCAAAAGTTTTTGCTTTCACCTTTCACAAAATGTCATATTTCTTTTGCTAGCTAGTAAGATTACTTTTTTTACTTCAAGTGATGAAGACTCATATTTTAATACAAAGATCTGGGATTCAAACTTTATTGTCAATATGTGCAGAAGGAAAGAGGATAATAGATCACAAATAAAGCAAGAAGCTTTTATTCTAGAACATGTCAGCCTGAAAACATTATCTACTTATTCAGAACAACTGGATTTTTTCTTCTGCTCTTAAAAATGCGAGGACATTGAGTTTCAGAGAATTGAGTCTATTTTATTTTATACATTTTTTAATGTAAACTGATGCCCTTAAAATTTTACTTTGCATAGACAGAGATGCAATATATGCACCCTATGTGACAATGTATTATATTCTTGAAATAAATTGCTTCCAGATAACATGCCATATCTCAAATAAAAATTCACTGATCTCTAGCTTCCTCACAACGGCAAATTGCTTTTCTTAACATTGTTTTAAGTCAAATGTACCCAAGTGTGGAATATATGAATTTAATGAAAAATAATTAGGTATGACAAAAATATGAAAATGTATCTCATATATACATATAAAATGGTTTCACCATAAGCTATTTGAGTAAGAAGGAGAGACTTTCAGTTCCATTTCAAAGCCCATAGCTTATTAGTGTGCTAATCTTACAGTTCTCAGGAAGGAAAACTCATTCAAATCAACAAGATCGTCCTTACATAGGAGTAAAGAACAAAACAGCCACGGAATGTGGAGTATAGAACTTGCAGCACATATGAAAAATTTCTCAAGTACATAACTTTGCAAATGTCACCTGGAGAGTTGTCTCTGCACTCATAAGTGATTGAGAAGTGATATGCAACCGTTCAGCTATTGATTTTTTTTTTGAAAAAGTACATGATTCTTGCATATAAATACATATGGGCAAGTGTATAATGCTGTAGTACTAAGTGATATGCCTGAAAAGTGTTTCTTCACAGTTAATGAGAGTAAAAAGGTTGTCTCAAAGGTTTCCTAAAAAAAGGACATATTCCCATTGACACTAGTAACAACTTTATTTGGATCTTTGTGAAATGCAAATGAAGTTCTTTTGACACATGAAGATTACAAGAAAAGAAAATATGTCATTATAAATACTTCATTCCTTTATTATTTGGACTCCTGAAGTCCACGTTAAAGATCTCAATGACATTGTATTAGAAACACATAGGAAAAAGTCTTCAGCAAGGGTGAAGATCCTTGATTCTTTACTTTCCAAATAAATATACAAGGTTAAAAAAACAGACATACTTAGTAGGTCATATCTTAGTATCTTAGTAAGCCATACACAGAATCACAGAATCTTCAAGACTGGAAGGGACCTCTAGAGATCATCTAGTCCAACCTTCCCGCTCCAGCGGGCACACCTAGAGCAGGTGGCACAGGGC
>JAUBOD010000057.1:349166-362155 GCA_032353885.1 Nothura maculosa | reverse complement strand
ATGCAAAAAGCCTGAGACCAATATTGACTAAAAGCCATAGAACTTTACAAGTTGAAATTGAAGTTAAAGAAATGCCAGATTCACTTAGTGCTGGATTTAGGATCTTCGTTTAGTTCTTTCTGCTCTCAGCAGAAACCTATTTCACCCCTTTTCAAATCTTTAAAGCTAGATTTGACTTTATAATCAGTGAAGAAGCCTGCTCATTTTAAAATAAACACATTGCCCTTTAAAGATGTTCTTTCTCTTCTTATTGACTATTAAGAGAGTTCAAATAATTGCCTTAGTGTAGCTTTTACATCAATAAGTTCAGGTGTAGTAAAGAATTCATATATCATCAAGAGTTGTGGAAGTCCCATTGTTTTTGGTGTCTTGAAAACAGTGGTTGCATCTGCTGAACAATTTAATAAGCTATCTTTCTTTTTTATTAATTCAAGTTGGAAATCCAATAGTTTTTTCATCAGTTTATATATTACATACCACAGGCTGTAAGCATTCTTTAGTGACAGTAGTATATTTGCCTGTTGATACTGAGAAGTCATCATAGGATCTTTTTAATAATTTACTCCTAGCTCTGTCATATTCTTCATTCACACTGTCTCTAGCCAAGATCTCATCAGTCATCATTGGGAGCCATCTTGAAACATGAGATCTATATTGATGGATCAATTGGACATATGTTTGGCAGAACTTTGTAATAAAGCTTAACTTAATCCATCTGGTACCAGAGCAAACACTATTCAGTGCATTTCACACACTAGCTGATTTCCCAAAATTAAGAGTTAAAGATATCAACCAATTCTCCATTCTAAAAGCTGTACTGTATTCCACGTAGTTGCCAGTCTGTTAATGGCAGCAGTCTATGTTTGACTAGTCTCTTTCCCAAGGGAGAGTCTTTTTTTGAAAATCTTTTTAACTACAGAACATAAAACTTCCCATAGTAATTTCTTGTATATGTGCTGTTAAAACAAAGAAAAAAAGAAAAAGAATAAAAAAGAGCCTTTTGACTAAGTTTGAATGTTTTTGCTTCTGAATTCCAGGCACTGCTTCATGCGTAGCATGCTATGTTTTCTTTTGCCAGACAAAGGAATACTTTATTAACTAAAGTTTCCTCCTCCTGAGATCATACTATTCTTTTCTGATAAATTATCTGTGTGATTAACAGCCTATGCACTTAGGCATTATCCCAGCTTTCATATCATTTTGCTTGTTCTTAACTGCATCCTTTTTTGACTTTTAATGTTCCTTTTTTGTTCAAATATGCATACCTGAACTGATTATAGCATTCCTGCATGGATAACACCAGTATGTAAGGATATGCTTATTATATGAGACCCATATATTTATCTAAATAATCTTTAAATCTATTCATCTAAAGACACCTTTTCATTCCCAACACTGAATCATGGTTTTATTTTTATTATTACAACACTTTTCAGAAAGTCTGATTTGTAGAATGAATTCTGTTATTTTTAGAAATTGTCTAATTGTCTTTTCATTCCTAGATGTACAGACTTTGATGCATTAAAACGTGTTTTCTATAGCTTTTAGCAGGAAATCATGGAAAGATTCTTTATGGAGGAAGGAAGGAAGGAAGGAATTATGGAAGGAAGAAGGAAATATTCTTTATGATATATTCACTGTTATTTGAGTAATATCTTTTTTAGGTATGTCTCTACATGCCTTGGCCTCAGCCACTTTTAAGATTAGCCAGTGAAAAGTCAGTGGAAAACAGTAGGACGCTTCAGAGGATAGTGCAAAACATCTAGTTTACACTTACTGCAATCTTCCTTTGAAGGAACAAATTTTCTCTGTTGATTATGTCAGCAGAGTAGCAAGAATTTCAGTAGAGAATTCCTCTTTACCCCAATTTTCAGACACTCTTTGTTCCTATTATGTATGTATTTTCAAATGCTTCAGTTGTTTGTAAAACTTGTAATGATATCTTCTTTCTCCAAGTCAATTCCAGTGTGTCCTGTCTCAATTTTCATTCAAACTGTCCCTCCAGCTTGCTTGTTGCCTTTTGATTTGAGTGCTTTGGACAAACAGAAAGAAATTGCTCCTAGGATGTATTAAAGTAGCAGCAAAATCAATTATCTTTCTCTCAGAAAAAAAAAAAATCTGTTTCTTTATTGCAGATTGATAGCAGGGTTGGGGTTTCCTCAACTTCCCTGGAAGATATGGACTGGAAAAACATGTATCTCAACAATTATCCCAGATGGTATCACTTAGGATTCTCTGTCATTCAAAATTATCACAAATCAAAACTACATTCAAAATTATCCACAAATCAAAACCAAAAAACAAACAAACAAAAACCCCATAGAAATATGCCAAGACTTCCTTCTATTGCCATGCATATATTGAGTACAGCTGCAAGAAGTACTTACACAATCCTTGTATTATAAGGTCCTCAGGATCCTTAGATTATAGGATGCATATATATATATATGCATCCTTTCCTGACCTACCTTTGAACAGATTGTACATCCTTCCTAAAAATCCTAAAAAATGTCCTTTTAGAACAGTATGCATTGCATCATTTTAAGCAGTTCTCCTTAGTAAATGACTGACAAATTTTATTTACTTGAATCTACTTCCTTCCTTGAAATGTCTTCTGATTCCTTTATTTAGATGTTTTGGTGGGCTATTCTTGGAAAAAATGTTCTTTAAAGTTTCTTTGTAATATTTCTGGGGAAAGAAAAGTTTCAGGTGTTTCTGCAGTGAGGAAAAATCCAAAATGCTACAGTTAACAAAGTAACTCCAGTATTTCTATATCCTCTATTTGTACGTACTTCAAGTATAACTGTTAAGTGTTAGGTTGGGTATCTTGATTATTTTTGACATTACAATGAGTAAGCATAACAGGAATGAATAATTCCCCTAAGCACATGTTTCAGGTGAGCAACAAGAGGGCAGCATCATCTGAAACAATATGACTCAGTTCAGATTAGATGGTGTAATTTTTGTAATAGGAAAAAAATAGCAATGCAATCAAATTCATCATGGGCCATATTAGTTATAACACATGTGTACATACGTATATGAAATGTATAAATATAGAAATACTACATGAACCCTGCTGCATTGCTCAGGTTGCTATGCTTTCATGGTTCAAAATCCATATGGTTTGTCACCCTGAGATGGCCACTGAGTTGATAACATAAAGACCATAGGTCTTACTGTTTTGAGCAAGTCAATAAAAAATACAGGTTCCTGTTATTTGGATGATATTAGTCAGATATTTCTTTGCTAGTCCAATGTTATACAAAATGGAGTTAATCACACAGCTGTCAGTGTGAAAGTTGTAATTGAATTTCAAAGTAATCTTTCTCAGTGAATTGGGAAAAAGAATAATGATTAGTCATTACATCTATTATTCCAAAAATCCCATCTCCCACCATTTCTGTCAGAGTGTCAAAAATACCAGAGGTAACTAGAGTCTGACCTGCAGACTGTGAGTGGCAGATAGAAAAATGATAATTATATACAGAACCATAACCATTCCATGAGAGGCATATGGCCCTGGCATTTCTTCCCCTTAACTGGGAGAAGCAGTGCTTTATGGTTCAGTGATCTGTGGGATAATCAGAAAATAAAATAAAAGATATCATTTGTTACAGAGAATAAGCCTCAATAATGCTGTTGAACTATAAAACAATTTCCCTGTAATCACTGGTTGTAACAAGATATGAATAATCCTCCTGTCACATACTGACTCTGGCATCATGCTATTTATTTTTTGCTTATTCTAAATGAATAAGCATTTGTTTTCATACCAAGACACATGTTACTTGTATCTCAGAAGCAGCACTGTCATAAATATCACTTGTTATTTTATTTATATTTCTATATTTCCTCTTAGGAAAATAAGTTATCTAGAAGAAAGCCACAGGAGTTTTGCAGCTACTAGTTTTGCCAACGACTGTCTGTGCTTTTCAGTGGTGTGCAGTGCAAATAAATTTAGCTATATTGAGTGTCTGACCTTATGGAAACTTAAGCAAAAAGATTTCAGGGTTATCATTGCACCTAAGGTTGAATGTGGATCCAAATATCCCCCAATATTCTCTAAACAATAATCTTCCATTTCCTCTTTAAAACATCCATTTGAATTGTTTCAACTATAGGTTTAACAGCTGGATTGTCAGATATTTATCACAAATCTCTATCATTAGTAATATTTCATATTCATATTTACTCAGAATGAAATTGCCAATGTGAAATTACCATAAAACTATGGTAAGCAATAAGCAGTGCAAAACTGCTCTCTAGTTCAGTGAAGAGTTTATATTCTCTGCCCACATCTGTATCTGTAAAGACTCTTGCACTCTAAAGGACTGTCCTAAGTCCTTGTCCTAAAGGACTATATTAATTCCTATGCCATTTTCA
Source organism: Nothura maculosa (assembly GCA_032353885.1). Taxonomy (NCBI): domain Eukaryota; kingdom Metazoa; phylum Chordata; class Aves; order Tinamiformes; family Tinamidae; genus Nothura; species Nothura maculosa. The sequence continues at coordinate 357,769 of JAUBOD010000057.1, read as the reverse complement.
GGAAGTGGGAGAATGCTTGTCAGTGTCATGGACTGTGCCAAGGGCTTAATGAGATAAATAACTGGATCCAGAGCCTCTGCCAAGGCCCTAGGATTACTGACCTGCTTGGATTGATGTAGCATGTGTGTCCTGTTGTTCCTACAGAAGCCTTGTGTAGATTTAAACTGTTCATTACCTGTGCTACCCTGTGCCTGTAAATGTGTTCTATCCTTATTAAGAGCATTAGACAGGGTTATCAAATGCAGTTGCTTAAACTTTGTTTTCACTTTTATGCATCAGATAAAGCAGTCTGATTTTCAAAGGCAGAATTTTCCTAAATATCAAGACTGCATTTTTTCAAAGACCTGTGATGATACAAAGCTTAACAGCTACCTAATCTACAAGCAACATATCACATTTCTTTTTGTTTTGTTTTGTTTTTCAAATAAGTATTATCAGTATTTTTGTATTTCTTGAACTTTCCATTAATCACAAGAATGATAAGCCTGATATTTCATCTTTGTGAGTACTCATTCACACTCTTTCCTATCTGTTTGCATCCCTTAATATGACATGTCTGGATACGAGACAGTAGAAAGACTTTGTCGTCAGAGTGAGATTTGAATCCAATAGGATTGTCTACAAAGCCCTGGATCTTAATTCTATAACCAGTTTAATCTGTAATGTACACTACTCAATTAACCCATATAATCAGGCATTTTGGTGTCTGGCCTGACCCAATCTTAATCACATAAAACCTGTCACATTTGCTCTATTTATCATCTTTCTACTGCTATGAATAGTGAATTTGCTGCAGCACTGTGTTACTTCTGGGTATGAGATGGAACATCCCCTCAATGGTATTTGCAAATACTGATTAACTATTGATATATATGTATTGATATTTATGTATTTTCACAAACATATATGTATACACATAGAGGGTATGTAAAACTTTGTGTACAAACATATATATGCAAATATGCACATCCACATACCATCCATATGTGTAGTAAATGTGTCATTTCAGCACTCAAAATTTTTCATAAAATGTATCCTAAGCCTACCAAAGCACTGAAACATTCTTAAGTTGTTTAGAATTTCTTCTTTGCTTCTAAATTTAAAACTAGGCTTTTGGGGCACAGGCTGTACTTTCTCTGGGGGTGTAATTGTCATGTACATATTAATATATGGAAATAAAACTGGAGTTTCAACAGCCACTATTCCTCCAAAGGTTACATTCTCTAATTAGAGCCAAGCAATTAGCTTTAAAAAGTTTTCTTTTTTTTTCTTCTAGAAGCCTTGCTTTTCCTTAACAGTGAAATTAAATCTCAGCCATTCCTTTCTTTTCATGATATGAAATAATTACAACTGTACCTTCATTTCATCTTGCCCACTAATTGCCCTCTTTCAACACATCATTTCAAATGGTGCCTCTTTGAGATTTTATAGCTAATATGTATGTGAGTATAGTTGCAATGTTAGAACAAATTGAACTGTTCTCTGCCATTTTGACACCTCAAGTCCCATGTTGCTGACTGCTGTGACTAGGGCATCAGTGGGGATCAGCAATAACTAAGTCTTCAGGCGTAATCTTTTATTTTTCTCTTTTTCCCCTTTTTAAAAAAAAAAATCTCAATTTGATGTAGGAATAGTGCGACCCACCAAGTGCACTCAAATACAGATGAGCAGTTGAACTTTTTCTTTCCTTTAGTATGAGATCTTAAGTTTTAAAATAAACTATATTTGACCTCCGCCTGACTTCTTGATTCCTTCTTGTAAACGGAAGAATCAACAACGATCAAATGGAAAAGGTCAAGAACTGAGAACAGGAAAACGATTCATGTAACTTTGAATGATTCACGGTGTGTCTTCATTTTTATCATTAAAAAAAAAGAGAGTAAACAAATCAATGAAGTTCTTTGAATGAGAACACACATCCACAACACTTAACCAGAGGCAAAACCATCCTGCTCACCTGCCTGGCCTCTCTCAGTAGCCAACAGACTACCTCCAGGTACCTCCAAGTGATGAGTCATCACACCCAAGATACAAATTTCCCTTGGAAATGCCTTCCTGTCCTTCTCCATCTGCTATTTGTGCAGCTCTGAGTAAGCAGGTTTGTAACATATAAATCTCAGTTAAGTGCCTAAAGATACAAACTGCCCAAGTAGAGGAATAGGAGTGATGTGAATTCCCTAATGGGCTATTAGCGGTGGTGCTTTCACTTGGCAGACAAAAATGAATTCTTGACTTGCAGAAACTCATGGACAATAGATAGATGAGCCACCATATCAGCTCATGGATGTCCAGCACAGTTCCTCTTGCAATCTGTCCTCATGTTCCTGCTAATATAATGAGAGGTATAAATTCCTGTTCAAACAAAGGGAAACAAGGGAAACAAGGAAGTAGAGAATCACAGGACTCAAGAAATGTTTGTCTAGAAAGGTATAAAATCCAGTGTTACCAAAATATCTCAATGTTTGGGTTCAGAGATGCAGCGACACCAATGGAGACTGGAAGATAATTTTGTAATTAGCATTTTTCCTCATTTTTTTTTACTTAGGGAGAGGAGGAAAAACAAGAGGAAATGAATGAAAGAAAAGAAGTTCTAACCCTTTCTAGTTTGTGTACCATCCTTTGCTTAGAGATGTACTTTAAGGCACAATCTAGCCTATGTTATTATTATAAGAAGTTTCATGTTTATTATCATTTTCAGTATATTGTTACATTTATCAATGAGCATACATACTAGACAGACGGATTAAATTTTCATTTAAATACAGAGACATCAACATTGTGAGAACCATCAAGCAATCAGGAGCCCACAAATCAACAAGTGACAATATGAACCTCAGCCGTGACTGTAGATCCATATACCAGTCCACTCATATGAAGGACATAGGCTATACCTGGGATAAGAGCTTAGGTTCCTGATCTAAATCTCCTTGAAATTTTAAGCATTTTTTTGACAAGTATGCAGAGACCCCCCCAAAAAAATGGATAAAAATATCCTTGAAGGACCCTTAAAAATTTTGTACAAAACTTTGGGGGGAATACTGTGAGAAAACACTTTTAACACTTATAACGTACAATGAATTCTTGTGAATAGTCATTTTGTCATACATACCTATACAAAGTAGTAGTGTTCTTTATCTCAGTACTGTGGAAAAGCCTCTCAGGAAAATAATCCTTCAAAATATTTTCTTGTGACAATTCCATATTGCACTGAGAGAGTGAAATACGCCAATTTTGAGTACTGTGTGATGCTTTGGATATTCACTAGCAAAGAAAGGATCTACCTGCAATGAACTAAATTCATCTTAACATTGCCTTGTTATCTGCTTTTGATTTAGGTCACAGTGAGTGAATGTATATTTGCCTCCAGGAAGGTGTTTCTTCAACAAGCCTTTAAGTTCCTTCCCGCAAGCAGATGACTCCATGAAAGAGGTGGTTGATGTTCATTTCTCTCTAACAGATACTCATGTAATTCAGAGGATGGCCCTTGTTTCTTAATCAATAACCATCAGGAGCTCACAGACAGCCATGGTACAACTGCTCAGCAATTTTTTGCCCGTTGTGAGAGATAGCAGCTTCAGACTCTTGAATATTGTCAACTAGCATGCTTAGTCTCTAATTTTGGAGGGAAAGATATAAACAACCCATATTCTTAAAAAGACTTTCAGTCTTTCATCTCCTCTACTTTGCTGTGGTTCCCTCTAGCAGAGGAAACCACACGCAGCTGACACAACCCCTAAAATGATGTTGTGTCAACCATGAACCTACTGTTGAAGACTGGGGGCAGGAAACGGCCTATGTGGCCTCTTGAGATCTTCCAGATTTGTTTTCTACACTTTTTTTTTCAAAAGAAGCAGCAGGAGATGAGTTCATTTGGTTCAATCACAAGGGATCATCTCTCTTCAGGCTTCTGTGGAGCCAAGGTGCAGTGTAAAGCTGTCATCCCTTTGGGTAATGCACAGGGGGCAGGGACAAGGCAAACACCATCTGCTCTTTCTCCTTGGCATAGTGTCTTCACAGAGTATGGGAGGCGCATTGTACCTCCATGCGGAGTTAAATCAAGACCTCACTCATCAAAGATATTGTAATAGTCGGCCAGAAATCTAATATAAATGTCAAGCAGTTGTTCTCCGAAATACCATAGACGTTACTTGCCATATTGCTACCTTTAACTTTCTCATGTGAATTTAGTTAGAACTTGTAAAAAAGTATTCCAGAAGAAAATGGAAGAACGCTGACTTGACCAGATTAAACTTTCTTCAAGAACACAACAATTTTGTTAAAAATTTCAGGGGGAAATATGAAAAAAAAGTTGATTTCATGAAAAAAATATAAGGGTCTTTCACATACACTGTTGCATATTATAAATTCTCTTATGGAAGTATACATTGAAAGTATGCAATATAAGTACCAAAATAGTAGTGCACATGAAGTTTGAAAGTTCTCTAAACAAATATTTTATAAAAGTCAGACTCTCAGAACATCTCACACAACAAAAATTCAGAATTTGGTCATGAAAGTGGTGAAAGCCAATACACCAGACTGATGTTCATCAGGGTTAAAGAGTGGGTGTAGAATTCATGTATACAACACACCTCCCCATTTTATCAGTGCTGAGCTAGAGAAATCATCCTATAGATTGTTAAAGTTCTTTACAGATAGACCAGGAAAAAAACAGGATGCCTAGAACAGCATTTCTGACCCAAGCAGAATAGATACCCAATAGATACAGATCTATTCAGCTGAATAGCTTCCAAATCTTGAAAGAAGCTAAGCTGTTATATTATCTCTTAGTTTATTTAAACATTTTCTGGAGCTCCTTGAATTCTGCTTTCACACATCCTCAGAGATGTTCCATTCTGATTGCTTTCATACTGCCCTCACACCACCATCCATTAAGGGATCTGAGCTGGCTTTCCAATTGCCAACTAACCCTATCATACCAACACTTCATAAGGTGAAGTTATGGGCATTTATTATTGTTAAGAATGATCTTGTATGTCTTTTGTATTATAACTTCATATTTAGAGCATAGCCATACATAGGAAGGAGGTTTACCTTCCTTTTCAAGGACACAAATTCTTTTTGCATTGTGTAAAGTGCTTGTTTTTCAGTGAGGATGTTTGAGATGTTGATTCAGTTCATTTTGTATTTCAGATACAGTGCCCATTGCAAACTACAGAAAGAATTTACGGTATAAATACAGAAATATCAATATTTCTTTGTTTTTGTTAGAAAATTTTCATTGTATAATACTAATCTTCATGACTCACTTCAATCCAAGAAGAGAGTAAAGCCAAGATCTCTGGAGATAATGAAATCACAAAATAATTGAGGTTGGAAGGGACTTCTAGAGATCATTCAGTACCCCTGCTAAAGCAGGATATGTTACCCAGGATTGTGTCCAGATGGCTTCTGAATATCTCCAAGAGAGACTGACTCCACAGTCTCTCTGGGCAATATGTTCCAGTGCTCAGTCACAATTACAGTGAAAAAGAAAAAAAAAGTTTTCATTATATTCAGAATGTGGACTATCTAGGCATCTGGGCATCTAGGACATGGGAGACACTGCAGACACTCACATTATCTGCAGTAATACATGAAATACATTGGATAAGTAACACAACTCAAATGAAGCTTAACCTTCATGCTAGTTCAGAGCAGGAGTATTCAGTGACTTTTGTGGTGGGTACCTTCAGAACGGTGGGACTATTTCTCCAGCCATATGGCTTGTATTCTATAATAATATTGGAAACTTCAGTAGAGTTCCTCTCCTCATTTACATTGTATTGTAGGAGTTTAAAGCCTCTTTGAAGAATTGAGGCGAGAGAAAGGATTTGGAAGATGAGAGAATGGACAAGAGAGTATATCAACACTTTCATTCTTTAGATTTGAAGGGCATGTCAGATAAGTATTCAGTAGAGCCAAAATACAGTCACAGTTTTTGGTTGCATACATTTGTGAACTATGAATCATATGGAGGATTTAATACTTTTTTTTTTTACTTTTTTTTTTCCCCCACAGACCACTGGACAGACTTCAGGGGTTTGATATTCAACTGGAGTAAATTATCCCTGTTTCTCTGACACCAGTGAAGTCTTGACAGTTTACACAAGCTGCTCACAGATGTCAGTCGCTTGCAAACACTGCCATTGTAAGCCAAATTTTAACGGGTGACCTATTGATTAAAGGCTTATGTGTTTCTACTGTCCTGTTCCTAATCCCTCTATCAAAACTATTTTGAAGACAGTATTTTTTGAAGCATGTAACATTAATTCCCAGTGAAAAGAAGGCCAGTCTTTAAAAAGAAGCTTTTACAGATTCAATAATGATTTCTATTTCAGCAGCTTTGCTTGATTAAACTTCTTTGGGTCTTACCAAAGCATAAGTTACAGTAGATCATGACAGCAACTTTGAGTACTTGCTTGGAAATTGTGTCAGATCTTTGACCAGCAAGCTCCTGAATTGGTTTCAGTCTTATTAAACTAATGGGTACTACTTTGTGTCTGCGGGAGATGCTTTGTTTCTCCTCACGTTATATGTTATGGGACCCCTGCTGAGGCATTCTGTCCGATTTTATTGTTTACAGTTTACGTGTTGCTACTGGGCTGTCATCTGGAAACATGGGGTGGGTTAGAGTGCATTGTTATGCAAATGACACCCAGATTTACATATTACCTCAGACTAATATTCATTGTGATGTCTCAATAAGAGTGTCTTTGATGGATAATAATTTTTCCAAGACTACAACCTTCTTTGAAAGTGCAAATTAAGCAGAAGCCCCATTAATAGGATTTCAACAGTCTTTAAATGCTGTCAACTATTAGACTGCATTGTGGCGTCTCAGGGTCAGGTTCTGCCATGCGGACTCATGTTGTTGATTAGTAACTGCTCTGCAAATAACCTACTTACAGATAAAGAACTACTGCACATAGTGAGCTCAAGTGCTAGAATTTGAACTTACTGAATAAGTAGTGGCCAAGTATGCAGAAATTTTGTGTCATTTTTAATCACATTAATATACAATTTAAGAAATAACAAACAAGAACTTCATAAAAAGTTCTATCAGCAAATTCAGTGCAATATGTTGTAAAGGACAGTATAGTTGAACTTCATATAGAAGACTATTGAAGTGGTGATATTCACTACTCTTCGCACTAGTGAAATGCCCATCACTAGTTATTTTTTCACTCAGCTTTGAGAATGCATCTACATCCTGTTTCCATAGTGTATTCCTGTTTTCTATACTGATTACTATATTGTTCCCAGCTGCTTACTTCTGTAAGGAGAGTCAGGAAGGCTCTAGTATCTCACCCCTTCATTTAGTGACGAGGCAAATGAAAAGCTTTTGTAATAAATGCAATCATCTCCCTTTCTCCTTCATCATCAGAGACTCTTCCCTTCTTCCAGAAGCCATATTGAGGGATGACCTCAGTTTTATTTCTTCCTTTATCCACAGATTCTGCAACCAATATGCAATGAATATGGGCCTCCACCCTTAGTTAAGGGCAGGATTCCAAGAGGAGCATTGTTTTGGTTGTTTTATGTGTACCACTGAAATAATTGCTTTCCCGATACTAATACTCTGATGTGGCTGCTGTGTTTGAAAAAGACTACAATATTTTTGTCTGGGCTTTTTTTTTTTTTTTAATATGAATGCACATAGTGTAGAGCCATCTTATTGTTAATTTGACTAGCATATCTTTAGCACACACTGACATCTGTAATGTACTTGCACAGCAAATCTAGCAAATCCAACCATGGGACCTACTTTATCTGGGCTCCATGCAAGGTATAAGCCAAATGAGCACATCAAATAAATGTTCTCAAATCTGGAATTCCACTTAAAGATTACAAAAGAGAACATTTCTATGAGTGCATAGGAGAAAGGAGTACTTATTTGACCAAAGGAAGTGTTCACAGTGTTTGCACTTATCTAATCACACAAAAGTTCTTTTATAATCCAAGGAGAAAAATAGAAACTTATAAATTGTGATTCATTTTCCTTTAATCCTAACATCCAATATCAGTTCAGACAACATCCAGTTCAGACAAAGCAGTCTCTAAAAGATTTCTCTTTCCTTATTTCTTCTAATTTTGCTTTCCCTCATTTTTAATTATTTCCTTTTCTTTTTTTTTTTTTTTTTTTACTTTTTTTCCCCCTTTCTTCTCTCTCTCTTTCTCTTTCTCTATTTCTTGCTCTGTTGCTCTCTCCTTTTCTAGTTACTGGTTGTTTTTATTCTTACCTCTTTCTGTATTTCTCACTCTTTTTTTTCTTTCTTTCCTTTTCTCCTTACTTATCTCTCTCTCAGAACTCTAAGATAATGTGGTCAGATGTAGATAATTACAGTATAGATGTACACATCAGAGGTCGATTTCCTCAATAATACCTGTACAGGCCTTCAGCCTAGCAACATTCTTTCCACTCATAATCATGGCTTTAAAGTTTCTTCTTTGGAGCCTCTGAGCTCCTCTGCAAATGTAGAGCTTTCCCAGAAGACATGATTCTGCAAGTGATGTCTTTCAACGCCGCCCAGGAGGTTCAGGGCAGTTTGCTAAAAATTACTTTTCTTAAAGGAGTTCTATGTAGAAATAACTCTGCTAGC
>JAUBOD010000057.1:246019-260057 GCA_032353885.1 Nothura maculosa | reverse complement strand
ATCCATGGGCCCTGATGGGATGCACCCCAGAGTGTTGAGGGAACTGGCAGATGTCATAGCCAAGCCGCTCGCCATCACCTTTGAAAGGTCCTGGAGGACGGGGGAGGTGCCGGAGGACTGGAAGAAAGCCAACGTCACTCTGGTCTTCAAAAAAGGCAAGAAGGAGGACCCGAGTAATTACAGGCTGCTGGAGCCTCAACTCCATCCCCCGAAAAGTGATGGAGCAGCTCATCCTGGCTGCTGTCTCCGGACACATGGAGGAGAAGAAGGTGCTCAGGAGTAGCCAGCATGGTTTCATCAAGGGGAAATCCTGCTTGACTAACCTGATCACCTTCTATGAAGGAGTGACTAACTGGATAGATGAGGGCAGAGTGATGGATGTGGTCTATCTATCTGGACTTCAGCCTGGCTTTTGACACCGTCCCTCACAGCATCCTCCTGGGCAAGCTACGAAAGTGTGGGATAGATGAGTGGACAGGGAGGTGGATTAGGAATTGTCTCAGTGGCAGGGTGCAGAGAGTGGTTGTCAATGGTGCTGAGTCCAGCTGGAGGCCTGTAGTTAGCGGTGACCCCCAGGGGTCAATCCTCAGTCCCATCCTTTTCAGCTTCTTCATGAACGACCTGGATGAAGGCATGGAGTGCTCCCTCAGCAAGTTTGCTGATGATGCCAAGCTGGGAGGAGTAGCTGACAGCCCTGAGGGCTGTGCTGCCATCCAGAGGGACCTGGACAGAGTGGATGACTGGGCAGTGAGAAACCTAATCTTTAAAACCCGCTTGGATGCAGCCCTGAGCTATGTACTGTAGGTGACCCTGCATTTGCAGGGGAGCTGGACTAGATGACCTCTAAGGTCCCTTCCAACCTTAAGCATTCTATGATTCTATGATTCTGTGATGTGCAGAACAAACTAAAAATATATTTTGGCTTAGTTATATTTCCATGTCTCTTCTACCATGTCTCTTCTACCTCTTCTACTAAAAATTATTTCATCAACTTTATTTTATTATTATATGAGTATTTGAGGACTTAGAGGAAAAATATAATTTTCGTGGAGTGAATATTCAAATTAAAAGGTAATGTTTTGAAATACAAGAATGTAGGCATAAATCTAATATGGAAAACTGTATTCAAAGACATCTGGAAGATGCTGGATTTGCAACTCTTTTCGCTTGGCTGATTTGTAAGTATGACTGACTTAAAGTATCTTCGCCATCCATCAGCAGATGATATCTTCAGCTAACAGTTGGTCAAGAGCATCATTTTTGTATCTATGCTCAAATGTGGAACAAACCTAGCAAATCTTTAGCAGAATTTATGAACATAAACTTAGACTTACATTATGGTTTCTTGTGGGGGAAGGTTTCAAAGTTTTAGATTCAAATGAGCAGGAGAATGAGCTATTCCTCAACCATATAGAATTTCTTGATCCCTTAATCACAATTCCAACATATAAGCTTTATCAAAACTTTACTAGTGGTATTCTAGGTCCATGAAGTTTGGCATATACAAAAAGAGTGTAAGAAGTGACAAAATTTATTCAGAATCACATTTTTAGCAACAATTGTTTAGTCTCCAGTCTACTAGCAATGATATTTTGAGGATGAATTTGTGGTGTACCAGGAATATCACTAGTATGACAATGGCCAGAAAAAGCGTCATAGGAGAAGGGAATCTCAAAAGAAACTTTCAATAAAATTCTTTATATATAGTTATCTTAAGAACCTTCTATTATGTAGATGTAGTCTCATATAGGAGGAGTCTGTGTAGTGAGATGATAAAAAGGAGATAAAGGCGGATGAAGTGACTTCTGGCAAGGGTTTCAAGCTATGATGATACAAATGTAAGGATTTAAAACCACATCCTGCAGCCCATGGTTAAGGCTGTCCCTAGATCATCAATTGGGCTTTTCTGATGCGGAATGAAGTCCTAAAATAAATCAGAGGACTAAGACTAGAAGATTCCTCCAGCAGAAGCAGCATGCTGAAACCCTACTAGCTCTGAGCATTGCTCTTCTTATGCTTCACTACAGAAAAAAAATATAATTTACTCCATTTTATTAATTTGAGAGTTCATTTGCTCCAGTGAGAAAATCTAAACACAAAATATTGTTGAACATGATTTCGTAGGGCTTGGCCTTTACCTTTATTAAGTTATATCTTCATATTTTCATTATATTTTTTTCATTAAAAAAACCTTAACTCAGCTTTGAACAAGGTGATTCCAATATGTTTGTTCTGCTTTTTTTTTTATATTTTGCCACACAAAAGAAAGGAGCAACTTTTTCAGCTGTCAGTGCTCCCAACATTTTGAATGATTTGCATTCACACAGTGAGTCATATTCCTTGAACAATCTCTTTACAGGCAACTTAGCTAAAACAACCACCTATTAATTAGGAGATAATTGTCAGCATCGGATAAACTTTCAGATTCTGGAGAAAACAGAGGGACTTTTTATGTTGTTAAAGACTGTTATTCATCCCATGGCAGTTGCAATTTTGTTGCGGTGCTTTGTTAAATCTGATGTTCATAAAAAGAAAAAAAAATAAAGAAAACAAAACAAACAAAAACACAAAAGTGAAACAAAAGCTCTGCTAATGTTTGAATTTTATAGTGATATACAGCCACAAGGCACTAACACCAAAGAATATTTCTGATTGGCTAGCAGCTGCTGGAGCTGAACAGATGAGCTGGAAAGTAGCAATTTACAAGCTATTTCATATTTAAAAACTGTTAGGTCCTGTGCAAAACAATCTTTTCTCTCTGGGAAAACATCAGCAAAAACGACAACAACAACAAAAAACCCAGAAGACACAAAACATCCATTGAGAATAGATTCTCCAGGCGCAAAGAGAAATTTCAGACCATCTTTTATTCCTTCAAATGAATTGGTGTCATTAAATTATGTTAAAAATCAGACTAGTTGCCTAGAAACACTAATTAATAACTAACTTCACCTCTGCCGTGCTGCAAAGTGTCACAGTTTAACTTACATCTCACTTTTTAATTCTTCCCATATCGACAGAACTATTTTAATATGTAGTCTTCCAGAATTTTAATGGACTTCAGGGTAGTTGCCCAAGTAGTGACTAATTAAGAAATATTGTTGGGTTTAAGATATAATGGAAATAATATAGGTTTATTTCAGGAAAAAAAAGAAATGCAAAAAAAATCTGTAAAACCGTTGCTTTCTATATATAGCCCTTCATTTAACAGCTCTACAAACCTGCAGAAGTTGGCTCCTGTTGAAAACTGCCAGGCTACATACAATGAAATCTGGAGTAGTAATACCAGAGAGCTGTCAGTCAGCCATCCATCCATCTAATTGGCTTCTTACCATCTTTCCATCATGTTTTTTTTATAACTGGTCGCCTCTGGCTAAAATGCAAATTGTGAGGAAGAGCCGTCTAGAAAAAGCTGCTGCTTTCTTAATTATCTGTCAGCGTATGGACCAGTGGACCCTGGGCCGCGGAGTAGAGTTATGCTAAGCAGCAAGGCATCACGGGAATTGGAGTGACAGCTCATTTTCCTCCTGTGTTTTGCCGCCTTCGAATGACAATGCAGAAATACGGGTTTTTCCCACACTTTCTCTGAACACCTGGGCCAATGCTCAGGGGAGCACAAAGCCAAAACTGTCACATTTCCAGACATGGTCTTATTGCTGTCACCGTGACAGGATTGTTGACAAATGCCAGCAGTCATCTCGGCATCTTGGGAAATGTCTGCCGTGGTTGTGTCAACAGCCTGACAGAAATTGTTAATGTTTAAACTTCTTCCACTGACAGAATTCTGTCTTGCTGACAGTATTTGTCATATGAAACTCAATCTTTGTCAAACTTGCTTAAAAATTAACACTTCCTCCATTTCTTTTGCAGCTAACTGCCTGTGTGCCTTTTTTATTTTTTTTTTCCTTAAGTAATAAGATTTCGACAAGGTAATATTCCACAGTCCACAACAAGTCTGAGTGCACCAACACATTATGAACTTATGGCCAGCTTATCCTTTTGACCTCTGCTACAATGATAATTATGCTTTTATTCCATGCCCATTTTTTTTGCCTTAGGAATCAAAGTTCTGAATTATTCAAGAGCCATAAAAATCCTATTTCTCAGTGTACAATGTGGAAAATCAATTAAACAGACTTAGCTTAGTACTTATATAAAAATCAAGTTACAAGTTTGTAGACATATATTAACTGAGTCTTTCCCCAACTTTGGTTTTGAAGGTCATCCTAGCTGGATAGGCAAACAGGGTCAGTAGTCTTATCTGGAAACCTTATTCCAGCGTTAAGTAACATGGAAAATCCTAAAGTGATTACTAGTTGGCACAAATGAAAGGGCAATCAGCTTAATCAGTGTTGTCTATCTTCTAAAAATGACATGGGAGTATCATGGGACACTTTAAATTTGTTTTATGTGAGCACAGTTGTGCCCAACAGTGCCTGAGTCATTTGGTCCGCATGGGGCAATAACAATGAAGAACTAGTCTGGGAGATTTCTGCATACTTCTCTGCTTCAGCAGGGAAAATTGAAGGAGAAATGTGCACACTGAGGTGTGGAGACCTTCAGGACAGCATATTGCAGCTATTTTAGTAGCTTTTTGCCTGTGAATCACTGTTGCTACCAAAATCATGTCCCCTGACAGGGCCACCTGGCATTGGCTAGTTATATGGACATCTTTCATCCAGTAACAAAATCAAGGGTTGGCTACCCTCAGTGACTAAGGATTCTCCCACTTACTGCTTTCACACCCTCTTGATAGAAGATAATTAGTGAGCGTTTCCTCTAACCCTTGGTAGTCTGAATCCTTTCACTGAATGTCATTGACAATATTTAGAAAGGCCTGATGTTGTGTTCTTAACCTTCAATTCAGATCAAATATTTTTCATTTAATTTCCTAACGGAAATTCCATGTATCATTAAATACCTGTCATTTTATGTCCATTGAAAAGGACAGAAACAGTCTCTAGGCAAGCAAAGAGTTACTCTAACATAACATTAATAACATTAAAATAAAAAAAATATAATCTAAGACATTAAATATGGATCAGAAAGATAAATCTACCTTTATCTTCACTTTAGTTCTGCCTCTGCTCTGTAGTGTGATTTTTTGTGAGTTGCATAGGGCACACTATTAAAATTTGAACTCCCAAAATTAGCTTCATAGGACTATACACAAGCAATTAAAAGTGTGACTTGATTGCTGGTGAAGATCATCTGACTTTTCCATTGCAGACCATAATGGTTCAAGGTGTTCAGAGAGCATTTCTATGAATTAGGTCATTTCTTTAAGCAGTAGATGCTTAAAGATGTAAGTTATGGAATTTGATCTATAGGGTGAATTTGGTCTTGATAGTGTCACAGCTCTCTCCCACAGCTGAATGGACAGCCTCAGTTTCGTTGTCTATACAACATATGAGAACAGCAAGCATTTTAGGATAAGAAACTAAGATGGAGAAGGAAATAGCCTATATAGACAGGCAGAAAATTTAATGAGAAGAATGAATCCATGGCCACAGTTCTTATTTGTATGAATATTTACATATTTATTTGTACATTTTTCAATGTCTCAGTGGGTGCAGTCTGAAGACAAGAGAAGTCCAGGAGTTCAGATGCTGTGAAACGTGGTGATTTTAGGTGTTAAACTGTCTAGTATCATTGGATAAGTAGTTCAAATGTAGTTCAAATGAACTTCAAATTCCATTTATGGATTTAATATTTCCTATTCAACTTAAAAAAGCCCACCTTAGAGTAGGAACTTTTCTATACCTTCATTTTTGCATTTACTAAATTGAGATTATAACATTCAGTTCCTTTAAAATAACACAAAAAATAGAGTTATACGAAAATATAATGTCCTAATGTTGTTATTTGTTATTCAAAAGTGATTTTGAGATCTGACACTAAAGCGTTGTAAGAATGTAGATTTGTTTTCTTTTACATTCTGAACCATTGAACCATTTACATTCTGAACCATATGAATGTGCTTTAAAATTCAAAGATTTCTAAAAATTCTATCAAAAAATAAAGATGCTGACTACCTAAAAGTTACCTGCCTCTGAGAATGAAATTAAAAACTTGAAAAATAGGCCATGCAAAAAAATCTCGGAGGAATCTCTTCTTTCGTGAATATGGCATAGTTTAATGTCACAAAGATTTGCTTATGTAGCTATATTTGAAGCTGATTACGAGGCTGAATCAATTATCTTTTCCAGAGTGCAAATACTGTGTCAGGTATGTGTAGGAGAAGATAAAATTTGGTATTGTCAAAGTAATCTTTAATTCTGCAGCAGCTTCATTTAATAGATTTCACAGTTATTTAGAAAGACTTACTTTCTCTATCTTTCAGCTAAAGATGCTGACACCTAAACAAACCTATGAAATTTGATCATAATTTGGCCATAAGGTGAATCATGTGCAGACCTAGGTTCAAAATATCT
Organism: Nothura maculosa; assembly: GCA_032353885.1. Lineage (NCBI taxonomy): Eukaryota > Metazoa > Chordata > Aves > Tinamiformes > Tinamidae > Nothura > Nothura maculosa. The sequence continues at coordinate 253,623 of JAUBOD010000057.1, read as the reverse complement.
TATAGCAGAATCTTACCCTTTCTGCTATGGAAATAGTCCCACATGTCAAAAAGCACACTACAGAATTTGAACCAAATCCATCTTTGAATTTCTCAGTTTACTCTTGATGAGTAATGTGTATCTGCATATACAAAACAAACTTCAATAATCTTCATTTCAAATGAATAATCTTCATTTTAAACTTCAAACTTCAATAATCTTAGTATTTTATTTAATTAATGTCTGTCAAAAACGTGAATTTTGAAGGCTAAAACTTGTAATTAATTACTAATTTATGCAGTATTAACCTTGGATGGAATAAGAACTGGTTTTAACTGACAAAAAGGTATAGAATTCTATATCAAACCATGCATAATTAAAAATTTTGAACATTCCACTTAAGTCCTATTAGGTGCAAGGAGATTTAAAATTCAGCCCTATAATACAAGTACATGGGTGCACAGAGGATTTGTCTGGAGACCCTTTGGAAAGGCAACAGACTGAGAGAGAGATATTGGCTCTTTGTGCTCCCTGACCAGCCTTGGACTGCCCATTCATGAACAGTTTCACTGAGTGACCACCTGTACAGAATGAAGCTGAAAATCCTTCATTCTCCTTGCAGCTAGGATGATAAGAAGACAACAGAATCTAAAAGCCTATGAGAGTGGAGCATGAGTCTATGCAGCCAGAGTCCTGGGCTAAATAATTATCTCCAAGTATTGTATTATTTGCATAATTAAAAAGTTTGGCTGAGTTTCCGACACGCTGTCTCATACATTGGGGAGGTGGTGGGGGTGAGTTAATCAGCAGGAGGAAAGTGAAGGTTAATGAATTGTTATTCAGATGGCGCAGGCCCTGTGAGATTTGCAGATAATTGATATCATTTGGGAGCTAGGGCAGAGTGGGAGAGGAGCGAGGAGCTGCTGCAGCAGTTAAAACTGGAAAAGAGCAAGCAAATGATAAGTTAGCAACAATTATCATTTTGATGGGTTTGTTTGTCTTGCCTTTTTTTTTTCACCCTCTCTCTATTTTCTTTTTTTTTTTTTTGCTTTTTTGTTTGTTTGTTTTTCCTCCTTTCCCTCATGAGTTGAATGGAGTTAAAATGGATGTAAAAAAATCATTCAGAACATTAAATACCTGTCAAAGGCAGCAGACTTTGAAATCTCCTCAGGGAAATTGTCATATGGAGACTGGAAAAGGTAATTCGGTGTGAGCTGGAAGTGTGGAAGCAGCTGCAGGTCACAGAGGTATCCTGTAACCCTTTGGCTTCAACTGTTTGTTTGTTTGTTTATTTGTTTTCCCAGAAGATCTAATTCTCTTTTGCAGAAAACCAGGATGAGCCTCATACTCCCTATTAGTCCCCTATTATTTATTATTCATACTAAGAAAACATCTCAAGAGCACAAGCTCGAACCCCACACTGTTTGTCATCGTATCAAAAGCTCATACTCCAAAGACCCTCCTGTTTTAATTAGTAAGACAGCATGGAATAAAAACAAGTAAGGTGATGGATATTACCTAGAGTTTATCTGCTTCCCTGCACAGGTGAGCACAGAGACTGTGATGGAAGCCATGTCTCTCCATTCTCGTCTAGTTTTCAGTGAACTGGGTCATTTTAAACTGAGACTCTAAAACTTGTTTTCTGTGCAAAGCTGCAGGGATCTATATATTCCATGGCCTAAGAAAGACATGAGAAATACCACCAAAAGACTTCAGAATAAGAACAGCTTTCAGATCTCAGCAAGTGGAGGAACATCTTTAAAAATTAGCAAGAGGGAGCTAGAGATATACACAGCTTTTACCCTTAATGACTTGTACAGATTTCCTGCCCAAGAAAAAGAAATATGACTTAATTCAGGTAATTGCCTATTGCTGAAATTACCAAAACAAACTTCAAGAAGGACTTTGGCAGTGATTTCTTACAAAAATCTGTATGAGGTATTTCATGAAGAAGTACGTATGAAATACATATTTTTGGCCCTTCATCAAGAAGCTAACACCAAAAACATTGATTTTTTTATTAACCTGCAGACAAAAACAAAATATATTGCAGCAACAGTGCTGGTGAAACTTGTATATTTACTGCATAGGACACTCTTTTACATCAAAAACACATTGCTCTGATTCAGAATGAAAATTTAAAATATCAGGTTTACCCACTGAAATGGAATCCTGAAAGATTTTCATTTCAGAAAGAGAGTGTTTTCAGTTTGCTCCTGGAACTCAGGAGAGTAGCCAGCTGTCCTACAACTCAGACCCTTCTTTGGTTCTTTAATCTATGTTTTGAGGAGATCAATTTGGCTTCTCTGTCTGAGGATCCCAGAATATACAAATGGGAACCTCCCTCTATTGCAAGCTCTGCTGCTCCTTCATTCCATTTGGATGGAATACTTGGCCTTTGATGAATGAGCATTTTATGAAAAAGCTGAAGTTCATACTGCAGAACTGAAAAAAATGCTCAGAGCAGGGTAGTCTGGGCTGCCCTTTTTGGTCAGTCTCTCATTTAGATGAAACCCGAAATTTATCTGGTGAAAATTATTTCGTGAGAACAATCTGAAAGTTACTTTTCTCTTCCACTGAGGCACCTACTGCTGTGATAGAAACACACAGAAGTTGTAGCTGTGAACAAGATCAGTTTGGGGTTGAGATGGAGGCCAGGAAGTCATGATATGAAGTCCAACATAATAAGGAACTTTTGGAATAGTTTCAAGATATGAGATGAAGCAAAGGGTTGGCAAAGCCCTGAAAAAAAAAGTTTCAATTTGGCTAGTTTAGGACAGATCAGTATAAGTCTGTATTCTACGTCTAACATTTTAATAAAGCCTAGTTGTCTAAGAGAGAGTAGAGCCCAGTACAGCTGGTTCTTACTGGAAGTACTGCTTTATGTGGTATTGATAATAGTTTCCTTACTGCAAATTTGTATTTCCTTATCAGGGAAAGTTTGCTAAATTCTCGAGACATTTGCCCCTCATCCCAGGTGCTGCAGCAAATCCAGCAGTTGTTTTGGGCCTGAATGCCTAAATCAGTGTTATATCCATTTGGAATTTATTGATACTTTAAATTTACTTTAAATTTATTGATACTAATAAAAGATTACCTCTCATCCTTTCCTCTGCTCTTAATACAGAGCAACTCAATTTTCTTGTTATGTCCCATTGAACTGATCTTCTATTTTGAACTGATCTACTCTGTCTGGCTGTCTTTGAACTTTTTTTTTCTTCTCCATATTGCAAGTTCCTGCACCTCTGAGACCTTAGCAACTTCAGGAAAGTTTTATTTATTTATCGAATAAAAAATTCAGTGAGAAAAAAAGATAGACTTGCATGTACCCTATACGCTGGGAGGGGAGGGCGCTCGGAATCTAGGGCACAGCTTGCCATGATGAAAAAGATGACAGGTGCCCCCCACTGCAAGTGTGGGATTGAGAGACTGTGGATTGAATTTAAGGAGGATGCGAGTGACTTCAGGGAGAATTATCCTACCTGAAACATTTCCTTGTAGTTAAAATATACAGCAGAGTGCAGAAGCTAGTTATAGAGACAAGTGTGAAAATTAAATTAAGAGGCAGTTACACAGATTTTGGGCGAAGGTCTGAATAATGAAAATAGCATGGCTAAGGACATATTTTTGGCTGATTTTGATGCTGAAATACGCTATAATGTTGGCTGATCTGAATTTAATACAATCCTGCAAGCAGGTGTCCTTGATGGTGCTTCAAGTCTTCTTGCAAATAACTCCTTATGTTGCTACTTTTAAAATATGTGGGCAGTATTGTAGGGCATAACTCACAAACACAAAATAAATGGGGAAAAAAAAAGACATGTCACTTTAAAATGAGGAGTGAAAGATATAAAGGGATTGGATTATGCCCTAACAATAAGCACAGTGGAAAATACAGCTCCCCAAGTTTACCAGTGTGACTAAAATGGGAGCAGTGCCCACATTAGAACTACTTATATTGAAAAATGTGCTCTGGGTAAAACGTATGGCAGCCATAGTCAGAATTAAAGACTGTATGTGAAGAGGGGGAAATGATGACTCCTACACAAACTCAAGTTTCATAACATTGAAAATATTTTTACTGCCCCTCCACCCATGCATGCCCATTTTTACAGTCTTCTGGTGCTACTGCCTTTGATCTCCTACCTGATATAAACTACTTTGGACACAGTTTAATCAAATACACAAACACATAGCAAGCCTCTCTTGGTCAAAAGATGAAACCTAAAAAAAACTAATAATAATTATTTTAAAAACAGGGAAGTTTGCTGGAAAAAAAGAAAAAAAAAAGAAAAAAAGGGAGATATTTAAGGATCCATTTCAAAGACACTGGGAGGATGTTCAGCTCTGAAAATCCACATAATCTTGGATTTATCATGAGTATTTTTAGATATCTGAAAGTTGTGCACTCAGTTTAATCTAATCTAGATTTCTTTTCCTTTAATATTAAAGGGCAGCTCTAGGAGAACATTCTACTTATTTTAGATACTAGATATTATGATGTAATAAATAACTATCAGAATGGCTGTTTCTTTCTCCTAACTAATGAAACAGCCTACATATTCAGCCTGATATTTAGATCTCCACAATAGTGCTTTAAATTTAGTGCTTTAAATTAAATAACGTGTTCTTGTATATTTTATTTTTAGATTACTAGAATTACTCAGATATATGCTACCAGCCTACCATCTTCCAGGAAGAATTTATCATTTCTTTTCTCTTTCCAGTCATTGCTTAGGAAAGCAAATGCCTAATTTTAAAAGCAAATAAAATTTAATTGAATTTTAGCATTGATTTTTTTTCACAAAGTATTTATTGTGGTTGCTGCAGCAAATGCCACCACTGACCATTGAGCTAGAAACTTTTCATTTTATTTGTCTAGTTGAAAGTTTAATTCCATCTGCTTGATTAGCAAAATCCAAGCAGTTACAAGCATACTCATCTGTTCTTGGAGTTATTAAAATAGAAGAGATTTTACTATCTAGGGGAGCTGAGTTTTCTGGAAACCACTGGGGATATCTGTTTTTCTGAATACAGTAAGATTGATAATCTTATGCCATGATGGTTTCTTCTATCCCCATTGGTGGAAGAGACAGGAGTGAAGGAGATGGAAGTCTTCATAGGCTTTTTGTCTAACCTACTGCTTTACCCCAAAGAATATTTCTTCTGCATTGACAGCTGCACGGTAAAAACGGCTCCGTCTGTTAAAATATGCAAATGACCAACATGCATCTTTCTCTCCCTCTCCTACTGGGCAGGGATTTCTGAATCTAAATTTATAGTGGAGAAAAAAAAAACACAGAGAATCAGAGTGAAGTGAATCTCAAATGGAGGCAATGCAGTGCATTTGTTTGGATACATATTTCATCAGAGGGAAAGACAAAGCATTGACGCACATACAGGTTGTGGTAAAAAAAATGCTTCTACTTGCATTGATAGAATGGATGAATAAGACAGTCACTGAATAAGGAAAAAATAGCAGCTAGGCTAGTCTTCTTAAAATAAATGCTAATTTACAGTTACATATAGTTATGCTTTAAGAGAACAAAAGTTTATGGTTTGACTGGGCAGAACAAGAAAATCAAGTTTGCTCTAGAAGACCAGGAGATTTTGTTTATTTCTTAATTCAGAAAAGAGAGCAACACCAACTTCCATTTATTATTTGTTCACTGGTCACTTCGTCTCTTAGGTTCACTTGATGTAGTGAATGATTTAGATAAGGTAAGGATCTCTGATCTTAACAATACAAAGAGCGCAGTTCTGGCCTGACTTTTCAACCACTAGAGACATTATATTGATCTCAATGTTTACCCAATACAGAATTCTTCAAAATCTTGGCTATATTTCTTATTACTTTCTGGAATAAATGAAGTTTAAACCTATGTCATTGAGGTGGATTCAGCACAGCCAAAGAGAGGACTTCATACGGAAATGAATTACGTCTGGGCAACAGGAGGCACATAGTTCCTGTCAGCACAAGATCCCTCATAAATGAATAAGGTGTATGATTGTTTCTTGCACTGGGTTTTCTAATTCATCTTCCACATTGAATTCAACTGTTCACTGAGATTAGCATCTGAACAAATAAGAAAGCTAGTATTAGATATAAATTTTCTTTGGAAGATATGTGCCTCTTCTACGGAAAATCTCATTCTACCAAGTTAAAACACTTGCAGTCAACTCCTGATATTATTCATTTTGGTCATATCTCAGAATCGGCTTCCCAGAGTCATCTTAATTTTTCTGTCAATCTCTTTATGCAAAGGTGACCAAAAAAATCTAAAATTATTTTTTTTGAAACCATGTTGTTTACTCCCTAGTTTCCATTACTGTTTTTCAGATTTCCTGTGATCTCTGTAAACCTCCCTCAACACATTTTGGATAATTTTTATCTTCATCTTTAGCTTTCAATTAGTGAAGGAGGAAGAAAATATCTGTGGTCATCTAGACATCTTCTCTAGCTAGCGGGGAGAGAAAAAGAGGAAGAAATGAGATGGGGGCAGCAACTTCAGAAATGTTAGATGCTTTCCTAAAATAGTTATCTAAAGCGAAATATATCACTCTCTGTGATATAATGTGATGTATCTTGTCTCTCAGACAAGTGCTTTGTCTGCGCTCATTAGTTCAAAGTAGACTAGATAATTCTCTCTTTATGGGACATTTTCAGTCTCAGTAGAGTTCTGGATCACAACAAAGATTTCTGATTCCTACAGTAATAACACTAATAATAATGGCAGTATGTATCTGCCAGCAGAGGAAATTAAGTGAAAATAATCTGACAAAATGAATATTGCATCTTTTTTTTCTGTGATACAGAACTTCCTTTTCTTTATTTTTCTTTCTTCATGATTTCTCTTTCTATCTCAGCCCAGTCATGATGGAACAATAAATCACACAGTCTATACAGCTGTGCATGCAATATCTGGCAGAAGTCTGGTCAGTTTTCTCTTCACCAACAAACCATATTTTTACCTGGAAGAAACTGATCTATTCTAACTTTATTAGCCCTAATCATACCAATAATTCTATATTGTAGTGAATGCTATCAAAACCATTTATGGTCAGTTCATTCCCTAGAAATGTCTGTGATCAAATTTCATTGCCTTTTCAAATTACAGAAGTATAATGGTAACAACAATAAAATTCTGGCATATAGCATTTTTCATCAGCAGATCTCAAGAATCTTTCCAAAATGAGGAAACTGATACAATCAGGTGAAGTATTTTTCCCTAAGTTTTTCTTTGTAAAACCCTAGCACTGAGAAAAGAATAAAACCCATTTCCCAGACTGCATCTGTCCTAGTAAAGAAACTAGCACCAAGGCATATTCTTCAGCATGCTCTTCTATCATTATTAATTAGCAAGTTCACCAACACAGTTTTGGCTGGTGCCAGCTAGCGCTCCATGCCATCTCTTTCCACTAAAAGATCCAGGTCTATTTTATTTCCAAATATTGATTTAGCACTTAATGTAAACACAGGTCTTTCCCCACTAGGGTCCACTATAGAATCATAGAATCATAGAATGCTTAACGTTGGAAGAGACCTCTGAGGTCATCTAGTCCAACCCCCCTGCACACGCAGGGTCACCTAGAGCACATGGCTCAGGGCTGCATCCAAGCGGGTT
>JAUBOD010000057.1:235542-245919 GCA_032353885.1 Nothura maculosa | reverse complement strand
CCCAGGATCCCATTGGCCTTCTTGGCCACCAGGGCACACTGCTGTCTCATGGTCAACTTGTTGTCCACCATGACACCTAGGTCCCTCTCTGCGGGGCTGCTCTCCAGCAGGTCAACTCCCAATCTGTACTGATGTCCAGAGTTATTCCTCCCCAGGTGCAGGACCCTGCACTTGCCCTTGTTGAATTTCATTAGGTTTCTCACCACCCAGTCATCCAGTCTGTCCAGGTCCCTCTGGATGGCAGTGCAGCCCTCAAGGCTGTCGGCTACTCCTCCAAGTTTGGTATCGTCAACAAACTTGCTGAGGGAGCACTCCATGCCTTCATCCAGGTTGTTAATGAATAAGTTGAAAAGAATGGGACTGAGGGCTGACCCCTGGGGGATACTGCTAGGTACAGGCCTCCAGCTGGACTCAGCACCACTGACAACCACTCTCTGCACCCTGCCACAGAGCCAATTCCTAATCCACCTCCCTGTCCACTCATCAATCCCAGACCTTCGTAGCTTGCCCAGGAGGATGCTGTGAGGGACGGTGTCAAAAGCCTTGCTAAAGTCCAGATAGACCACATCCACCGCTCTGCCCTCATCTAGTCAGTTATTCACTCCTTCATAGAAGGCGATCAGGTTAGTCAAGCAGGATTTCCCCTTGATGAATCCATGCTGGCTACTCCTGAGCACCTTCATCTCCTCCACGTGTCTGAAGACAGCAGCCAGGATGAGCTGCTCCATCACTTTTCGGGGGATGGAGGAGAGGCTCACCAGCTTGTAATTACTCCAGTCCTCCTTCTTGCCTTTTTTGAAGACTGGAGTGGCATTGCATATATCCCTATATTCATATGCAATTGATACACTCTTTTGCCTTGCATTCCAGACATTTGCTAGCTGTCTAATTTTTAAATAGGGTTTGTTTCACCACTGCTCTCAGACTTTTTTCAACATAGCTTTGTTAGTAAAAGACTTTGTGTACCTGAGCTATACTTTTAAAGGAAAGAAAATAAAATATAAATCGTTGTTCTTGCTGAATATACAAAACAAGAAAAAAAAAAAGACAGCAGATATATCAGGAAAGATCTCATAGGCATCTAATTCTGGTTTTGCTGAGGAGACAAGAACTGTATTTAGATTTATCTCCCATGTAGGAGATAGGCAGCTGGCAAATTTAGGAGTGTACAGAGAATATCTGAAAATCAGGACTAAAATTATTTCTGAAAGAGCAGAGTCCTGTCACTGCCAATGGCAAAACCAAGACAGTGTGTTGCATCACTTACAAGCAACATAAAAATTAATTCCTGGAATCCACACACCTCCTCTCATCATTTTCTGTAGACGTATTTTTAATGAGACTGTTCAGAAACTGTAAAAAGCATAGGCTTTTTTTCCACTCCTTTTTTATCTCAGTAAAATATTAGGATATGATTTTTTTCATAAAAAAATTTATCGTGTCTAGGAAAGTATAAATTTCAATGACTTATCTATCTCAATAACATTCCAAACTATGAGTTAATTTGCCATTTGAAAGTGCTTAAGAAATCTCATTCTGAAACAAAATCTATGAAAATGATGAAAACAAACATTGTATTTGACCCGATCTGAAATAGTATCGGTTTCATTTTATTTTGCCTGGTGAAATTGTTTATTATTTCACCCTCTCATCTTGTACCAGAACTGGAAAAATGTGTGAAAAAATGGAATTATCATGGTTTAGAGGCTCTATTTACCACCAGTTCTGCTTTTGAGTCATTCATTTCTGCCTTATTCCCATGAGAAGAATGCATAAAGAAACTCTGTGCAGCCTTAAATCTTCAATATACTTTATATGGACTTAGGAGAGCACAGTCCAATTCCATCCACTGTGCAATCACTTCCAGGTATCCACAGAGGTGTCCCATGTGGTCAAAAGTCAAAAGCTATTGCTAAAACTATAGTGAAGGATGTAAAATTAATTATCTGTATTCAAAATGTTGACCTTCAGATCATAATTCTTCTATACCTTCATTTGGTATAGATAAAATAAGAAGCCTCACAGTTCCTTACTCCTACAGAATGTTGGTCTTTTCTATTTTAAGAGTAAAATCATCGTGTAAGAACTAACTGCTACTGTCCTACTCTGACACTTCCCAAGTGTTTTATTATGAAAAATTCAATAATACAGCCTCACAATGATAACAATTAGGTATTTAATCAGATTAATATTGGGCCAAAATTCCCAAGTTTGTTTAACTTAAGTCACATGTTTAAGTCTATAAGACAAAATAAACAAATATATAAAATAATCATTTAAGAATATACCTGCCTTTAAGTGTCATTCAAAACATGTCTGTATGTGGAGGATTATCTGCTATCCTATCACAGGATCAAACAAGTTTGCCAGCACTTTTCGAGACTGGCTGAAATGCAAAGATTTTCCTTGCAAAACCCACATTCTGGCTTAAGTCTGAGCTTGGCTTTGACACATCCTGGCAGTACACAGTCAACGGTAGGCATTACAAATTGCTTGTCTAACATGTATCTTCAAATGTCTGAGGTTAAATATCCAACTGCCAACAGAAATAAATTCTGACATGATCTCTATTTTTATACAACTTGAGTATTTTATGAGCTTGCTTCATAGAGCAGTAAGAAGCAGTCAATTTAAATACTTTTAAATAGATTAATTCATATCAGTAATACAAAAAGAATCTTCATTCTTCTCTAAATTAGCAATGATTTGCATAAATTTAATATAAAGGGACATTGTTTGCTTAAATCTTATGCTGTTAACCAATCATAATTCTCCATCCTGGTATTCTTATTCCTACTCAGAAGCACCAATAGATGTTTTATTTTAGGGATCCAATAAATATATTCAAAATACTGTGTTAAATGTAGAATCACATCATTTACACTTTTAAAATTATACCAAGATTCAGACTTTGGGAAATACAACTCGCTGTGGATTTTTTATTATTATTTTTGGTTTATTCACATTCCTTTGTATTCATTACACATTTTTTCATTGAATTCCTTGAGCACAGGTGCTTTTTCTGAGCTTAGTTTGAAGCTTTCCATTTCGATGACCTATTAACCACAGGAGAAATAAACAAAAATAAAAGTTCATCTCACTTTCAAAGGATTTGCTTAAAGACAGGTGATTTTACAGAATCTGAGTTTCAGCTAAAGTAAGAGGTTTTTGCCAGAACAATTGCATTGCACATATTTTGCCCAAATGTATAACTTTGCAAACTCTGATGTAGGTTTGCACACTCTGTGGCTTTAAGTATTTCTGAAGTACTGTACAGTAATAATTAGCAGCCAGAGGCAAAATAATCATTGCTAGTTTCATTTAATGTTAAAGCCCAAACTAGTATATTTTCTTTTGGCTGAAATGTCAGTCCTTATCTGCATTATTCTAAGATCAGATGGAAAAAATGCACTTTTAATCATGGTTCTGGATAAGGCTACACAGTTTGTACATATGCTAATCTGAATGTAAGGTATGCCTTCTAGTGGATAGAGGAGTACATTTGAAATAACCAGATTAATATATCAAAAGAACCAATTTATGAGGAAATACTAATAGATAAAGGAGACTTAAAATTAGCTGACTCTGTCGAGGCATTTATTTAGATAAACGTTAATAGTTTTCCTTGATGACTTTGTGGGAATTTTTATTGAAAGAAGCATAATATTTTAGAGCAAAATTTTCTAAAAAGCAAATTCAGTTTGGAGGAGACTCGTCCCACAAAGCTAAGCACTAAAATAGCCCAAATTTTCCAAAACCTGAGCCTTTGATTTTGAGCTCAGAATGATGAAAAAGCTGCTCTTTATTGCTTTTCTTTCCCTTCCTATCACAATGTAGCAGCAATTTGCCATCTTCTTATTACTGAGAAAGGTCCCATCTAAGTTTTGGAAAGTGAATAAAGGATATCAATCAGAAAACTTCTGTTTTGTTGTTTTTGTTGTTTGCAGAGTTAGATCATTAGAAATGCTTGAAGAGATCAGATTTTCTCTTTTTAATTTTGAAAAAAAATCTTCATCTCAGACCTTGCATGCAAAGTTTCAGCAAGGAGTGAATTTTTATGGTCAAATTATAAAACCCTGAAAATAGGAGTTTATAATGGAAACGCTGATACAACCGTAACTATGGTATTGCAATTGCATCACTATAAGAAAATTGGTTTAGATAATATATGCTTCTGGAATGACTGCAGTTCTAAATGATCCTGCATCTCCATAAATCTAAGCTAACTCAGTAATTCAAAATTACTAAGATTTAAGTTTAGTACCAATAAGCAATAAACTTATGGCTATTGCTATAATAACCGCTGGTCTGTGCTCCTTTATTTCACAGCAGGTGGTCTTCGGGCTGGATTGCAGCCTGAATAAAAATACTTCCAACTAATTCAAAACTAATTCCTAAAGCTGAGTGGAGGCAGCTTTCCAAACTTTCTCACAATTCACTTTCACTTACAAAGAGCTTGATTTTTCGTTTTCCTTCTCCCCCTCTTTTTCTTTTCCTAATCAGTTCCTAAGTGCACTGTCCCTTTTTACACTGTTTCATACCAATATATTCTATGATGACAGCTGTCTTACTGTATTTCTGCAAAATGTCAGGAAAAAGACACTGAGGAACATGTAAATTCCTCTAAACACACTATGGACCTTTATATCTTCCCACTTTTTTTCCACCCTTCCCCCAGATACACCTAATATTCAGAGCATTAAAAAGCTCACACTTAATTCTGCTGTCAGGCTTATCAGACTTATGTGGGCATGACTCTAGTGACTGATTCAGGCCAGCAATAAGCAAGAAGAAATTTGGGTTAGTAAAGCCTCTACTGCGGGCCTGATATATAAAAACATCCTTGCCCCAAGGGATGACCCTACCAGTACCTCAACCAAAACATGCCCACCAGCTTCAAAACAAGATTCAAAGACTGAGGTTTAATTTTTATTTGCAATTCTCTCTTTTTTTTGATATATGTGTTTTTGTTTTTAATAATGTAAATAGGAGTTCAGACAGATAGAAGCACATCAAATTTAGAGAGATTCCTCAATCCTCATCTGAGGATCCTTTGCTGAGGTTATATTTTTGAGAAGCAGCTAGTAATCACAGAAAAAAATGGAATAGCTTCTTTCATACTGCAAGAATTTGCTAAAAGTCTAGAAGTTAACACTTTTCAAGCTAACATTCATTCACTGGGGGTACCTGCTAACTAGTTCTAGCAGTCTGCAGGAAAAGATCTAATCCTTAATCTAAACCCAGGGAGGTTGTGGAGTCTTCTTCTCTGGAGGTCTTCAAAACCCACCTGGATGCCACCCTGTGCCAGCTGCTCTAGGTGTGCCTGCTGGAGTGGGAAGGTTGGGCTAGATGATCTCTAGAGGTCCCTTCCAACCTTGAAGATTTTATGATTCTATGATATACTCTGCAATGGTTTCTATTCCATAGATAAAGACTATATCAAGTCCATGTAGTCCTTGAGGTACAAAACAAAGAAGAGTTTGTCATCAAGTCTTTCAGAGGCTATGCAAGATCAGCATCTTTGCAACAAAGGAAAAATAAAAAGGAAGGGGTGCTGTATAAACTGGAAAGCTTGAGATGCTAAGGATCATCTCACCATTTCCATTTTATTAATGTGTGGTTAGCTGCAGATAGCGGATAATGGCACTGTTACTAGCAGAAGATGAAAGAAGTGTCCCATTTTTACTTTAGTGAATTGTGAATGTTTCAAATCCAGTGAGATATAAAAAAAATCAGACTATGTTTAGTTTCAGTCTTGACTATCTCTGACTGTTTCTAGAAATGTTTAACTTGGAGGACGTTTTGTTCTATCACTTGGTTATAGCAGAACTTGTAAAACTACTACCTTCTTGCTGATCTAATGGAGGCTGAGGATGGTCCAGAGATTATCCTTCAGAAATGAAATATTAGGTATAAAAACTTTAAGAGTTTTTATTTGCTTATTTTCTCTTTTTTACTCAGCTTTAATTCTATTATCAGTCTTAAAAACACATCCTTTTTAGACATTGACGCCAGTACTTCAAAAACTCTGAAGGTTTCATTGAAAACAAAATGAAATATTTTTATGACTGTAGATTAGTTCTTGATGACTCCCTTGCCATCAGGACACACAAGTAAATCATGTTAGAACTTATGGAATGAGCCAAAGAGATAAGAGGTAGAGCATTAAATTGGAAACCCCATTGCTAGAGTCTTTCATCCTCCACATCTGTGTTCCTGTCTCTCTTTGCTGAGCTCTAAACCTGTCTACAACATGTTTCTCACTTTGTTTTTTTTTGGTTTTGTTTTCATTTCTTTTTTTCCCTTCTCAAGGAGTAAGAAAGATGTTTTAGGTGGAGAAAGTAGAGAAAACATTATGTATTTTAGCAGAGCAATATCTGCTAAAAAATACAAGTACAAAGAAATACAAGTAGAGAATTACAAATACGTATGAGTCTACATAACAGCTGAGGTGAATAGCAGAGAACCCCATAGGCTGGAATATGCTCCCATGCATCATCTAATCACTCTAAATAATGAAGACGTTTACAAAGACCAACTGTCAGTGCCTAGCTGGAGCGAAGAAGAATCTGAATTTATCAAATAAAGAGAAAAATTCTCTGCTGATGGAAAAAAACCCACAACTCTTGATTTCAAGTCAGGATATGCCAACATGCGAATTTGTCCCAAATTGCTAGCTCAGTTTTCTTCGGTAATGACACTGAATAGATTTAGATTGGTGCAAAATAGATGTAAAACATTACCAGTATCTGTTATCAGTCGATTTCTTTACTCCCAGACTTTTATCCTGGGAGGATAGCAGAAGTGAAAAGGTTTCAAACTTCTTATGAAAATATTTTTCCACCATGCCTGTTCCCTAGCCTTGTCTGTTCTCCTTTCTCTGTGCATAAGCAGTTTTAGACTTTATTTAAGTGTCGCATTTCCAAGTGTTCACGACTCTGTACAAAGCTCGTCACACATCACTCATGCCTTATTTCACGGGTTGAGCTTGTAATTAGCATATTTCACAATTAGCCAGTGTATTTGCTTTGCTAATTTCATTCCATGATGAAGGTGCTAACTTGGCGTGAAGCTGTAATGTACTGGTTGATTTATTAAGCCTCCTCTGATGGATGAAAATCACATGCTGTGCCTTTACTGTCGGGGGAAAGTTAACAACATCCATTTGTAAGAGATGGTATTTGAAAAGTGATGTTGGTGTGATTGAATGTGTGAATCTGTAATGAAGCCAAGTCAGATAGCTCCTTCAGATAAAATTGTATTCAACTTCTGCGGTAACTCCTTGTTAAAAGTGGGATTTTCTGAGCAGATTCCTCTCCAAAAGTACGCAAGAACCAACTACTGATTAAGTGTTAGCACCCCCAGATTTCAGGAGACGGAATCTACAAAGCAACCAAGTGATGAATCCTCAGACTCTGCATCTTGTGTTGTGTGGTGACAGGGCATAGGGTTTTTTTTTCTTTCCTTAGTTAAGCAGGATACAAAATAGCTAGTCAGCCAATCAGATAGTCAAAAAAATTTGTCCACAAGACCATAGGCTTTCAGGTGTCCCTTCATCAGAAAGAATCCATTCGTCCATGACTCCAGGTATGCAACCAGTTATGTTCAGATACTCTTCATCTTTTCAAAGAAGAATTGGAGTTTCTTATTACATTTATACTACTAAATTTAATGGTAGTAGGGCTTGGTTGCTGTCCATGGAGTCCACTGGTATAGTCTGCCATGTCCTTACTATAACACTCTCTCATTCCCAAGAAGATAGATGGGAATGGTCCCTGAGGCTAATCAGAGGCGTCATGAATCTGTTTAATTTTCTTGTATTAATGGATTGTATGGTGCCTCCATATTCTATCATTGAATTATTTTAGCAAGTTTGGGATCAAGGACACTAGCTCACTGCATGACTGAAAAGTGACAGCCTAGAAGCGGTCAATCTTTCCTAGATAAAAAGGCAGGAAAATACAAGATATGACATCAGGAACATTACTGACCTTACTGACATTAAGCTGTGCTTCCACTCCTGCCACCACACTCCTTTCTTCTGCCCCTTTCCCTCCATATCCACACCACCCGTATGCCTTCAACCTCCTTTTATTCCTTGGCTCAAGCCAATTTTGTAAGTCAGCAGAAGGCAGGAGCTGCTGCTTCACACACATTTTGCCTCAGTGTGAGCCCCCAGTTCACAGCTCCAGCTGAGCTCAGGGACTATGATCATTAATTATTGTTACTTGTGTTGTTGTTTATGTTCCAAGAGCTGCTTTTTTTTTTTTCCTCCCTACCCCTGAAGAATTACAAGAAACTTTGGAGATGCCATTTGGCTAATCTCATAACATCAAAGAATGCATGTGTGTCAAGATTCGCTAAAGGAGACATTGCCTGCTGCTATATTTACCTAGTTAAAATCTATTTCAAAGCGGACAAAACCTACAAAATATGGAATATTCTGAGGGTAAAATGGAATATTCTGAGGGTAAAATGAAAAGTTTTTCCTAGGTTAGGACAAATGCAATGGCACCTTGTACTTTTGGTACAAAAAGTACAAAAATATATGTTTGTGGTTATGGTTTAGCATTGAAAAATTTGATTTTTACAGTGTACCTGAATCCAGGACAGGTTTGCATATGTAAAATCATAACAAAGTCAAGAAAGACATGAGTATTTCAAGCTCTGTCGATCTAGCTTACGCCAATACTGTTTCTTCAGTTCTCAAGCAACTTGGCTTACCTATTTTAGAGTAAAATCCACAGGGTCTTCATTTCATCTTTTTCCAGGAAAACCAAGACAATGTTGTGCTGGTGATTAGAGTAAGATGTATTGAGAATGCTTTACTTTGATGGAAAACAAACAACTCTCTCTGCCCTTCAGAAACATGTACTTAGTAGTTGTTTAATTAACCTCATATGTCAAATTGTCATGTATGTGGTGATGTATTTATGTGACAATGCCAGAGACAAATGGAGTTTTGACTTCTTTTAAGTATTTTGAGCTTTGAAAGGAGTCATGATATTCCTTTTGTATTTAGCAAGCAAACAAGATATCTTAGCCCTGCATTTTACCTGCAAACACACAATTGATTTAAGTTTTTCACATTTTTGACTTTCTGCAACTGACTTCATTACCATAATTCCAGATGCTATCTGCAGGAAGGTAAAAGTCTACTGCCAATGCAGCCAATAAGCAAGAATCAAAGTTCAAGGGATCTCATTAGACTTGCCAGTTTCTCTTAGTCAGGTTGGACATTACACATTCAGTTCGCTGAGTGGAAGTGCCATGAGCTGACAGGGCCAGTGATTTCAAAGGGAGTTTGCCATAATCTTGCCGAAGAAATCAAGCTCATATCCTGGAAGAAATCAAGCTCATATCTTCTCACTTTTCTCTGTTACCTGCTCAGATCATGGAGCCCTTTCTGAGAATCTCACAATAACTAGTACAAAGCTGGATTATTCTTGGACACCTGTTTCAGGATATGGACTCACAGCTACTCTCAGCCTGGGAAACCAGCGCTGGACAAAATTCCTCATGTTTCTTTTTTACAACATAAAGTATTTGAAGATGTATCAGAGAGCAAAGGAAAAGTGGCTGGGTTGAAAGAAGGTTTTATGAAAAATTGAAGGTTTATTAATAACCTTAAGTTTTGACATAACCTTTGGGGCTGCCAGTCAATTTATTACTAAATTGGATGAAGAACTCAAATCAGAATCAATATACATCAGAAAATGTATAGTATTAGGAAAGTGGTTAAAGGCAAGGAATTATTTCAACTAAGTGAGTCAGAGTTCCTGCTTGATGGAAAAGAGAAATTTGAGTAACATGACCCTCTTTTCCACAGACCTGACTTCAAGTATCTTCTTTAATCTTTAGGCATTTTGCACCCAAATGATTATTCTACTAGTTAAGCACTTAGCCCCTAACTACCATGTCATTACAGTGGTTAAGCTTTCTGTGTTTTAGCCTTGTTTAGCCTCATTTAAATCTCAAGAGTGCTGGGACATCCTACACAGCAGTACACTGAGACTTCCATAGAGTAGAGAGAAACATGCTTCTAAAAAGTGAATTTCCATTTAGAAACATGAGTCATCATGTCAGGGTGAAAGTAAAAGCTGTCAGCTGGGACAGTGGTGCAGAACAAAGCTGACTGCCATGTCCACACATGCCATCAGTGATGGCATTTTTCAGTTAATTCTGTGTGCAGGAAATCTGCTTTGAATAGCTGAGCAGCATAGTAGGGGAGGATAAAACCAATTATAGGGACTCTGAAGTCAAAGAGGAATGACTAAAATCATATGAAAAATAGAAAAATGGAAGGAAGGAAGGAAGGAAGGAAGGAAGGAAGGAAGGAAGGACGGAAGGAAGGAAGGAAGGAAGGAAGGAAGGAAG
>JAUBOD010000057.1:155249-169785 GCA_032353885.1 Nothura maculosa | reverse complement strand
TTACACTCTGATGCAAAACAGCTGGAAACAAGATTCATCTCTCCTGGATTGTTATATCTATAGTGCAAATGTCCATAGTTGACCTAATTGCTTCAAAGACCTTTCATTGTTGACCGAGAAAAATGCATGTTTTAAGCCTGGATTTATGTGGTCTATTTTAGGGTGAGACATTAAGCGTGATACATATCACATATTAGAAAGGATTATTTTCCCCCAGTGATTATAAGAAAACTAAATTCAAATAAAGTACACTGCAGATAAGCACAGGTTAGTAAGATGAATTCTACCCCACTTAATGTAGACTATATGATAGGTATGTGCAGCAGGGATATCAGAACAACATATTATAGCATAACAGAATAATACATCAACGACATCATAACAGAGTATCAGAAATATCAGATAACAGAGATAAAATGATAAATACAGGAGTGTACATTTGAAAAAAAAGAGAGAGGCCTTGAGTGATTCTAGTCTCATCTTTCATCTGGAGATTGACTTGAATCCATGTTAACATTTCAACATAACTCTCGGTTCCTGACCTCCACTAGGTCCATGGAGACAAGAGAATTTGAGGCATATAAGTCTGCCCAAAGGTAGGCATCTTAGCATGAGATAAGTCTCAGAAGGAACACCTCTGACTGTTATCTCTATAAGTTTGATTCAGTTGCCCCTATATGAGAGTCCAATACCATTTCAGATGCCCCACAGTACCCTATCAGGCTTCCAGGAGCCATTAGTTGCAGGTTGTAAGTCTTCTGTAGGTCCTGTGCTATATCTTTAGCACTGCAAGGGTGTCTTGGACAACTTGAGATATATGAAATGGTGCTAAGTGCCTCCATATATGCCACTGCATGGAGAGCTAGATCTCCTGTGACGTAGATCTTTCTCCACCAGCACAATTAACTCAAATGTAGGCACCTGCATTTTAGATACTCACTTTTAGGTAGACAAAAACACCCTTTAAAATGTCTTTCTAAGGAGTCTGTTCATTAATTATGGAAAAAAATTATATTTGCTTTTCCCTGCCTTGATTCATAAAAAAACACCAATGTAAACACTGGTGCTTAGATACCATTTATACAAGAGTGAATAGCTGGATGCTTTTCAGTATCAGAAGCTTGTAAAAGCAATATATCCATTTCAGCCAGGAAAGTTTTTTTTTTTTAAGCAGATAATTTTTTTACAGTCAGTATATATAGCACTCAATATAGCACTCAGTAAATCAGAGCATTCCAAGCTCTGCTTCATGGATTGTGTATACATTTTCTATCTGATCATCTCTCTGTTAAAGGCAAAAGCATTACAGTCTGCAGGAAGCAGCAGTGCAATCAGAAAAAGCTCAGGTGATTTTTCAAACCTTTTTTTGAGAGAAGAGGGGAAGTAAATCTAGCCAACAGAACACTCCTAAGAACCCATACTCATGTTTGATATAGATTACTTTACAAATGAACAACAGGGGAAAAAAATAAATGAAAAATACATTCATCTCCCTCTAAATAATAGTGGGAGACACAAAGCAGTATAGACTCCATAGTATCACAAACATCTCAAATGTCATGTTGATCTAGAGATATTTGTTTCTAATGCATGAATAAAAGTGTTTTTAAGGCTCAACTTCACTTTCACCAGTTAATAACTTCAACAAAATAGCTATCTGGCTAATTAGTGTTTCTCATGAATACCTTTTTATTTTGCTACATATGTTTGCTGGGAAAAGGTGTTTCTTAATCTAACAATAATTACAAGTTAGGGACTCTTGCCATGAATTCTTAAAAAAATGGCCTTAATTCATTCTGTATTTTAGCATTCTTGTATACCTGATGCAGGAGTGTATCAAGGACTATACTAGTGTATTGCGGATAACACGACGAGATGGCTGGTCTTCTTCTGACAGTGACAGTGAAAGATATATTGAACCTGATAAGACTGAAAAACATGTTAAATTGTAGAAGAAATCAAGAACAACTGCTTTGTAAAACACAGAGTCCTGCACAGGCCATTCTATTTGAATGGTTGTAGTAGGTAGATGATAGAAACATTTGGGGCACCAAATAGATGCACTAAGATAATTGTCGTTTAAAATCACAATATCACATGAGGAGTCACTTGGAAATTTTATTGAAGATTAATTGTGGTTTGACTTTTAATAATCAGTGAACTAACTGAATTCAGCTATAGCCAAGTTTTTTGTGGAGCTGTTTCTCTACTTTTTTTGCAAAGACATAGTGATTGCAACACTCTGTAATGGGAAACTACTCAGTAGAAGAAAAATCTGGGCCGGATAGCTAAAGGGCAACTTATATGTCATATCACAGTATATCTTAAATTAGAGGTTTCTCATGCACTTTGCCATTCCATAGGCAAATATGCAGGAGCCACAGGACTATGTGGAAAATTGGCTGGAGTTTATCTAAGCTCGTGAAAAACATTTAAGAAGACAACCTGTAAAGGAAGGCATAGAGACCTTTAACAGTAAAGTGAAGTGGAGTCCTTAAAAAGACTGCTATTCATGCATTAGAAACAAATACCTTTAGGTGTTCCTGACATTTGGGATGTTTGTGATAATCTGGATGGCTTTATGTCTCTCACTATTAACTAGAATGAAATAGATTAATTTTTCACTGTATTTTCATCATTATTATTTTTAAGGATTTGTTTCACAAGGCTTCAATGACAAACTACGTGATAGTTATTTCTCTGTCTTTACCTATTTATACCTGATTAGCCAAGGATTACTGATCCTTGGTTCTGAAGTACCTGAAGATCGGAAACCATGTTCAACCTCTGGGACAAGTTTTATCATGTGTTTTTTACAAGAGATCACTCTAGCTTTTGTGTGTGAACAATGAGAGTTCTTTCATTATTCTCTTTAGTTTGGCCTGTGAACTATGTTTATATTCTACTGTTTAAATAATTTCACCTAGTATTTCATTGAGTAAATTGCATGCAGGTCGAATATTTTTTTCCAGAGATCTCTTACGAACCAAAACCAAAATCAATCAACCAAACAAAGAAACCAGTATTTAATTTCTGTAATTTTCAAGACTGCAGGATGTGTGCAGATGTGTGCAATTCTTATTTCAGCTTGCTGTTTGCAGTTCTTAATTTTATCAGTTGTACCAGAATAAAAACCATCAGGCAATTTTTATTTTAAAATTTTAGAAGAGTTAATTGTACCTAACTTAGCTGTATAGCAGTGAAATCTCTAAATCTAAATCTAAATAAGCTAGTCACGTTCTACTCCCTGTGCTGTCCAAAGAGAGGCAACTCCCTGCCAAAGGTGATTTATCTCCCCTTTCTTATATGCTTATCTTCAAAAAAGCTGAATTACTCCCTAAAGATAAATTACCTCCATTTACTTATTAGCTAAGGTAAAAAACTAGACCCAACCTTTGCAGTAGAGAATAATAATGGATTTGGACTGGGTCTGTTAGTCTCAGATAGGATATTGCAGACTGGTTTACTCACCATAAGTCATGAAAACATCCTTTTTAACTGAAATGTCAGTGACCACTTCATTTAATTCTGCTGGCCTGCAAGGTTATATGCTCTGCTGCCAGCATATAGTAGGGGTTTGTAAAACCTGAACTTGCATTAGATTTAGGGAGCTCTATCCCTCCCTTTATGTGGAGTATCCCACATAACATTGTTAAAATCATACATGCTGATAATACTATCAGTAATGTTTCCTAAGACTTATTTCTGAGTACAGCTGAAGAGATTGGTAGTTAGATAGTAAAAAATAATATGAAGAAAGCTGTGGCCACATATAGAAAATACATTTTTTTCTTTTTTTTCTGTTTTGATTTTTTTTTCCTGCTCAATAAATTCTACATAGTATTCTTATACTATTTCTGAATTCAGATATGAATCCAATGCTCTCCTAAAAATGACTATACCTTGCTAACTATTAAACTTGTTTTTTATGACAGATGATTTGCCAAACTAATCCAGTCTGCGTAGGGGATTAGAGAATTAATAGACTATTTTATTTCATGTATTCATCATTACAGAACAGGATCTCTTATATTTTTATGGCCGAGTGCCAAAGCCTTCTGCACTTGGCTAGTCCTTTCAGCTGGTGGGAGTGACTGGCAAGATTATGTTGACATTCTTTATTTTATTAATTGCCAAGATGACCTCTATCCCTGTAAAAGGAAAAAAAAAACCACATTTTATAGTTTTCTTCTTCTTTGTTCTGTTTCTAGGATGCTTTTTCTTTTTTCTCGAGTAACAGAAGTTGTAATGAACAACTTTCTACAAGTCAAAAGAAGTTAAAAATATCCCTTTCATTTCAAAGCACAAGATCAGGAAATCTGGAAGTGCTCTCTTTGTATTTTTCTATGTTAAACACAAATAATTTTATCTATTGAATATATATTTTGAAGGATTTATCTAAGGTAGATACTGAAGCATTTACTGAAATAACATTGTCTCAGGTTATCAGATAGTCATATGCAGTCATGCATACTTTGCAGCCTGTGATCTGACTTGCTGAGAATGAATGACATTTCTTTTTGCAAAACACATTTAAAGGGGTCAAACCAACAAGATGTCTTGTTCAGCCACGAAAAAGTTCTATGTAAAATGTGAACAACACAGAACAACAGGAATTTTAATCAAAGGCACTCAGTAACCTTTCATTAACTTCAATGGAACTGGAAATTGGCCTTCATTGTTTGGGGTCAAAACAGATTCTAATAATTCAGATTTCTCTAAAGCTAAACTTACTTTTTCTTTTTTCTTTTTTTAATCTAACTATTCATAGATTTATTTTTCAAAATATATTTGCAGAGACCAGCAGAGTAAACCAATATCAGACTACTCCTCCCTTTCAGGCAGTCCACCTAAGTTAGATGGAATTAATATGACAAATTACTCTTTGTGCCATGGTCCCGGATGCCAGTTTTATTGATCTTTGTGTTTTCCTTATGCTTTTACCCTCGGACCATGAATTGTAGTAAATCTGAACAGTCATTCTTTATAAAACAAATTGATTTGACTATTTAAACAGGTGTGGCACATTCTAAAGACATATTTGTGGTAGCCCTACTTCATTTAAACAATACAAATAAAGATCAAGAGAGCATAACAAATTAATGAAAATTGCTAAGTGCAGTGGATGGGGAGGGGAATGAATGTGTGTTTCCCATTTAAAGTTTCCAGACAGGTTTGAACAAATATTTTCTGCATGATAGCAGGGCAAAACTGGAATGATCTCCTGGGATGCTGAGTATCTGAAACTGGTAGACTCTAAATTACATTGAATAGAAAAAGAAGGCAGTCAATATTTCTTGGAAGGACGTTATTAAGCTTTCTGGTACCTACAATCATAGTCTCATCAAAAGTTGATGGCTTTCCGAACAAAAAGCACATTCAAATTTATCTCAAAACCTTAAAAGTATCAAAAGTGTGTGGTAGACCTTATCAGGATTGACTTTCCCAAGAACTGCATGCTGTACAAATAAAGGACAAAAGCAGCTGTGTTGCATAGGATTTATAATCCAATATTAAAATGATGGCAAGAACCAGAAATTCCAGAGGAAATAGGAAACAGCAGAACAATCTTGGATTGCATGTTGGACAGAAACCCCAAAACGACATCACCCAAAGTGGTGTTCTGTGTGTAGACATCACCACAAAGGTAACAGTGAAGGAGGGAACTGTAGCAGAAGAATGAGATGCCCAGATGCTCCATAAACAAACAAGGTGGGTTGTGCCCCCTCAGGGTGGAGGAAGAACAGTGGAGCCTTCCTCGTACTACTCGAGAGATGACAGTCAAAGTAAAGATTCTGTGACATGGGAAAGATGAGCTGACTATGACCACTGCACTGAAGAAAAATGCAAACACATGCCAAGCCTCCCTCTGAGCCAAGGGAAGAAGCAAGACAACAAAAAAACACACATCTTTGGCCATTCTGCTAGTATGTTATTTCTAAGCTAAAAATGGGACAAAAGCCTTTTATTGTGCATACAAATAAGCCCTAGGCTTTTAGCTTCAATAAGCTAAAGGGATACGATTTTATTTAGCAAACCAAGTTCAGGAAAATTCTGCAATAGGTAGGCCGTTCTGTACATGGCTATGATATGAGTCATTGACTTACCTTTCCCTCTCAAATCTGATTTTTATTTAATTTGGCCAGAGCTGCAAAAAGCTAAGCAGTCATCACTAAACTCAAATTTTCATTTTGTGGCCAGCTTTGCAGCCTATTGATGGCCAAGTATTTTTGCTGGGGGAAAAAACAGGCCATTTTTTGTATTTCCTTGCACTGGAGATAAGAAACAAAACAAAACAAACAACAACAAAGCCAGAAAAATGTAACTGGATTGGTTCATTTTCAGTTACCTAGAAAAGGTTCAGTTACTAAGAAAGGTTCATTCTCCTGAAATGGGCAGCCCCAAAGCTGACGTCATTATCTGCAATAAGTATTGGCAGAGAAAGGCAGGCACATATACCTACATAAATACAGACTCAGAGTGAGGAGAACCTCTAATTCTTACAGCTCATTTCAAGATATAGAGGGACTCCAGCTGGAGAAAGGTAATGTATGCAGAATTTAATTTGGGTGTTAGAAATTATATATGTCCATATCTATATCCATAGAGGCATTTGTTCAGAACTGATTAGGTGCTCTTACAAAGGGGAATGGAGTTAATATCTAAGTCATGTGAAACTGGGTGATTAAAAGAAATGCTTATGTGCAACTTTTCCAAAGGCAGAATTTAAAAATGTCTCTAGATAAAAAAGTAGCCCTTTGACTCCCTTACTTCAAACTTCAGTAACTGAAGTAACTGAAAAGACAAATATTCCCACTGTCATAAACTTTCAGATCTGCTACATACTGAAGGCTTTATCATCTGGTAGGAAAAAAAGACTGTGCTGAGCAATAAGCACTAAGAGGGAAAAATTACTTTTCAAATAGATTTTTTCTAAATTTTTAATTGTTGGATTCTTTTATTTTTACATTAAATCAGAAATGCATTAAATATAGTTTAGTGTATTAAATACTCTTTATATAGATCTGAGAATAGTCATTTCATTTTCAAAGTCATTATTTTGAAAGTATTTCCAAATAAATTTATTCCAAGGAGTGGCTTTGATTGTACAGTTGGAAAACTGTAGATATGTAACAACATTTGAACGAAGTTTAAGTAAGTTTCATATTTTGGTTGTTTCACTTGTCTGGGGAATCCCAGGTTTTCTAAGAATGATTTTATTTCTTTATATAATACTAAAATACAATTTCTATGCTGGAGGAAAAGTCAAACGATTCTTCTGCAGCTGAAGACATCCCTCCAGTCTGAGAATTTATTCTTTAATAAAAAGAGTAGAGACTGCTAGCTTTATTTTGAGGGCAACTGGGTGAATTCATTGATGTGATTTCCTTGGGAAAGGCCGGGAAAAGCAAAGCAAAGAATGAACATCTGAATGACTTGGAGTCTTTAGACTAATAGTGTGTTCTATTAATCTACACTAGGCTATGGAACACAACACTGTCCTGTCCAATCTAACCGTAGCCTGTCTAGCTACAAGAGCACTATAGTCACCAGATCACATTATTTTGGTGTTTTGGTAGGACAAAATCTTACCTCTGATTTTCTTAGAGGTAAGATTTCTTGGTCTAGGCAAACTGCCCTCCTCATGTCACGATGAAACTTGCTCAATCCAAACTCGTATGCACGGCACTGTTGCAATGCCTTTCTTGTTGGTGTATTTTGTTGGTGTATTTGGGGATTGCTGCCTTACAGTGTATGGAGTTTATGTCCCTTCCTCAACACATCAAAGAAGGTGGGAAAACATTTCTAGGTGAAGTGGTCTTTAATGGATGTTTCCACAAGGATCTTATAGGAAATGTGGATTTGATTGAATTTATGTCATTTAGTCTTATATGCAAGCCAGAAGAAAACACTGCTTTTTATTTTTCTTCTTTGGCTGGAGGTTGCATAACTGGACATATAAAAAGATGTAGAAACTTTGTTCCAACAGTGCCTTCTGTTGGGCACTAGTAACTGATGCCTGATATAAATGAACACATTGTTGTGAATATTAACATTAAGAACTTTTGGCTGGGTATGGTGCATTTATATTCTGTGATTGAGTGGAAAGTCTTTATTCTTCTCTGTTGTAGAAACCATGGATGTTTCTGACTACGGTCATTGTCTTAGGTTCCCTTGGAGTGACCTCAATATTAAATGCCTGCAAGAGCATCATTAATCAGTCCCTTTACCATGACATTATATACTACCTGACTTTTGTCATAATCCAAACTACTCCAAACTAGTATGGAATATTCATGAAATGTTAATGAAAGAGACCACTCACACAAAGAAAAACATTTGAAAACATCATGTTTTTCAGCGTTCAGTTAGGCTTTTCCCAGACCATCTGCACAGGAATTAATTTTACTTTCTTTACTCAGAAATTTAGTCATCAGGAAGGATAAGGAATGGATCTGCATGTCTCCAGAGGCCACAATTATGTTCCTCAGAGAAATGAAAGTACTGGAGTTGCTTCACTGTCTATAAATACAAGAGTCACTATAAACTATCTGAGAAGAAAAACACATTTGTAGACATCCAAACTAATTTTTAAATTATTTTTTCCCTGTAATTAGCACTAATTTCTGACAATACACATGTACAGCTGACTCACTGCACAGCACTAAAAAAGAAGTAATCTTCAGTTATTCAGTTCATTCACAAGATTTCAGTCATATAAACCCAATTTAGGTTGGGAAATCAGAAAGGAGAAACATAGCATTTCAGGAATTAAGCAATAAATAACATGATAGGACATAACATCTAGGAACAAGAAGTAATTGTTTCATTGAAAGAAGGCATGTAGATTGTTCTTACAGGACCTTGTTAAAAGGTAACTTGTAACATCTGTGCGAGATGTGACTCCTTCCATTCTCCACAAGAAAGAAAACTTCTTTCCATCATTTCTTAATAAATTATTCTATTACCAACTCTTCTAATCACCTATTACAAATGTAGTTAACCTGTCAGCAGAGATAGATTGTGGATTGATTATATTTCCATTCAATATTTATAATTTTATTAGATGTTATTGCAGTATCTTCCCTGTCAAAGAGTATTTCCTAGAGCTCCACTACTGACCTGTACAATTCATACTGTGGATTTTGCTTACAGGCCAGCTCTCAGGTTTATTACAGCAGACTTTTTATTACCTCTGTTTTCCTTTTTGCATTTCAAATTGTTTTAAGGCAAGTCTCTGAGCTCAGTTACTCTCACTTTGAACTTTGCCACATCTTTACTCTTCGCCAACAAAACAAAGACAAAACTTCCTTTATTTTCTTGATGCTACCAAGATATTAAATATTTCCTTCATTTCCTCTACTATATAGAAAATAATTATTGCATGAAGATGAGTGTGTTTCAGACTGTGTACTGAAGTGTTTCATTCTCTAAGGGCTTTTGACAGTCAGAAGACCTTCTTCAATGGAAATTTTATTTATTTTATTTATTTATGCATGTAGTTTGAGGGTGATTAGCACCTTTTTCTTGAGATCTTAACCAGTTAGATAAGTAAACAGGCAGCAAAAAGGAAATGGAAACAATCGACAGTGTGTTCAACCAGCGCTCCACTCCAGCATACTGGTTCCCAATATGTATGATCCTTGTTTGAGCACGTTGGTGTGATCACATTGGATAAATGAGTGGACTGTTTTTTTTCATTAAGTGAAAAAAAGATGAAGGAAATTATGAAAATCTAACATATCTTTGGTAACAATAATATTTGCTGTTTCCAATCTTTCCTTTTCCTATTTAAAAAGTTTGAATGCAATAATTTATTTTTGTTTTCATAGTAGTGTTCTTCAGACTAAATAAACATTGCTAAATCAGACATAATTTTGTTAAGGAAGTCAAGAAGGAGTTGAGCCATCTGTTGTATGGAACACACTTCATGCTGCTTGAAGACCCTGCCTCAGTGATGGATGGTGTCTTCTTTTTGGGAGCGATAGTGGTGGCCACACACCATCATACCTCCATTTCCTCTTTAAATAGATAAGTTTCAAAGAAAAATCTTCTGTTCCTCCAGTCAACACTAGCTCTGCCCAGTTAACTCTGCAGATAGTGCAGTGCACATGCAACTAAATTAGGTATCAAATAAAGTATTCATATGTGCTGCATGCTTCAATTTGCAACAGTTCTGTAACCTGTTCACATTCCACATCTCCCTAAATACTTTAACTCATTCAACTAATGCATTTTGCATTTTGCTTTGTTTTCTCTTCAGCCATGGGTCCACTAACTGCAATTATCTTCCTGGCTGCTGTACTACTTCAGCCATCTGCTGGACAGGTAAGACCATTCATCCTTGTGCAGAAGACTCATATCTGAGCCTGTAAAGATACATATTTCATGGGGGATTTTTCCTTATCTGTCTAGTAATCTTTTAAGTTTTAAAATTCAGTATTAAAATCTTTTTTTTTACATGTTCTTTCCTCATTTTTATAGGATTTATGTGTTTCATGTGTAAATAATTCATCTACCTATCATATTCTCCTCTTTAATTATATAGCCATTTTTAATAGAAGTTCTTCCCCTAAACATAAAACAAACCACTCCTCAGAGAGGATTAACCTCATAAAATGTAGATATCTACTATACAGACATTTAGAATTGAGTTACTTGTCAACATCTAATTGGTGATTAATTTGGATTCATTTTATATAACTTGTAAATCATAGAATTTACTTTCTCTCATTTTATACTTCTTGATCATAAAGGAAAAATGAGATTTTTTTTAGATATCTACTTCTGTGATGTGGATATCTAAAATTAAATAAGTTGAATTAATGCCTAGAACAGACTTCATCATCAAAAAATTAGTTGTTCAGATCTCAGACTCCTTGTATAATCAGTATAATCAGAAAAATGTACTTCTAGTTCATTCTTTTAGCCTTACAAAGGAATTTCATGGATAGAACCACCTCTGCCCTTTCAAATAATAACAGAGAGTAAAAATGCCTGGTATAGACATTAGATTTTAGACATTAGATGGGAAGAACCCCATTTTGAGTGATGCTTTAGTCTGGAGAAAAAAATACAAAGTAAGCATTTTAAGCCTTGTAACTATTTTTCTTAGCAATGATCCATGGTCTGAGATTGTTAACAGCAGAGAATCAAAATTATTCATTGCTTTCTGGACTTTAGATACTTCAGAAAATGGTCTACAAACAGCACTAATTTCTGATCCAGTTTCAAATACTTTCAAAGTTTGCAGGTGACAGAAGCATGCAAGAAATTAATTCAATTATGAGATTTGGATCCAGAGCTAAGAGAACACTGCAAGTTCCACTAAGGCTCATGTCACCCTATGAAAAGTGCAGTTCATAGGAACATAGGGAGAAAACTATAAGCAGTTATGAGAATTCGAAAATCAGTAAATGAAAGTCAAGAATTTTTCAAGAGCTTTACTTTGACAAGAAGCTAGTAATTAATGATCATTATACCTTTGAGAACTCGGACTATCGTTGTTATTTTCAGTTTCAGATGCGAGATCTTCAGTATGCTCTCCTTAGTCGTCCTAACGCTCAAAACAGACAACTGATTATTGACCAACACAATGAAATACGGAGATCTGTGGTTCCCCCAGCTGCCAACATGCTGAAAATGGTAAGATATGCATTATGTCCAACCTGCATCACAAGCAGAAGATCGTAGCCTTCTAAATAATCTGCATATACAGTGAAGAGAGCAGGAAAAATGCTCTGCATTTAACAGATGGAGAAAACAGAATTTTATGCCCATTTTTTCTGCAGATTTGTGCTTAGTCTTGCACAATTCAGCTTTCACTTACAAAATCATTGCAATTGTCTCACAATAGGTCCCATCTGCTGCTCATAATCTTTTTCTTAAGCACCATGTCTTAGTTCTCACAGATAGCAAAACTCGGATAGGCAGCATAGGGAATGTCTCTGAGAAGATTTATTCTATAGTCGGGTGGAAGAAGTTGTAAATGAGAATAAGACTTTTTTTTTCTATTTTTAAAACTTAAAAAAAGAGCTTGAGTAGCTTATGCACATGGAGAGTGCTGTGAGAGGTACTGTGACCCTAGGAAAACCTCAGCCTAGGGTTATTTGTAAAATGAGACCATAAAAAACAGGTTTGCCCAAAACATGGGCTATTTATTCCCATCAAACCTAAATTTGCAGTCTCCACAGTAAATCACAGCATCATCATGGAAAAGGATTTAAACTGAGGATAAGATCAAATATAGTGATATTTATTGGGCTACAGATACAGACCGCCAGTTCTCTCCCACTCTCTCTCAAAAAAAAGAAAAGAAAAAGAGAGAGAGAGAGAGAAAAGAGAGAAACAAATTTCCAGCATTGACACATTACTGAACTGCAGACCAAAAAACTATGATGCACAATAGGAGTAAGCACCACAAATATTCAGCATACCATGCCCAAATCAATTCCTGTATTTTTCCTTCTCCTTCCGGGATGACGCTGTGATATGTACACTTCATATTTTGTGTCTTTCAGGTGTGGAATGAGAAAGCTGCCGCCAGTGCTCGGAAATGGGCAAACAAGTGTCAGATGACGACTAGTCCCCCCGAGGAAAGACTTGTTAATGGTAAGACCCTTGGGGGCCTAACCTAGTAGGCTGATGATCTGCTGATCTCTGCAACTGTGGATTAGAAATGAGGATAACTTCAATCAGATATGGCATATCTTCTGAGGATTATTAAATACAAAAACATAATTCTTGCCATAGAAAGACTCTGAAAGAGAAATTGTGGAAGCTTGAGAGGGGGAGGCCCTATTCTTCTATCCTTTGTTAAGTATCTGCTTTTGGCCCCAGTTGGGGACAGGATGGTGCAAAGACAAACAACATTTTGGTCTAAATATACCTATTATTGTTTTATATTTTGTAGTCAAATACATACAGAGGACTTAAAGCTCACTGAAATCAGAGGAAATCTGCAGCTTTCATAGGGTCAGGTACACTATTGTCTTCTCAAAACCACAGGGCAGATGCATAGGCCTTTACAGACCACTTTTAGGATGTAAATATGTCATAGCTACCACCCTAGATATTTCTTCTTCCCTGAGAAATAAAACTGACTTACTTCTATTTTCAGGTGTCACCTGTGGTGAGAACATATTGCAGTCAAGTTACCCCAGCACATGGCCTGAAGCAATTAAAATATGGTATAGTCAGATGGCCAATTTCAAGTACGGGATTGGACCAGTCAGAAAAAATGCCAATTTCCACAGTTACACTCAGGTATGGAAAACTGAAGTGATCATGTCATCTCATGACATGATCTACAATGAGACTCTAGGATGATATGAGTACAATGAGCTGGTAGAGTTTTACTATCAAGAAAAAAATATATGTGTATATATGTATGTATTATATCACTGTCATCAAACTATTATTTATCAGTCATTAACATCATACCTAGAGCCATAAATTAAAATCTTTTTGCATGTACTTCAGAGACCTTTCAACATGTGTTTAAGAAGAGTTGTTCAGAAGACAAACATGATTCACTGGGAAAAAATATAGAAATATCTTTAATCTTAAAATAAGAAGAAAAAATTAATACACTCAAAAAACTCACAAAGCAAAAATCATCTTTATACTTTGCTATTTTGTGAACTCACTGATGAGGATTCAGAGAGTAAACTTAATGTATTTTCAATTCTACAGCTAATCTGGTATAGCAGCTATGAGGTTGGATGTGCAGTTGCCTACTGTCCTAAAAGCCGGTTCAACTACTTTTATGTTTGCCATTACTGCCCTCCGTATGTACTGCTCTTTTACTCGTTTAATATTATATAATTCTGGATATGTTTTAAAGAAAAAAAAATGGAATATCCCTCTGGTCCATTTGTCATCAGCAGGGTCAAATGCTTACAGTTTATTTTTACTCTGGATAATTCTGAAAATATCAGTGATATGAATTTTGACTATGGGAAGGAGGTGAAAAGAATTATGAATTAAAAAGCAGTCAAGATATTGATATTTATTTTATTTCATATTGAAACAGAAATTAAGGCACCTTTGCATATGAATAAGGTCCTAGATGAGCCTAGATACGTCTCATAAGCCGTTGATCACAAAATTTGACCACAAAAGGGGAAAGTTGGAAGCAAAGTGAAGGCAAAGAAAAAAATGAGTAAAGAGCTCATCTGTAACCCTTGTATGTGAGAACAGATCTGCTGAGGTTATTTCCCTATAATTCTCAGTGCATTTAGAAGTAAGTCATTAAGAAAGCAGCAGTTTGGAAGCAGAAAAAAAAATTTTAAAAAAATGTGGTGCTGTACAGAGAAAAACTGTCTATTCATTTTCTTTCCCCCATCCTTAAATCTTTCTAGCCTTTCCCTTTGACATTGAGATTCATGTAGCCGTAGAATATGTCAAAGTAAAGCATGGAAAATTGTTTTGTTCAAAAAATGATGGAATTCTTTCATTGTGGGAAAGGATTGGAGCTTGTTATAGGCTCAGAGCTGCCCTTTGATCTTTCTTGTTGTCTTTCTTGGACTTTCAG
>JAUBOD010000057.1:129647-148598 GCA_032353885.1 Nothura maculosa | reverse complement strand
ATGGCAGCACATCCCTCCGGAGTGTCGGCCACTCCACCCAGCTTGGTGTCATCCGCAAACTTGCTCAGGGTGCACTCTGTGCCCTCGTACAAGTCCTTGATGAACAAGTTGGACAGCATGGGGCCCAGTATTCACCCCTGGGGGACACCACTGGCCACAGGCCAAGTCAAATGACACAACAGAAGAGACTTTCCTTCCTCATCCTGTCACACATCAGAAAAATGGAAAAGTGTCCTTTCTTTGCAGTAGACTCCTAAAACTGCGCTCTGCTTTTAGGATTATTTTCCTAAAATTCATATATCAGGAGATCACCTGTAATCACAAAGAACTGGTTACTGCAAATGGCATTACTGTTTTGGGCTTTTAGGAAAGAGGGTGAGAGGGAAGGATTATTTTTCTCTTTTTCTATTGTATAGATGGTAATGTATTAATAATGCAAAACTTTGATTAAAAGGAATAAAGCTGAAAGACATTTGAGCTTTAGCATGAACATTTAATATCCTGGAAATTAATCAAAACTAGACAGTTTAATTATTTGGTTTAATCATAATCATAGTTTAAAGTAGATGTGCTTTTCAGGATTCACCACTGTTTTGTGACTTACAGGCAAGTTCCCTGTACATTTTTTCACTCATATTTCATACACATTTCTTCAGGCTGACATGGATCACAAACTTTGATCAGTATTGCTGGGGAGTTTACAGAGGAAGGAGTCCAAGGCCTCGTAATATCTTTCAGCATGAAGAGGCCACCCATGGACTTCTGAGCTACCCACTGTGTCACCCTAGTCACAAGCTAAGCCTAGTCTCCGACTTCAGTCCTTTCGGGGAAATGCAGTCGCCTCTCAGTTTTCCAAGGTATGCACCTCACATCTTGCAGCTCTTGGCTATATGATAATTTTAATATGCAGCTTGTAAAGAGATGGAGGTTTGCCAGACATGGACTTAATTTTTCATACCTTCCATCTGTCCTAATGAACCAAGTTAGGATGTTGCAGAAGATCAAAGCGCAATGGACAGCCCAGTTGAAGGCCATGGGGAGGCTTAGACAAAAGCAAGTGAGAACATTCAAATGCAGTCTGATTACTATGGATGTTTTATTGGGGTATGTTGTCAGCTCAGAAGTCTGAAGATATTTGACCCTCTGCCATTTTCATTTTGGATAATCCCAAATGTGAAAAAGCTTATAACAGAAATGATGCCCTTAATGAGACATTCATTTTTTAGTATTGGAAACTGATGTTATCAAAAGAGTACTGTAGTGTGTCCCATGAGAATTGTAGGTTTTCTTGCTTTGTGGTCTTTGTAATGAAGTGATGCTGAGAGGGGATAGGATTAACATGTTCATGAAGGGAGAATGCAGGGAGGAAGGGGACAAGCTCTTCTCATTGCTGGTCAGTGATAGGACAAGGGGTAATGGGCATAAGCTGAAACACAGGAAGTTCCATCTCCAGGTGAGGGGGAACTTCTTTCCTATGAGGGTGACAGAGCAGTGGAACAGGCTTCCCAGGGAGGTTGTGGAGTCTCCTTCTCTGGAGGTCTTCAAAACCCACCTGGATGCCGCCCTGTGCCACCTGCTCTAGGTGTGCCTGCTGGAGCAGGAAGGTTGGACTAGATCATCTCTAGAGGTCCCTTCCAATCTTGAATATTTTGTGATTAATATGAGCTGTATATCCAGATGGGAAGGAGTTGGCAGGATGCTTGATTGGTAGTGTATGACTATGGACATCTCATCTCTCTGTAGATTAACTCAAATTTATGCTTTATTTTCACTCCTTGATTCACAGGGCAATGAGAGTCTAATGAATGCAAGATTCTGTCCATAAATACTTTCAGGTCTATTAACTATTTGCAGCAACAGTGTCAGTCAGAGCTAGTCAGTTAGTCAGCTACTCAGATAAGACCCAAGAAGAGGAAGATCTGGAAAAATACTATTTTCCATTGGCTCCAACTCTATGAGGTCAGTAAGGTACTACATGCTCTGTCCTGATCCAGGTCAGAATCCAGGCATCTGAACTAGCAGCAGGAAATGAAGGAAATGCCCCATCTCTGGAAATTTGGCAAATCTGGACACATTTTGCTTGCAAGCCTGTTCCAGATCAAAATCAGGTTTTGAGTCTCCTCCCTGCCATTTTTTTCAAAGCAGGCACTATTGTTCCAGAGTGGTGGTTATCTGGCAGGTTTCCTGGAATTCTGCTGCTTAGTGATTGCTGAAGAACTATTGTTGCGGCCTGACAAGCTTTGTTTACCGCTTAGCATACTCATAGGGAAAGCTGAATCTTTTTACCCTTTCTTTTTCCTCAGGCACCTAAACTGAAATTAATTCTTTGTGTGAATACACAGTGTTAGCCCTCAATTCCCTGGATAAGCTATGCTCCCTAGAGCATAGCTTATCCAGAACACAACCCTCTGGACTTTCCAAAGTCTTTTAGAGAAATCAGTTTGCCTGTATGCACTTGGAGAAATTAAAGCAGTCCTTAATCAAAATATTTCTTTCTTCTGTTCATACTGTGTGTCTGTTTGAGTCATGATAATCTTCCTTCAAAAATCCATCCAAAGCAATGGAAAGGTCTAATGTCTTTCTATGAGGTAAAACATGAGACATATTTTATCTGCCAAAAGATACATCCAAACATCTCACTGCCATTCACAGTGAGTTTTTTTATAAGTGTCTCTCTATTTTAATGATGGCACTTGACATTAAGAACATAAAGATAACCTGGCAACGTTTCCTGCAGTCCTGAAGTAAACTCCTCAAAAGAGAGACTGATCGTTTGACATACCTTCCTGTCATTTTCATTTCAGCAGCTTGAGGATAGTGTCTGTACTTAAGACACTAGACCTGGAGCATAACAGAAAAGAGTTCTGGTGCCAAACATCTTGAGACTCCATCAGGCAAGCATACCTCAAAAAAAATTCTAGTTCTGACTCTCGAACTGATGACCACAATACCTTTCTTTCCTTCTGTACTACATCTCTCAGGCAGGTGCATCAATCTTAAGCACCTCTACAGAGGAAAATCTGTTGTAATAATTGTGAAACTCCAGAAGAGGACATACTTTTGTTGCTGTTGCTGGTAT
The DNA here is from genome assembly GCA_032353885.1 of Nothura maculosa. NCBI lineage: Eukaryota > Metazoa > Chordata > Aves > Tinamiformes > Tinamidae > Nothura > Nothura maculosa. Next base: position 145,519 of record JAUBOD010000057.1, on the reverse strand, counting down.
ATTATGAGAAAGGACAGACAAACAGCAGGTGTTACTGGGACATCATGAGAAAACATGGACAAAACAGCAAACATTGGTTGAAGGCGAAGATAAGGACCACTGTATCTTCAAGGAACCAGCTGAAACCGGGCAACGGGCCCAAAACAGGGCCTCTGAGCAAAAATGAGGCCATATCTGGAAGTGAGTTGCCCGAGGTCAGTGAATGGACACGGAAAGACGACCACCAGGGAGGGGACTTGGAAGTCCACCAGAGATCACCAAAGGGACAGAGGGAGCATGCATGTGTGAGCGTGGGGTATATTGTAATTAGTTCTAGGAAACAGAATGAATATGTATGATCATTCCAAGAATTTAATGCATATGTAGATAATAGAGAAATAAAAGTTTGGATAAGCCCACCTCAGGGCATGCATGATAGGTGGAGCTATCCCCTGTCCATCCAGTGCTGCAATCAAGTGAATGCCTGCTTTTTAATACTACATTGCTGTTGAGAGGTTTATTCCTATTTGTTATTCAGTTATAATATTATTCCTATTATTTTCAGTTACAGAATGACTGTAACAAAAATGTACATCACATATTTTTGGAAAACAGAAGAACTAATGCCATTGTACAAGATCCCAGAAAGAATTGTTCTCAATTCCTATTTACAATTCAGATTATTTATGCTCAAGTGAACTGATATTGGGCCCAGTATGAACAAGCATTAACACATGTAGGAAAATAGACAGTCTGCAACACAAGACAAAATTAAAGAGCTTATATTAGAAAAAGCAAAAGCTGGAAGAAAATATATATATTTTTTCTCTATAAATATCAGGATTGTTGAATTTATAACTGTTTGAGCTTCCGGATATTTTTGTCATAAAAAGAAATTATATATACTTTCTATGAATAAATTTAAGGGAGAAATCAGCTCCTAAATGTTAAAACTGGAAAAAATGGCAACAACTTTCCAGTTGAATTAAGCAAATGAAAATTCCCAGAACAGACAAGTTCTTTGTGATGGAAAAGGCAGAGAATACAAAAGTCAAAATAAATAAGGTGTTGAAAGTTGTTGTCATGCTTCTTCCAAAGATTGCACTGGCTGTTTGTTCATGAGGAAATCAGCTCATAAAACAAACTAGGAAAGAAAGAAGTATATGCTGGAAGAAAAAGAAATGAGTAAAGAATGAGGTGAGGTCTGGACTCTCTGGAGAGACCCTGGGTGTCCTCCATCTATGAAAGCTCATGGACCAATTTACCACAATGATACCAGCTGAATGACTGATTACCAGAACCAAGCTTTGCCTATGGTCTTCATATAAATCAAGAATGTGTCCAGTCCATGCCAGTAAATTTCTTCAATGAACACTATTTTCAGACAGTTGCTGAAAGTACTACTCTTAAAAACGTTGTGAAAGGTGAGAAAATACTTAGGCAAGATGCAGCATAAACTGGACCAAGATAAACTGCGACCATCACTTCTGCATAATTACATAAGACTAGCCTTTTTGTCATCAATATACATAGCAAAGGGTGGTTTTGAAGCAAAACAACAATCCTGACCATTTGAACACATATTTAGAGAAACTATTTTTTTCTTTAATGTCTTAAGCCAAGCTTAGTTATTTGGAGCTTAATTTACCATAATCGTGTTACCATCACTGTCGATCTAGCTCTACAGACAAGTTGAATAAATCAGTATGAAAAAGTTTTGTCCAGCCTTATATGAGCTATTTAGCACTGCTAAGAATTTAGTTCAGATATACCTGGAAACTGATGGGTATCCCATGAGTTCAGAGAAGGGAAGAAAACTTTATCTCTTTTACAAGCCAGTGTGAACGCTTCAGATACTGGACTTTTTCCTTGAAATATTTTTTTCCTGCTAGGCCTCATTTATTTGCTTTCAATTCATGACAGTATATCATGAATTGTCTCAGTACATCAGTTGGCTTGTCTCAGATGGAGTGTTGTATTTTAGAAATAAACTTGGGTTGAAGTTGTTCATTGAATTTCTACTTGGCCCATTGCAAGGAAATAATAAATTAATCATGTCAGTTCAATAGCACAGGACTACTTCTCAGTGTTCTGTGATTTAGTACTTACTTCCTGGTAACTAGAAATAAAAATTTAAAAAAAATGTAAATTAATTATGAAGGTCACAAATCATGTCTTCCATTAGAACAGTATTCAAGCTATAAACAAAGAAGTTTGTACTTACCTAATATTCAGACAACTGAAAGAGATGTTAGTTGAATAGAGGGAAAAATAAGAATATGGGAGTTTCTTGTGTGCATTTTTTAAAGTACAGCTTGTTCTACTTACACCAGTGACTCACAACAAGGCAGTACAGGTCAGAATTGGTGGCTCTCTTGAATCAGCCTTAACATACAGACAAAATATATGTATTATAGTATATATTAGTTTCTAATTTGTAGTGTGCCCCAGAGTTTACAGTAACCATTAAGCCATTAATATCAGATAGTTATTTTCTCTTTGGCTTGAAAAATCCCCAAGTAGGTCAGACCAATTATTTCATGCATAGCAGCTAAATGGCAGCTTGCTGTTTTATCGCTAAGAACATTAGAACATGGCCTCTGAGAGGCTGATGTTTAGATAAATGATGATAATGCTGCATGTAGCAGGAGGTCTTCTGGGATTAGCTCTCTGGAGCCTATTTGTTACGGTCTCAGTCTGCAGACACCCTCTTTGGATCTGGCTGCTATGGATGAATTGCTCCACAAAAGTAGCACTGGGAGCGATATTAAGCAGAGAAACTGAAGTTAACATATCTTTTGATTGGGAAGTATTCCCTAACCACCCACTCTGACTCTTCGTGCATGCATTGCAATTACTGCTGCAAATTTAGTATTATGTATCTTGCTTAGGATATGTGTACTATTTGTGTACTCTGCAAGATTTAGTGGAGAGATAAATACTTAACCTTCTCAACGGGAGGGCACAGTGAAGTGAAAGTGAAAGGAATATATCCTCTTGCTGAAAGCGAGAGCATGCCAATATTGCTGTAATCACTATTTCACAGATGAGGCTTCTCCGATAGCAAATGGAGCATACAGGGCCTCTGCAGGAACAGCACAGCACTGTACAGAGCAAGACTGTAACTGCGAAAGAACAGTAGGGGAGAGGAAAAGGACTTATAAAGCTGGAAGAGGTTGATTAATTTTCAGCAAATGAGGAATTGCAAGGAGCACCTATGTGTCCTTTTAGAAAGAAAAGGGGGAAAAAAGAGGAAATGGAAATCTTAAGGCTAGATAGATAGAAAATTGATAACAAACCTAAGAAAGAAACGGAAAGTTCCTGGGCCCCAAGACAAAAATTGCAATCTATTTTGTCACAGACAAGGCAAACAGATATCCTCTATTGCAGTTACAGAGCCTCATGTACCTCCTATTTTTCAAAAGCATTTTTCTTTGCCATTAAGTCCTTGTAGGTAAACAAATCTCCAAACTTGATAGTAGAAAAGAGGGAGGGAAAACTGAGGCACTCCGGGTTGATCATTGCAATTATTAATGTGGTACATATGATCTCTGATTAAGCCCTGAAAAATGTCTTGAATTATTAGGCTAACGAAACTGTTGTCTAGATAACACTTTCTAAGATGTGGAATTTGGAAGTAGCAGTTAAGTCATGGAAAAAGTCCCCTGTGAAATGAAATTGTCAGAAAAGGAAGGAATTGGTGATTCCTAAGAAAGTTGAATCCAATAAGGGAAATCAGCATATTAAAAACCTGTGACTTCCAAAGAATCTGGACTGAAACAACCTAAAATATTTCCTGAAAGCAGTCATCCAAACCTGGAAGTTTCTGTGAATTTTATCACAACTGACAGATAAAAGCTGAAGGGGTTGCTAGAAACTATGTTGGTGTTGCCTTTGCAGAAAAAGGAATTCTATGATAATCTTCAGATAAATGGGAATTTGGAAGAATTCAGAACTTTCTTGACACTTGGAAACAGACTTCAAATTTCTGTGAAGCCAACTCACCTAATTCCATACCTAAAACTGCTAAGAGATGTCTTCTGAACAATGTTGAAAAATCCTCATTTTCACGTGCATCTTTCCAGTTTTTCTTTTTTTCTTTTAACCACTGTTGAAAGTTAAGCCTTTGCCTTGGTAGAATAATAATTTCTGTCTCCATTTAAATATCACCCTGTGTTTTGGGTTTATTTTTGTTTGATGCTTTGTTTTTGATTCTCATGAAAATGGCAAAAAATAGGCAATGCTGTGGAGGCATATGTCACCCAAGATGAACTTGGGGGGATCCTTTGAGCTATCATGTGCTTGCTAGTGTATTTGGGAAAAGTAATGTCATGAAAAACCAATGAAGAACAAAAGTCTTCTCATTATCCACAACAAGTGGTCTTTCCTTGTGCTTTTTCTTGCAAGAGTAGAGTGAACACAGAGGCATACATATTTCTCCTCAGCTCTGTATTGTACTATGTACCATTGAGACAGCTCTCAGTGGGGAAAATCAACTGACATGATACCTTGCCTTGTCTGAAGTAACCCATACAGCCCTTCCCAGCCCTTCTCACAAGCTTAATATCAGTTTGCAAGGGGCATAAAACTGGCAGCAATAGCTTCTCCACCGGCTGTAATGCCCAGATAAGACTCAGCATAGAGGTCTGATGGAGAGCAAGAGCAACGCTTGCTTCAACATGGAAAGCACAGGATTTATCATAAATGTTGTTTACAAGTAGCATCCCAGACTTTAAGCCTTAATCTAATTTATACAATTTTCCATTGTTTTGTCAAGAAAACAGGTAGAGATTTAACCTGTTTATAAAGCATCCATCTACCCTGAAGTACTTCTTTTTTTATGATGAGAATAGTACAAACTGGCTCTTCTGAGAGGGAGAATGAGCCTCTTTATCCATTATAAGCAGCTTTCCAGCCACTCCGGGATACACCTCAACCAATAATTTCTGTCTGTGCATTCTGTTCCTTCTTTGCAGTGTCAATGAAGTAGAATATAAAACCGTGAAGCCTTTAAAAGCCTTTAAACCGTGAAGCCTTTAAAAAAAGCCTCTGCTTTTTTTTTTCTACACAACTCACAAGCTTAATTAGACAAAATTCTCCATTTTATTAAGAAAAGAGGGCTAAAAGAATGAAAAAATCCTCCTAGTCTTAACCTCTCTAAGGTCTTTTTGTGCTCTACAAAGGAAATGTCCTGGAAAGGAAAAGCAATTTCTTCTGAAAGGAAAGAGAAAGTCTGTATAGTTTTAAACAGAAAAAAACACCCAAAACAGTTACTTCAGTAACAACCTGTAACAACCAAATAGATTAAACTATGGTCTTTCTGTTAAGCCATGGCTATTGTTTTTCCATCATATCTCCTGTCTCTTGCTTTGAAATCTCAGTGTTAATGTTTCTGCTTAGAAATTTTAAAAGTGGGGCATTAATAAAACTAGAAAACCTTTGTTTTTTTGTCATACTTTGTAAGAAATTGTGCAAGATGTAAGAGGCCTGCATGGAGGGTAAGAATCTAGTCAAGACAAATTAGTTCTTGCTGTCCAGGGAGTCAGATATGACATTCAGTGTCATTTTCCTCTCCAAGATGAGGGAGGCAACTTAAGCAATACACAGACAAACTGCAGTTACTGAGCTGAACTTTGAACTCCAGCTGGACTCTTTTTTCTCTCAGTCTGTACCTGAAGTCAGCCAAGAGGGAGAATCTTCTATAAGTTTATTACAAGGATTGCAACAGTATCTTTCCATAGGTCATTCTGCAATGTCTGAAAGAACAAAAGAATTTCTTTAATGATCATATCAGGCATTCTAATAAAGATACTCATTCAACCTAGAAGTTCTGCCTTGCATACATTTTTACACTGTTACAGATGCAACATACCATTATTATTCATCTTCTCTAAAGTTCCATCTATATATTGGAATACAATCTTTTCTTTCTTTCTGAAGCCCTAATCATATGCAGCTCAGCTGTGTACGCACAGAGGTCATTTATCTTTGGCTTCTGTGCACCTGTGTACCATCAGTTAAACTCTTTATTCTTTATGTGACCAAAAATATATATATATATATATGTGTATATCAGAGGAGAGCTAGGAATTGGAGAGGCCTACTCAGAAGATGAAGTGATGGTAGCAAATGAAAATCCTAAAACCTGTGGCATTCCAGTTACACTGTTATGTCAGCTTGCTGCTGACGTGTAGATTGGAACACAGCTTCGCCTTATACTCTCAGACAACTTCAGGGCCCTGTCTCACTAACCATGCAGGACATGTGCACATGCAAGCGATGCATCACTGCTAAGCAAACAAGAATGCACTTGACAAGGTCTTGAAATTCTCAGATGAGAAGAGTGGACTCACCTGACTTAGTTTTCTAAAATTTGTATGGGTAAGTCTGAGCTATTCACCAAATAATTAGACTCACCAAATTATAATCAACATGTAATTTAAGATGTTAGTGAAATATTCTTGGGCAGTTCTGCTTAAATTAGCTTGGTTTCGCTGATTGCCAAATTTAAATAGTCCTCTTTCTCTGTTTGTTAGTATCAGGTCTAGCAGCGCCCCTCCCCTTGCTGGCTCATCAACTACCTATATCAAGAAACTATCTGCAATGTTCTGCAGGAACCTCCTGGACTGTCTGTTCCTGGCTATATGATTTTCCCAGCAGATATCTGGGTGGTTAACGTCCCTCAGGAGGCCCAGGGCCTGTGATCGGGAGGCTTCCCGGAGCTGCCCATAGAAGGCTTCATCCACTTCATCGTCCTGGTCAGGAGGCCTGTAGCAAACTCCCACCACCCTGTCGCCCTCATTGGCTTGCCCCTTTATCCTCACCCACAGGGTCTCTACTAGCGTTCCATCCTCTCCTATGCTGAGCTCTATGCATTCCAGCTGCTCTCTCACATAGAGAGCAACTCCGCCACCTCGCCTTCCTGGCCTGTCCCTCCTGAAAAGCCTGTAGCCCTCCATGGTCACATTCCAGTCATGGGAGCTGTCCCACCATGTCTCAGTGATTGCAATGAGATCATGGCCCTGTAATCTCACATGCAACTCCAATTCCTCTTGTTTATTCCCCATGCTGCGTGACTTTATGTGGAGGCATTTGAGTGGGGCTCCCGCATTTACACATCGAAGTTGACATTTTAAAACTTTCTAAAAACTTTCTAATCTAATCTGATTGTCTGAGCTAAGAGAAATGAAAAAAAATCAAAATTGAAAAATAAAGCTCTTCTTCATGTTTCTTTTTTTTATAATAGTTTACAGCTTCTATAGTTTTGTTTTTTAACAACTACAAACATCTTTTCTTCTTTTTAGGATGCATGATTATTTTCTTTTTAAGCAACTTGTGCTGGATTTATGCATATTTCACTATGAAATGAAAGTGCTTCTGCACTTCACCAAAACAAATTCAGTTTGGTTACTTATCCTATTGCCAAGAGATATGAGAGTATCCACATTTCAGATCATATGAAAAATAATTTATTTATTTAAAATTAAAGCTAGAAATTGGAGAAATTATTGACTACAGGAAACACAACAGGCTACAGTTGTGTTCCTTATTACGTGCAGCAAATCAGGAAATGCAAGATTTTCTTCCAGGCTATTATTTCCTTAAAATGATATACATGTATCTATAAATATATATGAAAGATACTGAGGAGTATACTCATGAATAAGTGATCTATTTTGTACTACAAACTGAAGAATTTGTAAAATAGCACTTCATACACAGAAATAGCTGAGGAACAGCAATTGCTATACTGACTATAATATTCCCTCCCATAGTGGGTGTGACGGGGGTTCTCGTCTCTCGCTATATAACCGAGATCCACTGAAATACACAACCCTCTATCAGGCTTTCACAGCTTGCTCCTGTTCTGCAATGCCTTCAGCCATTAACACCAACATGAAGTTCAAGTTTTCTATCCTGGCTCTTCTTCTGGAAGTGGTCATAATTTTTCTGTTCAGTTTAAATGTGGAATACGACAGCAGTGGTGATTCCCAGGATGCTCTATACCCATGTAAGTACTGCTGTCTCATACTAATACTATTTCGAAGTTCTTTAAAATAATCCTAAGCAAAGTTTTTGAACGAAGAGGATATAGCTTAGCAGATACAATAACTCAGCTATAATAGAGAGGCAGGCTTTGGGGCAAAAGAGCTTTTTCTAGGTTGTGTAAGCAGAAGCTTTCAAAGCTATTCAAGTTTAGATCATATATTCTGAAAATAATAAAAGCTGTTCCAGGAGAAAAGTCTTTTCCATGCAGTGTTTGTTCAGCCAGTTGAAACTGAGAGAAATCTGAATTTCGTTGAATATTCTGCCATTTTCTAGAGATGAATGATAATGCTCCCTGCAAGCTTTTCTCTCTTGACTACTGTATGATATGGAGACAATTAACCTCCCATTACTATTGACCAGGTTTGAAAAGGTCATTTTATCATAACATGAAAATGGACAGTATATTCAGCACTGTTAAAAAATATGTTTGCAGAAAATGAAACTACACAAAACGAAAAACTTTTGTCACAGGGTGGAGAAACTCCTTATCTTTCAAAGCAAACCCGTGGCTCAGCTGTGGTGTTTGGACAGTAGTAATATTCACTCTATAAATGTTCTTGTCCTGGATATGTCTGATAGAAGAGATGGAAAGGCTTAGAGAAAATGTTTTGGCATGAGAAGCAGTAGCTGATTGCTCCTATCCTTCCCTTCTTATGCAAAGAGCAGGCCCTGGTGAATAAATAGCAAGAGTATTTTGCAGAGGAACATTCTATGTCTTTTTTACACTAATGAAAGTTTGTTGCTTCTCTTCTTGAATCTAATACTGTCAAAATGTCCTGATTGGAATCCTCTTTACAATGGTCATAGCAATGCAGAGTTCCTCACCTGTATGTAGTGCACATGTATGTACTGCTCTTTTTGTATTACTCCAGCTATTGTCTAGGATATTATCCAGGATGTTATCTAGGCCATATAATCCTTAGATTCAGGTTAAGATCTATTTGATATGCAATAACAACCTTCTGCAGGTGGAATATCACTGTTTTGAGCTCTGGTACTTTGGGCTTTCTTAGACTCCTGTTTAAGCACAAAACGAAAGGTTTCTGGCTAAAAGCGAAAGAAGGTTGCACACTTTTAAGAATTAGGGCGTAATTCTTTTAAACTGTGAGTCTTCTGGAATGTTTTTGGCCGAGGCTGTCTGAACCATGTATAGTACTATGAGTACTGGCTTTCTCACAGGAGCTCCTGAGGTATGCTCTTCTAGCACTAAACAAAAACCCTGGCGTTGCCCTTGAAATGAACCCTGTTTTTCAAGTTAACTTCTATACTTTGCTTTAAAAGGAGGGCAAAGAAATGGCAGGATCCTCATCCAATTAATGGAAGGATCCTTCTCACCAAATATTAACTCTAAAAAAAAAAACAGGCCTTAAGATGTAGTTTATTTAGGGATCATCTACAGTCTTTGCCCTATCTCTAGCTCTCTCCACTTCTGCCTCTTCCCCTTCACAGGCAGTATATGAGAAGCTTATACTGACACCTTATCCTCCAACTGTCCACACTATTGAAATGTTAGGAAGCTTCTGGAATAGTTTTGACTCCTGGAAACCAGCACCTTGATTTCTAACTTGCTTTGGTATGGCTTTAGCCATTGCATGGGTCAGGGACTATTCCTAGTAAACGGCACGGGTGAGGCTGCTCTAGCAAGATGGAAGAGTAGTTGTGTGTCAAGCCATGTCATTTGCCCTTTGGCAGAGATCTTGGGCTCTTGAGTTTACTAATATGGATATAAACAGTAAACAAGTGAGAAAATAAAACTATTTACTGATATTTGCTGATACTTGCACTTTCACTTTTAGGCTATCTTCTCTTACAAGTCCCTGTTTACAAAGTGCACATAAAAGCATATCTTTGCAGCAATATCTTGCCAAAAGCTAAGACTATTGTAGTTTCTGAGTCTGGACATCCTCTGAGGTGTCAAAATACTGGGGCAAACCACTTCACATGCTCTCCTCAGAAAGACCTGGGATGTTATCTTCATTCATACCTCATTATATGGTAGATTTAGTTGCTTTAGCTGGAGTCTAATTTATATTGCCAGATCTGCAACACACGGCTTGCTTTTGTATTCATTAAATACCTCTGTAACATGGAATATTTCAATATTTTTGGATACATCCCTTAGAAAGATGAAAAAAAATGAAAGTCACCAAAGCTTTACACTTAGACAACGAGGCCTAAGCTGAGATCATAAAGAGAATTTTGGAAAGTATCTGAAAATTGGGTAGCATTGTGGAAAATGGAGATTCCAATGGATTATAGGAGTCTCAGAAAGCCCCATCAGTGGCTATTATCAAAATCCATAAAAATATGTGAAAAATCTTGGCTGGAGAGGAAGCAAAAGTGATGGGAACGTCTATAGATTTACACCTTAATTCTTAAAAGTTTGAAACCTAGTGTAAATATTCTTACTTGTATGTATGCATGCATTTCGGTGCCAGGTCAAAACTAGCACATGACAATGCAAATACAATAAGGTTTATTAGGAATCTCCAGTAATTTATTATACTTTTGGGCCCTCTTTTGGCTAAAGATGGCAGTGCATATAACAAAACTGGAGGAAACATGAAAACAGCACAACTAGCAAATACTTCAAGTCAAAAGCTATATTACTAGGTCAGTATTTTAGTTTTTCCTACATATTTGCATCTCAAGTCCAATGAAAAGAGAAATGTAAACAGTAAATTTATCTCTACTGCGATTCTTACTATAAAATCAGAAAACCGTCTTAATTATGGGACTCAGAGATCATCACATCATGTTAAACATTTCAGAATACCAAAATGTCTTAAAATGAAAAATAATATCCATATCAAATGATAAATTCATTTTATATTAACAAGTCAGAAAAATGAGAAAAAAGTAATTGAAATAATTAGCCATATTTTAGCAATTAGAATTGTTTGAAAGAGGTATAAGTATATACTGATCATCAATATTAATATTTGTTTAGTTTTCAAAGGCAATTAGCCATATTTTAACAATTAGAATTGTTTAAAGGAGGTATATGCTGATTATCAGTTTGAGTATTTGTTTAGTTCTCAAAGGCAATTAGGATATTATAAGCGCCTAGGTAAAGAAATTAGAATATCTTTTTTTTCATTGAGTAAATTGTTTGAATCACAGGCATGCTTTTGTTGTTGGCACACTAGCATGCTTCGCTTCCAGACAATTGTCATGTACTCTTTTGGAGTTAGGTCAGAACATTTTGGAGGTGACAACTCCAACCTGAGAGGGAAAGTTGGGAAAGTTTCCTGTATGGACAGGAAGCTAAGATATTCCAGGTAGCTTCAGGCCCAGAGATAGCTTCAGGCACACTAAATTTTCTATTATAGGTATAGAATTAGTGATCTTTGCAGAATGGTACAGCTAGCAATGTCTGATACAGGGTGGCAAAGTTTCAATACATTCAATATGCAACAAGTAGCTTATAATCAAATACAGATGAATGACAAAATGAGTTTGGAATATTTTTTTCTATTAAACCCTCAAGTGTTTCTGGCTTTCCTCTATCTGTATATACTCTTTTTAAATATTTTTTCTCCTTAAGTCTTTCAGGATGTCCATGTGATGATATTTGTTGGATTTGGTTTCCTGATGACCTTTCTGAAGAAATATGGATTCAGTAGTGTTGGCATCAACATGCTCATTGCTGCCTTGGGTCTGCAGTGGGGCACTCTGGTGCAAGGATTCTGGCATGGGAAAGGAAGGCACATTGAAATTAATATGAAAAGGTATGTGTGACATTTCCAAAATTGGCCATCTACGCCTTCTAACCATATCGGAGGGAAAAAAAAAAAAACCCACAAAAACCATAAAACATAGAAAGTATAAACATAAAAAAACCCCACTTTATTGAGATCAGATATCTGATCTCACTAAAATTTGATGGAGCATTGCTATCCAGCTCTCAGCATTAATCAGCCAAGGTGAATGAGAGAGGAATCTTGAAAGTCTTCACTTCTCAAGAGCCAACAGTAGTGCACTGGCCCGAGGAAAAACAGGATAAAATTTGAGTCATAAAGTCAGTGGTCCATATGCTAGGTCGAGACATCCTTTTGAATCTCTGCAGTCCTGGGACTTGGGATGTTTCCCTCACTAGCACAGCACCAGGAGCTTTCTTGATCTCTCCTGCATCCAGCAGGCACAAAAAATGTCTCTATTTCGCCATAATTTCAACTAGCGGCACACAAATATGCTCTAAGCAGAAGGTAACTTTTCTACATTTTATCCTCAGTAAGCAGTAAGATGTCCTTCCTTAAAAAAAGGAAATATTTTATTTAAATTTTGTCCACGAAGAGCAGAATATATCTTAACAGTTCTAAATCTCAGGGGTTAAGGCCTTATGATTTTTCTGATACGAGTTTTAGTCCATTTTATTTCCAGAAATTTGATTTTCTATTTCTGCATGTTTTTGTCTTTTTTTGATTATTTTCTTCAGCATGATAAATGCAGATTTCAGTACAGCAGCTGCTTTAATTTCATTTGGAGCTCTCCTGGGGAAAACAAGTCCAGTTCAGATGCTAATCTTGACGATTTTGGAGATCACATTATTTGCATGCAATGAACATCTCGTTACAGAAGTATTTGAGGTACAAATGTTTAGAAATATATGTCTTCTGGTTACAACCAACAGTAATCTATATTGTGTCATTTGCCTTACAACCATCTACCTCTTCTCACATTGCATTCCCTAAGCCTTTTCTCTTCCTCTTCTACAGCCCAGCTTTTCCTGTTCAAATATTTCACTGCTTTATCTATCTCACCTGAAGATACTGCTTTGGTCTATCACGGTACATTTGGGTTGAACCATCAGTATTTTTGTTTTTCTCTAGATGCAAGGTAACATGACTTTAATCTGAGTTTCAGAAATCAGAAAGAAAACTCCTGCTACATATTTCTACATTCTCCAGAAATCCTGATTTGCACAAAGAAATAATGGCAATTTTAAGTATATATTTGAAAGAGTATATATTTTGAAAGTAAGAATATTATCTTAATATTAAAAGAAATACAAGAAATATGAATGTATATATCTAGGAAAGCTAAAAGCATACTAGTGTCCATATCTAAACACCTTCTGATATCTATTCCATTGATTTTGCTTTTGGTTATAGAAATCTCTGAATATTTTCTCTTTGATGTTAAACTATCTTATTTTTCCCTGTATCTCCCTTAGTAAATAAAATAAATACTACTCTTATAGTCAAGCCTAATATAGGAATGTTGCATTTTAAACTAGAGACACTAAACTGCCAGACTAGAGACTAAACAAAAAATAAACTACCAGAGTTATCCAGACTTCTCATTAATCAGGTCCTCACTCTTCCATTTAAAAGCTGTGATATTGTTTTGGATCCCTGTTGCAGGCCACAGATGTTGGAGCCTCAATGACTATCCACGCTTTTGGAGCTTATTTTGGTTTGGCGGTAGCTCTAGTCTTGTATCGCCGTGGCTTGAAAAACAAGCATGAAAACGAAGAGTCAACCTACCACTCTGATATATTTGCCATGATTGGTAAGTACAAGCATAGAGAAGTAATAGTGAGCTCTGGTTAGCTGTTCATCTTTTTTTTTTTTCAGTTTGTTTTTCATATTACCTATTATTACACTGCATCATTTTTTTCTGCATACAGTCCTACAGTCATTTCCTTTTTTGTTTGACACAAATTTTCAGTGAAACTCATGTTTTCACATTTTTTTCCTTTGGATAAAAACAGTAAATATCAAATAAAACATGCATTTTCACTGTTCATGGGTGGGGAGTCCCTTCTTGTGATTTCTACTGTGAGCATGATCTCCATAGAAATTGTCATATTCAACTGTGTCTTCTCCTTCCAATAAATGTTAACAAAATGTATGGTTTATGAAAGGGACATACATCTTTTTCTCACTGAGAGTCTATGAGTCCATATATCAATATATCAGCTAAAATGATGAGTTATATCAGTAGGTGATAAAAGATTTCTGTCTTGCACCAGCACACATCCTGTTCTGCCATCAGTTTTACAGAGGATGTGAGCTCTGGAAGTGAGGTGTTGGTGAAACACAGTGAGAGTCTCTCAAGATATCAAGTCATCCAGTAAGATTTGACAGAGATCATGTGTCAGAATCCTAGATGCCATTTCATATTATTATTTCATATTGATAGTATTCCTAAATTCCTATAAATACTCATTTTGCATTGAATGTTTTGCACTAAAATATCCCTTGTGACTGAACAGTTCTTGTTTGTTTTTGTCTTGTATTCATCCAGGCACCCTATTCCTTTGGCTGTTTTGGCCCAGTTTTAACTCTGCTATTGCACATGACCAAAGCCACCGGACTACAGCAATTGTCAATACTTACTACTCCCTTGCTGCATGTACTGTTGTAACATTTGCCCTTTCTAGCCTGGTGGATGAGAGAGGCAAATTTAATATGGTAAGAGTCATGCCAAACCCTCTGTTAAATCGAGTCAACCCTATAAAGTAAAGAAAATGCTGCAGATATTCAAGATGCTGGGAAAACCCAGCATCTCAGACATCATCCTGTCTTATAGCCTCAGACATTACAGTGATGGTTCTGCTCCCTTGCTCTTGCTTACCCACAGAACCAGCTGTGGACAAGAGCCACAGGCATATTACTCTAAAGTTCAGGTGGTCTTTGAGGTCTTATTCTAAAGAAATTCTTACATGAATTATTTTATTGAAATAGATAAAATAACTCTCTGAAGGCACTGATGAACACTGACGAGTGGCCTGACTGTCTCAGAATTCAGCTGCACAGCAGCCACAGTCAAATGACTTTGGAATTGCCAGGATTCCAGGCTTTCCTCTCCGTGACCTAAAATCCATGTTTTCACTTTGCAACTGTTGCAGAGCTCATGTAAGCCCAGTATGAGACACTCCAGTGTAAGGAATTTTCAGATTTTTTTTGTGTGAGATGGAGGGACAGGCCTATAGCAGACCCAAGCTAAACTAGGTTAGAGTACTTTGACCAAAATTCATAAATATGCAATCTGGAGGCACACTTTAAATTTGTATTCAACATTCATTGGACAATTCCTATCTAATAACAACAAAAACATAATGCAATCACATCTTACAAGTCATTCAGACCTCCCTCCCACCAAAGTGTCTATTCCATATACATAATCTTCACTGCTGTATATGCTGTGCAGGTCCTCATTCAAAATGCCACCCTGGCAGGAGGAGTAGCAATCGGTACCTGCGCTGACATGTCAATCTACCCTTTTGCTGCCATGTGCATTGGGAGCTTTGCTGCGATCATCTCCGTCCTTGGGTTCAAGTTCTTGACTGTAAGTTTAATCTGGGACCAGCCTCTGCTCTCATTAACTTTATCGCTTCAGTGACTTTTGGTTTATTAGAAATGGATTTTAGCAATTATCTTATTCTGCACACACTGAGTCCACACATACTAGTTAACTTACTAGCAAATCAGTGTGACTTAAATATATGCAACTAAACCATCGTGAATTTCTCATCTAGATGAAAATGTAGATAGATTCTGTAGATTTTTGAGGTCATTGAACTTGGGAATTCAGTCCCAAAGAACTGGCAGAATTTTCCTTCAAGATCCATGTTTCCCTAAGAATTTCCATCAGAAGAACTGTGCTTAAGATTAACACCGAAACAATATCAAATTTCAGTTTTTTAAAGTTTCTCAAGAAATCTGTAATGGAAAATAATTTTGAAGTCCAAAATGAAAGTGCTTCATATACAAAACACCAAAGCAAAATGTTCTAATTTTGGTGTCCTTTGGTAGTGCTGCTTGCTTTGATTTCAATAAACTGGTATTTTATGAGGGAGAAATATTCTGGAAAAAAAATAAGTGACTAGTAGACAC
>JAUBOD010000057.1:73219-84632 GCA_032353885.1 Nothura maculosa | reverse complement strand
TGAATAATGCTCATATCCTTTAGAAGACCATTCTTGTTTTTTATCTTCAAAATTTCTTTCTAAAGAAAAAAAAAAAAATCAAGAATAAGAGGCAATAGGATGATTTATTTTACTGACTCCAAAAGGAATTTCACTTAGTCTAACACAGTGTAGTTGTTTAAGTTTAGAGAGGGATTAAAGATGCACATTTCCTTCTAGAGCTACATCATGGTTTACATCAGAAATGATTACATGCTTCCTAGAACCACAGTGACACTAGAATGATACAGGAGATCTTTACATTGCATGCTTTCTAGAGAGGAAAAAACAAACAAAACACAACAAACCAATCAACACTCACATACAAACTACCCACACAGGCATATAGTTCTGAATGAAAAAAAACAAACAAACAAAATCCTGTAATATATATGTGCCTTCTGGCTAAGAAAGCTAAGTGATAAAGACACTTTCCGTGGCACTCCTGTCCTGCCAAGTTGTCTCTAAAAATACTCTCCCTGCTCACCTGCAGAGTGGGTGTCTCTAAACTGTGCTTAGGGAGTTCTGGAAGGTGGAGTGCTCCGCTGCAGTCTTGCTGGAATACCTGGGTGTGAAGAAAAAAAAAATAGAGAAAGATGGAAGTTAAAATAAATAAATAAATTGCCTGCTATTACCCAACTTCTAAAAAAAATAATTTTCTTAGCCTTGCAGTTGAACTTGGAATGACTGAAAAGGTACAATTCCAAAAGACAGTTAAGAACTCCCTGTTATTAACCTGTCAGTATAAACAATTTAGATGGGCTAGCACAAGAAACACACTTTCTCCTTATCTGAAGGCAGCAATATTTATCAAAAATACCTTGCTAGCCTTTTTTTCCTCTTCCTTCAGCTGGTTCCTGAGCACCTGGATTTTGTACTGTAGTTGCTGTACAGTTTCATCCATGTGTTCTGCCGATTGCTTGGCTTCATTTATTTCTTCCTAAAGTAAAATAGACAGAGAGAATATCAATAAAAAACTTCTCTGGAGATAGTGAGCCATATGTGTATCAAATACTGTGAAAGAGTTCTCAAACAAATTGTTCTTAAGACTGGAGAGGAATATATATGTATATATATATATATATATAAATATAAATATATATATATTTATGTAATTTATGTAATTTATGTAATGTATATATATATAAAAAACTGTAGAACAAAAAATTAACAGGATTAAAGAACTATCCTCTCTTCCATCTGTTGAGAAAGTGTTCAAAACTTCCCAATTCTTCTAAGTCTCTTCTCCAAAGCATCAGTTAAATAACCGAGAAAACAGCCAAAAACACACATCGCTTAATAACAAAGGTGGATGGCAATAATGACTAGGGGGGCAGCATCTCTGCTAAAATGTTAAAACACATGAATAAGCAGAAGAAAGACAAGATACATTTTCTTCCCATTCTTGCTTTCATACCTCTAGTTGTACCAAAGATTCTTCATTTGTCTGAAGCATTTGTTTCTCTGCCACTTGAAGACTCAGCAAATTCTTCAAGTTGCCCAGCTTCCTTGGAGGTACCTTTAAGGTCTTGAAAAATCTCAGCATCCTTTTTTAGGAAAAAGGGAAAGCATGAGCTCTACTGTTAAGATGTTTCCCTCCTTCATTTTCTATCAACTTTTCCTTCCAATAGGATTGCTCCTCTGAGTATGGTACAAAAATAACTGGATCACAGAATCACAGAGTGGTTAAGGTTGGAAGGGACCTCTAGAGACCATCTAGTCCAACTCCCCTGCTCAAGCAAGGATAAATCAGATTCCATTTTCTCTCCTCTTCCCCAGCTCCGTTTTTTAGTTTCTTACCTTTGTTTCAGCAAATTGAGATGTTTCTGAACATCATCTTTCCTCTCTCTTTGCTGGCACAAAAGAGAACTGGAAAGAAAATAACAGCATAATTTTTAATCACAGAGCCAGGAAGCACAAAGAACTCAGCAAGCAAAGTGAATAGTCGAATCTTGTCTAGATGAGAATTTACAACTTCAGATAAGTATTTGTGTTTTACTTTATTGCTTAGAGAAGCAGATAGAAAAGAATCACTAGAATATTTTGCACTTACAGTATTATTGAATTCATCATAGTTTCCAGAAACTGCTTGCTGCTCTCTGACAGAGTCTGCCAAGATGCCCTTTCAGCACTGCTTAGTTTCATCTCTTTTGAAGAACCATTTTCTTTTGTTTGTACTAGCAAAAGGATGGAGAGGAGAAAAAAGAAATTGATCAAAAGAAAAGGGAATTTATCAAGTGTGGATAAATAGTTTTGCAGTAAATAATTCAACCATATGGTGATCAAAAACTTATCTGTTAAGATTCTTCCTTCTCACAAAAATATCAACTTATTATTTATCAACATTAAATGGAAGAGTTTTCTTTCTTATAAAAACTTCCACGTTTTACAGGTATTTTTCATAAAACCACTTGTGATACAAACAAGAAACCCAGAATGAAATAGTGTTAAAATGTAAAATAATCTATCACAAGTATCCAGAAATAGAGAACATTTCTTGCAAATAAAGTATACAATACATGCATATACAGTACATATTATATGAAAATACATGACTAAAACTTTGCTGCAATTCATCATTTTTACTGTTTAGAAAGAAAATGATTAAACTTGTTTCAAAAACATAGTTCATACACCTATCAGTTCAACAAACCAGTTATTACTTTTTCACTTGAGTATTTCTCAAAACATTAAATTTTGAGAGCTAAAAATTAAAAAAAAAAGTTCCTACCTGCAGGAGAATAGTCCTTGTGTCCCTTAGCTTTCCATTTGGCTGTCAGAGTAACCTGCTGAAAAGAAAAGTTTAAATCAAAGGAAATTGGGACATTGCTGCTGCTGCTGCAGAATCATTTATTTACTACCCTCAATCTGCTACAGAAAAGGTTGTAAAGGCACTTTAATGCTTGACAGAGGACTGCTACTACTGACTACATGTAAGGCTTAGTGGACTAGGAAATACTATTCCTCTAAAGCAGATGAAGCCGAGCAATTTTTATTTCCACTTATTTCAAAAGTAAGGTCATGAAATAAAAACACATACAAGGTGAGAAAGTGTTTTATCCGGACACATCTTGAGATAATGATATTCATGATGCGAGCTGTCAAGCAGGCTTTTTCCAGCAGAAAGCTCTTCAGGCCAACTTTAAGATGTGCAAAGATTATAGTGTGGAATTGAAGAAGCTTCACTTAAGCTGAAGGAACACAGATTTTAATCACCCTGCTTAAAAGCAAAGCCAGCTTACCCTATTGTTAATTTTCAGACAATACTTCCCTCTACTGGTTAAACACATAATGGCACATGTTGCTTTCTGGTTTCCAGAGGTCACAGCTACAGCAACGGTCCTCCAAGGAAATGTTTGTACAGCAAGAGGACTACCTTTATTTTGGGAAATACTCTCTATTTGCAAATCTGTTAAGTACTCTCTAGTATTCCAACAAGGGAAAAAAAGTGGGCAAAAACCCTATTTTTCTCTCAGGTTATTTTTCTAATCTGCTTGACCCAAAACAATAATTACCTCTCCTTTTTGACTTTGTTTTTTTCCTCCTCCATCTGTTCTCTTTTTTTTGCTGGAAGACCCTTGCTGATGTATAGATTTACGGGACTTTTTTACTGTTCCTTCAACAGAGGTCTCCCCCGTCTTACTGGAAGCAGCGTGGTGGCGTTTCATTATCTGTAAACTAAATGGAAGGAAAAAAAAACCCATGCAGACACAAGTAAATAGAAATTCTCAGAAATGACCGGCATACAGGAGCCTCTGTCACGACACAAAAGGTGCTCACTTTAGCAACAGCAACGGCTATAACCGAGAAAACACTAAAACACGCCGAGACACAGAGGTCGTGATCAGATATGTCGCCGAGATCGCGGCTGTCGCGACAGCCAGGTACCCCTCTCCTCACTACAACTCCCAGCATGCAGCGCTGCTCACCACCCCACACTCCTTCCATCTGCGAGGCGAGATGCATGACGGGAATTGTAGTTTCTGCCATAACAGCATTTCCCGCAAAAAAAAAAAAAAACCCAAGCTCTCCACGGCTGCCGGCTTCACAGGGGAGACTTCGACAACCCACCTGACTGCACCTACCTGCAATGGGACTCCTCACCCTCGACGCCTCCTCCGATGCCTCGGTGTCTCCGCAACAGTCGTGACGAGATTGACCGCGCTCGATCCCGCCGAGCCGTTAGGAAACCGTTTTCCCCGCGCGGGCAGCCAGGCGCATGCGCACTACCCACCCCGAGCCCTTGCGCAGGGAGAGCGCATGCGCAGTGCCGCGGCCGGGGCCGTGCGCGGGGTGGGGTGGGCGCATGCGCACTGCCGGTGGTGGGAGTTGGGTCCCTCCTGAGGGGCTGGCGGCAGGTAGGGGCTGAAGAGGAGGCTGAGGTTGTATTTGAGGTCCTCGCAATGATTCTTATGTCACATTTATGGTATTAAAACTCTCTTGGGGAACTTTTGGCTGTGGTGTCGCAGCGCTGGGGAGGAAACGTAGGACTGGGGGACAGCAGTTCGGCTTTCCCGAGTCACTGAGTGGCCCTGTCGCTCCCTTCCTGCCTCCGTGTGGTCCCTGTAGGACAAAATCAGCAGCGTGTGTGTTAAGGGGGCACTTAGGATAGAGAAGGAGCAGGAAGAGGGAGAATAGTTGGCCTTGCTGTGCTACATTAGCTTTGCACTGCCTGGTTAATAGTGACAGTACTAGTTAGGGGCTGCCATAAGTTATGTATGCCTCTCAGATGAGGTAGAGGAGTTGTGAGGATGTTTTCCCTCTTCTGCTTTATTAATCCTCTTATTTGGGTTTTTCTGTGAAGTAATTAAATTCATTTCTGGCTTTTCCTGAGTAACTGGTCTGACTTGAGCAAATTGACCTGTTATGCTTTTCCCACCAGTGCTTTATATAGCAGTGCAAAACACAGTTGTGCATATTTAATTCTTTCAGCTTAAATCCTGCTGCCAACCGGCTGGGGCAGACATGCTAAGAGCCCAGGATGCCGTCCGGCGCCTCTGGCCCTGCTGCTGCTCGTGCCTGGCTCAGCCTCCAGCCTCCTGCCTGGCGCGGCGCTCACTGCACCGGCAGCCCCTGCACCCCGAGTGGGCTGCCCTGGCCGAGAAGCAGCTGAAAGGCAAGAACCCCAAGGACTTAATCTGGCGCACCCCAGAAGGCATCGACATCAAGCCTTTGTATTCCAAGAGGGACACGGAAAACCTTCCTGAGGAGCTGCCGGGGGTGAAGCCTTTCACACGAGGACCCTACCCGACCATGTACACGTACAGGCCGTGGACCATCCGCCAGTATGCTGGCTTCAGCACCGTGGAGGAGAGCAACAAGTTCTACAAGGACAACATTAAAGGTAAGACAGCTGTTTTGGTAGAGGACACGACCTGGCAAAGCAGCCAAGAACGCTCACATGGAGAACTGTATAGCAAATGTGATGATTCAGCCTTCCAGGTTTTGATTTTGCTACATTCTTCTCACTTGCACTTTTTAGATCATTTCTCTAACTTTCCTGGTTTGATTATTGCCATTGAGATGGGAAAATGACTGTGCTACGTGCTATTTTTAGGTATTCTGCTTTAATGTTGACAGAGGCAAGATTTGGCATCATCCCAGGGTCCAGGCAGCAGAGCATGGAGCACTTTAGTCTCGTTTTGTGATCAGGAGAGAGGTTTGCAGTGGAAAAATCTGCTGAACTTTGTCACTTGCTTAAACATCTGATAATGCATTCTGACATTTTGTGTTTCCCTGTCATATTAGTTTTAAATGTACTCATATAATTGTACATGAGTAGGCTATTAGTAAAGCCAGGTTCCTAAAGTTTGATAATTTCCTTGAGAACAATATTTCTGCAGAGTATTGTGCTTTATAGCTAATCTTTTGGATAATAGCTAGAGTATCGTCATAACATATTATTCAGATATGAATCTCAAAGCCACTACTCAAATGTGGTCTGATCTCGACAGAGTACAGCATTTGTTTTACAACAGCCATTGTTTTACACCTAGCAGCGTTTTGAAGAGTAGCTAATTATAACCTTGCTGGTCAATACAACTTATCACTAAAATTTGCGTTCTGAATAATACCTCTGGGAAGTTTTTATATCTCACTGTTCAAAATGTAAATATGACCTAGTTGTTTGTAAGCATTTTAAATCATTTAACCACTTTATAATTAGAGGAATGCTGAGGAAAGAGAATTCATTATCTGTCCTCAAAATCGTTGACGTTCTTACCAGTGGGCCAAAATGTAAACTTGATAAAAGTTTAAACTGCTATTTAACTGTTTAACTGCTTCTAAGCTAACAACTTTTTAGACTGACTAGAGTAGCTAGTATCTGCTGATACTGAGCAGCTGATTTGTAAAAGGAGCAGATAGAGGTTTTCCTAAGGAGCGAAAACACCAGTGACTGTATTTAATGAGATTTTAGGTACTGCTTTTAGGTTGGTGAAACCAACCTGACAGATCTCTAACTGCCTAGTTTACTACTTTAATATGAATAACTTTTCTTACTATAGATTTTATTAATGTAACACTTCACATTAGGAATAATCAACGTACGTGAGCAGGATAACAGTGTGTTTGCTTGTGTTTAAACTGTGATAAAAGAGGAGATAATGTGACCTACACTTGTCTCCAGCTAAGCCAAGTACAGTTAGTGTACATGAGCCACAGTACTATCCATGTATCCACATTTAACTTACTAGATGAACAACTGTTCAGTGATTTGCTTACATGTGTTTTGATTGTGTGATTCAGGTCAAAGGAGCACATTTTTTTTTTTTCCTCAATTTTTCCTTTGTCACTTTTTCCTTTAAAGTTTAAGCTCTGCATGGATTAGAAAACTTTGGACAAGTTTAGGGAGGGAACTGTTTTTAACATCACAAATGATTTTGACAACCAAGCTTAGGTGATAAAACAAAATAAAATTAGCCCCTTTTCTTAAGGCAAACCTGTTTAGCATTTTAGAAACAATCTCTCTCTTTTTTTTCTTTCGTGTAGCTGGCCAGCAAGGATTGTCAGTTGCTTTTGATCTCGCCACCCATCGTGGTTATGACTCAGACAATCCACGAGTTCGAGGGGATGTTGGAATGGCTGGAGTTGCCATTGATACCGTGGAAGACACCAAAATCCTCTTTGATGGAATTCCTTTGGAGAAAATGTCCGTTTCTATGACCATGAATGGGGCCGTCATTCCTGTGCTGGCAACGTTCATCGTAACTGGAGAAGAGCAGGGAGTCCCCCAAGCCAAACTGACAGGGACGATCCAAAATGACATTTTGAAGGAGTTCATGGTCCGAAATACATATATTTTTCCCCCAGAACCGTCAATGCGGATAATTGCTGACATCTTTCAGTACACCTCAAAGGTAGTCCTTTGTTTAAGTGTATTTACTTCTATCAGGTTACCTCGAGACTTCTCATAATGAAGATGAAATGCTTGTGGAAAGAGGAAGGAGGAGAAGTTAAGATCCTAAATCACTGGCAGTGTACTTTTTAGAATTATTAGATTACTTCACAGGATTCAGGGCAGCCTCTACTCTTAAGATAAGCCTAGGCCTGAAAGGAAGTCAGGAAGCTTGGAAACAAGGAGTAGGGAGGATCCATTTTACACAGCAAGTAGTAGAAGAAATCCCATGGTTAGGATAGTGCCGCTATAAGTTGGAGCAAAGCGAAGAGAAATCTGGAGGAATTCAGCTATGAAACGGAGCACAAGGAGATAATGAAACAGTAAAATCTTGATACTATAGCAGGAAGTTTGATGGTTCCAAATATTTTTGTTTGCAGTTTCATTGGGGAGGTAGAACACAGCCTGCAATCAAGTCCAAAGTGAAAGAAGTTTTGTCATGGTGAATGCACATAAGCACAATGAATAATGTAAAAAACTAAAAGCATTTTTACTATACTGAGGAGGGAAAAACTACTTCTTTGAAGTGAAATTTGTGTCTGCAAACACTGCCTAATGGAGATACATTTTAATGTCAATTTTACAAGGAATTGGTTATTTGTGAACATTGATAGTACAATTTCCACCCTTCTGTTCTAATACACTGTTGTTTTTTATTTTTGCAGTATATGCCAAAATTTAATTCAATTTCAATTAGTGGGTACCATATGCAAGAGGCAGGAGCTGATGCCATTCTGGAATTAGCTTATACTATAGCTGATGGCTTGGAATACTGCAGAACTGGGCTTAAAGCTGGCCTTACTATTGATGAATTTGCACCAAGGTGAGCAAAACAAATCTGTAAGTGCAAAACTCGCTTCAGAAGAGTGAATGAAACCTGTAGAATTTACTCTGAAATATACTTCAGTATTCCTGCACAGGTAACTTTATCAGTGTTTATATTACATGTTGATTTTTTTTGTTGTCTGTTATGCAGTTTCAGCAGTGTGAAAATACATCTGACTCAATAGACACCTAAATTACATTTATGCTAATAAATAAAGTTTATTCAGAAGCCTGAACATTACCAAAGTCTGATGTGACAATGGTCTTGGGGCCATAAAGACCCCCTAGCCTTTATATGACATCTGGTATAGATTTCAGAATCTGTCAAAAGCTCTGGTAGTTGTTTTGTGCTATAGTATAATTTAATCTTCTGATCGCTAACATTATTTTGATATATTTGGAAAAAATCTATTTATCAAAGGAAAGCTCAGCTAATTGAGCATTTACAGCATTTGGAAGTTACAAGTTTCCTATGAAGTCCCTTAAAGGCTTTTAAATGTATATTTAAAATCCATTAACTTGCTACATGACTTTTCCATTACTTAAATATAATTGTTAGAATGGTTTAGTATTCTGTGTGTGTGTTCTCATTGCAGACTTTCTTTCTTCTGGGGAATTGGCATGAACTTTTATATGGAAATAGCTAAGCTAAGAGCTGGGAGGCGGCTGTGGGCTCATCTCATAGAGAAAATGTTTAAGCCCAAGGATCCCAAATCTCTTCTTCTGAGAGCTCATTGTCAGACTTCAGGCTGGTCACTCACTGAGCAGGTTAGAAATTGATCTTCAATTTTTGATTCATGATTTACATGTCCTCAAGCTTTACATATCCAAAAGGTGTTGTTTTTACTAAGAAAGTGCTGTTTTTACTAATAAAGATGCAGCTTTCTAAATGGGACAATTTGTTTTATTTTGAAAAATGTACATACTAATATTAGATCCATCCTTTTGATTACAAATAAGGAAGGCTGTTGAACACCAGTAGTGTTGCTTTCTAAACTGCTTGTTAGGAAACACTTCAGTATTTTTGGCTACCATATATTGCTCAGCTAAAAGTATGGAAATTAAGGGCTTTAGATTATATTCACAAAATAATTAATGTACGGTGATATCCAGAGTCTCAGTGCTGCCTAACTTTTCACAGTCTGGTTTCAATTCCATATTGGAATCACTGTCCTAACCACTTGTGTTTATATTCTAAGTTTGAAGATTGGAGTTGAATTGAAAATAGGATCCTAAATTGCTAAATGGATAGGTAAATGCAGAGAGGGCCTTATGTTAATTAATTAAACTATCCTAATTGATTAAATTAGTTATCCTTTGAGAATGTGACCAAATGGAGCAGTAGGAGTGCCTTTGTCTCAGACTTACTAGGTTGAAAATTCATACTGGTAGTCGAAGTAATTCACACCCATATATCTAATTGCTTGAGAGACTAGGGCTGGTTACAGCTCAACTGCTTTTCTGAAAATGGATGTGCTTTCCACTTTTTCTTTTGAGTTAAGTTACTTTACAACAAGAAAATAACTTATTGTCCTGTATATGTATTTACTTAAATGACATCAGAACTGGATTTCAGTTCTTATTGTATGGACTGCTTCTCAAAGTCATGTGATAAGGCTTATTTTTAGATTCTCTTCTGATTACAAACGTTGTTTAACTTCTACGTCTTGGTTTTATTTTATTTTATTGAAGAAAATATGCAATATTTCTCTCACAGGAATGCAGTTAAAATTAACTAATTTTTATAACAGTAGCCTTTGTGGGTTCTCAGATTAGGAGGATTATAGAGTTTAAATAATTAATGGTAACAAAAAATTCACAAATCCCCATCTAATTTCCAGTTTAAATGTATTTGACAAGCTCATAACCTTTTCTACCTGCCTAAGTGTTGTTGTTCAATATAGCTTCTTCTTATCCATTTACATACATGTATGGTTATTCCTTATATATTTCAGAAAGGAAAAATATTTCCCCTGGCCTTCCTTTAACTGTAAGCTCACATAAAATAGCTTTTTCTGATCTTGCTCATTCAAATAGCACTTTTTTTCTATAATTCTTGTAATTTAAATACTTGAACCAGAAATGGTATCCAGTGAGGTAGTGTTACCACAGACTTGTAAAGCAGCAATATTAATTTCTTCTCTTTATGGAAAATAGTTTAATTCAGACTTCATGTGTCTTTCATAACACAAGGAATTCACATTCCACGTGCCCATTTCAAAGTCTAACAACACTGATAGTTCTTACTTATTTTGGGGTATGTATTATCTCATCTTAACATCTCATCTGCTTAGCCTGGAGAAGAGAAGGTTGAGAGGGGATTTGAGCAATATTTGTGAATACCAGACAGGTGAATGTAGGGAGGAAGGGGTAAAACTATTCTCAGTGGTGGCCAGTGATAGGAGAAGGGGTAATGGGTGTAAGCTGAAATACAGGCAGTTCCATCTGCAGGTGAGGAGGAACTTCTCTCCTGTGAGGGTGACAGAGCAGTGGAACAGGCTGCCCAGGGAGGTTGTGGAGTCTCCTTCTCTGGAGGTCTTCCAAACCTGCCTGGATGCTGCACTGTGCCACGTGCTCTAGGTGTCCCTGCTGGAGCAGGGGAGTTGGACTAGATGATTTCTAGATGTCCCTTCCAACCTTAACCATTCTGTAATTTTGTGATCTAAACATACCAAAATCTAAGTGTTTAAGGTAACACTAGATTCCTCTAATAATCAAAAGAAGGAGATGGACACATGTAGCAGTTGATTCTTTACCCCATTTTAGTCACCTGGAGCTTGCCGTAACTATTCTTCGATTATAAAGACAAATAAATCTTAACTGTCAAGACATCTAAAATGAACTGAGAAAAAAAATTGGTCAAAAGACTAGGTTATATTTTTTTAAATCGTTTTGGTTAATATCCAAGTTTTCCTTTTGATGTCTTTCAATTTTACCGGAGCATGACGTTTCAGTGCTAACTTCTACCTTTTGTAATGCTGTTATTAATGAAAATATTAAATGCATTTTGTTCCAGAACAGATCAGAGGATCTTGACTAGTAATCTGCCTGCCAGCTGTGCTGTTTGTAGCTCCAGGACTTTCAGAATTCCAAAATGGAAGTTCTTCAGACTAACCATTCCTTATGAATTTGTAATATGTCACAGGCACTTGGCAGGACCTTTATGCTTTAATT
>JAUBOD010000057.1:16132-27179 GCA_032353885.1 Nothura maculosa | reverse complement strand
ATTCTATGATTCTATGATTCTATGTCTCCATCTTCTCAACCTCCACATGGCTTGCTTTCTGTTACTCTACACAAAACTTTTTTAGAATAGGCAGCAAGCTGTTCTACCAAGCCTTGGACCCTAAATCCTGGCAAGGCTGCCTAGGACACACGATTTGATGAGGAGTCACTTGCTGCCAGAGTACCTGGTAGCAGACCCAGCATGTGATGCTCCACACTGACTCCATTACCATCACGGCCAGGCAGCCATATTCCGTTTGGTCAAATGTGTCTGACCGCTTTCCATACAGTAAATTCTCAAGGTTAATACACCTGAGATAGAAATACACTTCTAGGAGATTTAAGGGGTGCTTATGATTCAACAAGTCTCAGCTGGGCATTTGATGCCTGTGTTTCTTCCCACGTGTCCAACATCTTTGTATTAGTGACCCCTCTGTGCTGTCTCTGGGGTAAAGAGCATCCCATCCTGGGAGCATCCCTGCAACCAGCACGGCACACAGGACACCAGGGCCAGTGGCGCAATGGACAACGCACCTGACTACGGATCAGGAGATTGCAGGTTCGACTCCTGCCTGGCTCGGCCTTTTCCTTTGCCCAGCTTAGCTGCAGTGCAAGTGATGGTGACAGGGCCCTGGTTTCTCCTTGGTACTCGACCACTGCCTGCTCTTTCTTCCAACCCGCTGGTGGAGAGTCCTGCCATCCAGCAGGACTGGAATGGAGACTTAGCCAGGGCAGCAGACATCTCAGTCAGGGAGCAGTGAAGTGGAGACTATTACAGCTGATATTGCCATGGATACCCAGAAGGATTGAGGCTTTGACAAGCTCTGTGTCCCACAGGCAAACCTGGGTAGGAAGGGGGAGACACTAATGGAGGAGGGATAGGAGGGAGAAAGGGATGGAGGGATTGAGGAAGCAGCCAGCAGTTGCAAAGAGGAGCTTGCCAGGTAACACAATCTTTAGAAAGTACAGCAGTCCTACTGGGACCCTAAGTAATCACTGAGAGAATTAGTGAAGAAATTGTGAGGATGATCTAAACATCACCAAATTTGCTGTCTATAAGAAAAACCATCCTCGAATTTTCAGCAGTCATGATGCAGTTGGTTCCCTCCAAGGGCGGACCTGCCTCTCCAGGTCTGTGGTGTGGCAACCACCTGATGCCTCTCCTAGTGGGGGTCTGTGCTGGAAGAAACGCCTCTGCTCAAGCTGCTGCTGCTCTTGCACATGTAGGAGAAAGTGAATAGACTCCCGGAGACCAGGGAGGGGAAAGGATGCGGGTTTCTCCGTTTTAATTATCTTAATAAAATTAGTGTCTGCTAAATTACTGGAATAGGCTAGGGATTTCACATATACTTTCCTGCCCACCTCCTTAGAGTTGGTGTATCACTTGAGGGCACATTGATCAAGATGGCCCTACACTTTGCATGAAAAGAGGAGAGGCTCTTGAAGCGATAATGTTATAAACTGATAAATTCTCTGAGCCAATTAATTTATCAGTATTGTTTATTGTAAATAGCAAGCAAGCAGTGCTGGGCAGCCGGGGAGTCTCCGCTCCACCAACGGCGCACGCTGAAGTACGAGAGGTTGCTTCTTTTACACACTGGTGCCCAGAAGTCGCCTCTCAGTTTCAGTTGTTATCTCTGGTATGTTGCAATTCTTCTGCGCATTCTCTCTCTTTGTTGGTAGAGAGCTCTCTGCATTTCCACAGCAGTGGGAGCTGTGGGTGCTCCCACACACACAGTGCCCAGGGATCTTCCAGTGCCCCAACAAATCCCCAAGAAGCTCTTTCTGCCCACAGGACACACAGGGACTCCTACACATGAAGGCTCTGTCAGCGACCACCCAGACCAAGCGGCTGAAGGCAGCTCCCCAGCCATGAAGATGGAGTAGCCCCCAGGGAGGAGGAGCAACAGCGTCCCCAGGCCATCCCCAAGGTGTGTCTCTGCCCCTGCCCTGGCAAGTGCTGCCAGGGACACCAGCAGGATGGTCTGGTTTTGCTCGGAGTCAGACCTGTCCATCCAAAACTGCTTTGAAGATAGAAGGAAGGAGCAGCTGCTCAGCAGAAGTGAGGCAAATTTCCCCAATTTAGCAATAACAGCTGGGGCTGGAGAAGGCGATATTTGAAATATACTGTTCAATATTGTGTTCACTGTTATCCAAGAGTTCTCTATAACCAGAACTTCCTTTAACTGCTACCTAGAGAGCTCCTTTCATAGCATGATGCCTCCTGTTCCAGCAATTCCACATTAATTTGATTTCTTTCTCTCATACACACAAAATTTGCCCTTTTACCACGGACACAACTAGAGGTCTTTCTCCTATACTGACTCATCCTTAAAAAGCACTTGGAAGCCAGAAGGGAGCTGGAAGCACACTACCAAAGGTTGTAAACATGCTTAACTTATCCTAAGATTCTATTTGCAAAGACCAAATGATAAGTTTGGTCCATTTCAACACTTTTTTTTTTTTCCCCTTTGGGAACTCTACTGAAGTTACCAGTTTACCATACCAAGAGATAATAGGCTCCTCCTAACGTGCTGTGCTGGAACACTAAACAGCTGTTGATCAACATTCTTGTGTTTGTATTGCAAAAAGAAATATTTCTAGGCCAGCAAGTACAAAACAGCCCCACCTTTTGTGCTGATCTGGCATTTACCAGAATTAAACAGTACAGCACGGACAAAGTCGAGATACCATTCTTAAGCATCAGATATGATGCTTAAGACACAATGAACAGTTAAGGAGATGGAAAAATCTGCTTATATCAGAACAATATCAATCACATCTTCGGAGGAAGAGAAATAAGAGCTTGATCAGGGAAATTGTTTAGACTCCTCCTTTCAGAAGAAGCGGTGTTTGCGCGATTGAGACAGGGATGATGAAGGAGAGCAGCCTCTCCCGCACAGCACCATCACCAACCCCCATCACCCTCCCGCCTCTCTCAGCCCAAAATGGCGCCGCCTCCACCCTCCGAGCGCGCGCGCGCGGCGTCGCCTCCGCCTCCTTCCCGCCGCGGCGCGTGCGCAGTGCGGCGGCGCCGGGAGAGCTGCGGGGCTTCGTGGGCGCGCGGCCTGGCTGGCGTTGGGAGATGGCGGCGGTGTCGGGAGACTCGGAGGCTGCTGATGGCTGTGCGTGTTCGCTACCTTCATGGCTACCCGGCGGGGCCCGGGTCGCGTGGGGAGGAGAGCGGGGCGCTGAGGCCGGCGGGGGGAGGGAAGGGGAGCGTTGTTGTGGCGCTGCGCACGCGCGCAAAGGGCTTGGTGGGGGAGGACGTGCACTGGCCGTTGTTTTTGATGCGGATTTGTAGTGATGTGTTTTTGTTTCGGGGCGTTTCTTGGTTCATTTTTTTTTCTTCTGTAAACTCGTCATGAAACGCTGAGGGTGGAGGGGGCACCTACAGGGGCTCTCCTGACAGAGATCCGTTGCGCAGAGGGAGTCGCCTGTGGCGCAGTTAGTCCAAGTATGCAGAACAGCAGCTCATGGGAGCTGGGCGGGACCTGAGCCTAGTTTACTGCCAAACCCAGTGGGAGGAAGCAGCTGCACCCACTGGGCGAGTTAAGCTGAGCTGCCAACAGGCAGAGTTGGGGTTTTCTTTAGTCCATGTTTTGCTATTTACATTGGTTTACATTGTGCCTTTCCAGTTGGTTTTCCAACTTGGGGGTAAGAAGTCTCATAGCTTAACATGGTGGAGTCTAATGAAGATAGTGCAAGGGGTTGAACACTCTGTTCCTTGATGCTTTGTTGACTTAACCTTTTATCTTCACCAAGTCTCTATATCACTTTTGTTCCTGTGCTGTTGCATATCCTCTCTAGTATGTTTTCTGTTTTTCTTCTGTTTCTCATCTAATACAGGAATGATTTGTACAATATCTGTATAGTTTTTGTAGAGACAATTTCAGCAGTGAATGCTAGGCACTTCTAGAATGCAAGTAAATTATAACATTTCTTAGTGCTTGATGATGAGGGTTGCAGAATGGTATCACTGCTGTCTGCAGCTATAAGTGTCAGGAGTTATTTGGAAAAATTGAAGAGATAGAGGTGCTACGTCTTGTAGCTGTGGGATAGTGCTGTGCTATGTATTAGATTTAAGAAAACATTCACTTTTCATGTTTTCAGAGCAGTATTAATATGTTCTTTCTCTTTCCTTAGGCTCAGATGTCTTTGAAGTTGTCCTCCCAATCACTATCCTTGTTCTGAGTGATGATGATTTTATCCAAGATGACAGTGAAGAGCAGGCAACTTTGCTTCCTGAGCTGGCAGAAAAGGATGAGCAGGAGGCCAGCTTGGATAATAGCAGCTTCTTAAAAAGCAATGTGGTACCTGCAAGTGAAAAGAATAGATTAAGGAGTTGGGAAGATGAGACTACTTCAAATAAGCACGATGAGGTAAAATACTTCGAAGAAAAATGTGCACAGAGTGAGTGTGACACATCAACATCAGCTTTATCATCTTTAGCTGACCAGTGTGATCTAAGCAAGGATAGATACAATCCAAATAATGCATTATCTACATCACCTTGCAAAACAGAGCTTGCAGAGGTAGATGAAACCCGTGGGAACCAGGGATGTGATGATGTTGACTGTTCTCAGAAGATTACTCTTCTCTCCCCTGCTGGCAAAGAGGACAGAGATGAAACCATCGGTGCAGAAGGAGAGGTGACTTTACCACCAACATCCAAAAATGAACACTCACTTGCCAGCACTGCAAGTATTCTTTCTTATGGCAGTCAAGAGAAACAACTGGAAATTCACCCAGGGCTGGAGACAACTGCTGAAACAGGAGGTAACTTGCTAATGATATGAGTGCAAGAGTGAAAGAAATCATATAGATGTAAAGTTTGAAGTAGGTAGGAAAGCTTATAGAAAGGATGACAAAAAAATCATGTTAGTAAGAGCCTTCAATAGAAGGTAAGATGAAGCTGAAAATGAACACTGGCTGGAGTGTTGAGTTCATTCACAGGCCTCTGGGAAAAAATAGTGATGACCCAAACTGATCCTGTTTCATTCCACTGAAGCTTGAGAGAGGGATGACTTTCATTAGGAAAGAAGATCTGAAAACAAAAAAGTTTGGGGAGTTTTCTTCTCATAGGTAGATAGATATGTTAGCAAGAAAAAGGCATCACAGAATTTTACTCATCAATGTAAACACAGACAGGGAGGTGCATACCTTGAATTTAAGGTTCAGCATTTTTTGTAGCAGATAAAATCCTTCAGGAGAGATGGAGAAAAAGCAGAGTACCAAGAGTAGTTTTAAAAGAGAAAGACAGAAGACAGCAAACTGCACCTTGTACTTCTATGATAACTAAGCTGATTACTGAGCTGCTTTCTTCGAATGGTGAAGTTTGGCAGTACCAAGCTGTTATTGTGAAAGCTTTAAAGGAGATGGTGGTGTGTCTTGTGAAATTCAGAGCTTTGAGCAAAAGAGTGAAGCAGACACAAGGCAATTAGAATTGCTTTTCTTACAATATTACTCTAAAGGTTGGGTGGGTGGGGTTAGAGGAAAGAAGTGGCCAGGGAAAAAGAAATAGAGTAAGAAAATACTAAGAAAGCACAAAAAAAAAGTACAAAGCACATATTAGGCAGTCTTGGAGTATTCTATGGAATACTCATGAACATTGGTTAATGTGTGAAATCTCATTTGTGTGTGTTTTCTAGGTACTGAGTCTTCAAAGAGTGGAAGTAATGAAGCTAACAGAACAACAAAGAGAAGCAAATCTAAAGATGAAACTCAGAATTTTCTCTTGGAGCAGGAGTTGAGAGAAGAACTGAGGCTTACTCTTAGTAGTTCTCCTCCAGTTATTAATAAGATTTCTCCTAATTCAGAAGAATTGCTAAAAGATGTAGGGAACGGAGAGAAAAATGTTTTTCATTGTGCTGAATCAGATTCTCCCACAGAGCATATTTATCAATCGTTAACTCCATTTTCCAGAAAAAAGTCTCGTCGACAAAGTGCAATTTCTCATGCAAGCCCAAAAGAATTAGAAAACCAGCAAGAAGGCTTATCATGGCTAAGTAACAGTGTGAGCATCAAACCTCTTTCCAAGGGATCTTGTTCTATAAATAAGCATGAAAAGCCAAATTTGAAATGCAGGTTCTGTAGTTCTGTATTCAAATATAGTGCACTTCTAAAGAAGCATGTTTATGCAGCTCATAAAGATAAGAAAAAATATAAATGCTGCTTTTGTAAAAGAACCTTCTTCTTTTCTGCCAACCTTAAAAATCACCTTAAATTTCATAAGAAAATTACCAGGTTGCAAAAGACGAGAAAAAATAGGATGAATGCTAAAAAACGAAGTCAGAGAAAAACTGAAGAAAGAAAATCTGAAATGAAGAAAAAGGAAAGTAAATATGAGAATTTTTTTGTCAAAATTGAGAGGGACTTTACTGTGGATGCTCCTGTTACATTTTCCTGTAAAATTTGTTTATTTGCTTCATCAAATCCTAGGATGTTTATCCATCATCTGAGGGGTCATAAAGAGAGACCACCTTACCAGTGTCCTCAGTGTGATTATTCCTGTGTTAGTTTATCCTATATGTTGAATCACATGTACTGGCATGCTGGATATAAGCTGTATAAGTGTAGGTTCTGCACCTTTCTCTCATTGTATTTTACAAGCATGGTGAGGCATAGCTATGTACATTCAGGAACTAAACCATATACCTGTGAGTTGTGCCAGTCAGCGTTCGCAACCACCAGTGCATTAAAGAGACACAGAAGATTACATGCTGGGAAGGAAACAGGCCAAGGGCAGCAACTCAGTGAATGTGTAAGTAAAAGAAGGAGAACCCAAAGACCTTTAACGAGTTATGCATGTGATGAGTGTCACCTAGTGTTTTATACTAGGGAACATCTTAACTTTCATAAGAAATTTCATGAACAGACTAACAGTTATATGGATCAGAGTAATGAATACTGTGAAAAAAAAATATATCAAGTTGACAGTGATTCCCGTGACTGTGTTTCTCTATTTCTTTCTGAGGACAGTCATCCAACTGGAGAAAAGTGTAAAATGATGGAGTTGGACTTTAAGCAGGCAGGTGGCATGTGGGACAATAAGAAAACCTGCTCTGGGCAGAAATTCCTTGAAAACGGCTATGGAAGCAGCAGTTTGTCTACTTCTGAGAATGAATCAAAAGTTTTTCCAGAGTCGAACGTAGCAGACCCTGTGATTTGCAAAGAAGAGCCTCTCTTCAACCGCGTGGTCACTTATTCCCAAGTTCAAGATAATGAAGATGATGCATACCTTAAACTTGTGGAAAATTTTAAGGATACATGGCCTTCCAGTTTGTCCTCATTCAAAATGTACAAATGTGAACACTGTGATTACGCAACTGCTGCTTATAACAGCCTTAAGGTGCACCTAAGAATACATAGACATAAACTGTTTGAATGTAAAGACTGCAGTAAGACATTTAGAACTTCAAGCCATTTGCAGAGACACAGCCGTCTTCATGTGAAGAATCAGTACGAGTTTGGCCACTACTTCTGCCTAGATAGCTGTTTAGAGGATTTTGAATTGCATCGTGAAGGGCATCTAGGTACGTATCCCGAAGGAAATTTTGTTTCCTCAGAAGGATTAAATGATGTGCATTCCTTGCTTTCTCTGAAAGCGAGCGGAGAACAGACACAAGTCCAGAGGATCAAAGAGTGTGATTTGGCAGCACAGAGTCAGCCTCAGTTCTATCAGTGCTCAGAATGTGAATACACTACTTATATTTTAAGCAATCTCAAGCTGCATGTGAGAACTCATACAGGTGAGAAACCTTACAGCTGCAGTGTTTGTCAAAAGAACTTTCGTACTTCCAGTCACCTGAAACGACACAAGGCCCTACATTTTAATGTGAAACATCTCAAATGTAGGAACTGTGACTATTCAACCGACAAGTGGTTAAACTTGAAACAGCATCTGAGTTCACACTCCAGTAACGAAATCTCATCTAGTGGGAATGTCTTTGAACAAAAGGTACTGACTGTCAAAACGTTCACTTGTGAAGAGTGTGGCTATAGCACAACCCACAATGGAAACTTTAAGCAGCACTTAAGAATTCATACAGGGGAGAAGCCATTCCAGTGTAGTCAGTGTTCAGTTTCTTTCCGCACATCTGGCCACCTGAAGCGTCATTTGCTAACTCATCTAAAGTTACACTGCAAAAGGTGTGCGTTTTCTACAATAGATAGATACGCTATGCAAAAGCATGAGAAAACACACAAAATGTACAGGTGTAAAAAGTGCAATGTCACTTTTTCTACCAGAAAGCTGTTTGAAAAGCATAAATGGCAACATTTAAAAGCTGGGATGTAAACATAGAAGTTGGAAGCTGGGTCTTGGTTTTGGAGGGTTTTGCATTTTTTGAATGTATTCATTGTTTTGCATTTATAGTTCAGACTATTAAATCAAGACTGTCTTGCCTCTGATTCTTCTGAGAGCTCTTCCAGCAAAGGTTGTGCTATAAAGAAGCTCTTGGGAGTTGTATTTTCATATTTGAAGCAATTTTTCTGTTCTCTGAGGTCAGAGCTGTGATTTGCCCTATGCGTATGAGCTGAAACACTTGTAAATGGGTGATCGTTTTTTCTGTCACTCTTTTTTTCCTAAACTGAACTTTTGTTCGGGTGAAGTAATGTATAAAGGGAGAGTGATGTGTATTATAGTGTGAAGTAATAACATTTGAACTAAAAATTTTTAGGTGTAGTTGGAGGCTTAATGCTAACTTCCATCTGCTGAAACATGTATTCCTTCCTGCAACCTTCCTTCACAAAGATTGATGTAATGGGTGGGTAACTAGGATATGAAAGTCTTTACTACTTATGTGTATATAAAATATTTTTAGATACTTAATCTTGCCTGTAATTATCATTGATAGTTCTTTGAGATGTCTGACAAAAAAAATGGTAATATTGTTAACTGAGCAGATCTTTTAAGATACTGAAAAACCTCAAATCCATTTTCATGGATTTTATGTAGATGTCTAATAGTAGTCCCCTATGAAATGCCTTATCTTACCTCAGACTGGTAAAATGTAGTGACTGTGCTCTTTGGGGGGGGGGGGGGAAATAACCATATTGTCTATTTTGAGAAACAAAGAATATATCCATTAATTTAGTCACTTATCTTGTGTGTTGCAAATACAACCTGGATTCCATTAAAAACTTCAGAAGTATCTTGAATTGTCAAACTTATTTTGTTAATTTAAGAGCTTTATTGTACCTTTTAAATGATATGTATCATTACATGAACCAAACCACACTTGTTATATAATGTAAATGCAATGAGGTGAATGTCTCATCCACTTGCTAATCACGCTTTGAGCTATATACTGCTGGACACATGAAGTCTCTACTTTAGCTTTGCTCAAAGGTATTCATAACGGCAGTGTTATCTTGAAGGAGAAGAAAATGGCATAGGATTCATACTAATTGTCCTTCCGTGCTATAGTTCACCCCACAAAATAGAATAAGTCCATAGCTAAATTTGGAGGTTATTAAAATTAACTATTACAATATAAGCAGTTATGTTATTGTTCTGAAATTTATGTTTGTTAATAGGGATGATATCTTGTAGAGGTAAACTTAACCAATAGGTGCACATATTTAAGGTAGAGCAGCAAAGGAATTTAAAGACTAGTGATTTTAGTGAATCTAGTGATGACTTTTAGTAATGAGGTTATAATAAAAATACCCATAACACCATGAAGGTGCTGCTGCTATTTGGAAATGAAAGAAGAAACTTTCAGATCTGAAAATGACTGTGCTAGCTCTTGGGATAAAACCGTGACAAGGAAGTATGTTAGATGCTAACAAGTTGTTAGTACCCAATTGGGAAATGCAGCTTCAGGGTTTTATCATTATTATTGTTACTATTTAAACAGAGCTCTGAAATCTTAGGTAAATTCTAAGTAAAGACCACGATACACTAGAATGCCCAGTAAGCTGTCTTAACGTGCATGTATGAAACCTGGATGCCACTGCTCCATTTTTTAAAAATTAACAGTAAAAGTAACAGTGGTAAAATCCTAACTTTCTTCTATTGATCTGTCTCCTTACCCTGCTTTTCGTAGGTTTAGGAGCACAGCGGGGCTTAGTGAAGAGTCCTTTAAGATCAGCTGCCCTTCCTGTGTGCTTCCTCATGGAGAGGAGGAAAAAAAATGACTCTCAAATATTTATAAAAATATTTGATCAAAAATTTACAAATATTTGATCAAATATTTATAAAAATATTTGATAAATTAGTTAAATAAACAAGTTTTTATGCATAGTATTTTGTTCTGCCTCCTAGGAGCTCCGCCCCCTCCTCCTGGCCCCGCCCCCAAGCCCTGCGCCGCCCAGGACTTTGCGCCTGCGCACAGCGCCCTGCCCGGCGCACTCTCGCTACGCGTGCGCAAACGGTGCCACCTCCCCCCTTGCCGCATCCCCCGTGCGCATGCGCACAGTGCGCACTCTTCCGCGGACGGCGCCTGCGCGGGCTCTCTACCGGGGCCGCTGTGACGAGCGGCTCTTCGCCGCCTTGCTCCCTTTCTCCTCTGCCCAGCTCCGCGCCCCTTCGCCGCCAAGATGCCGCGGATTATGATAAAAGGCGGTGTGTGGCGGAACACCGAGGTAGGAGCCGTTGCTTTCAATCCCCCCCACTCCTACTCTGGGCCTCCTCAGCGATGGTGGGAGGTGGGGGGGGGGGGGGCGGGCCGGGGTAGATGCGCGTGCGCGTTTGGAGGGTTGTCGACTGCCACGACCAGGAGCACCACCACCACCACATACCTCCACACGCGCTCAGCTGTGGGGTGATTTTCCTTCAGCAGCACCACCGGGGCCACTGCCATTTCGATTCACCCGCATACGCTTCTGTGTGTTGATTTTTCACGAGGACGACCACCACCACCACCGCGGTATCCGTACATGCACGTCTGTGGGCTATTTTTTCCAACCCCACGACGATCACCACTACCGCCAGGATACCTTCGTACGCGCATTTGCTAAGTAACATATTCAGACCGTGACAACCACCACGACCGATACCTCCGCAAGCGCGTCTTGCGGTGGATTTCTGGGAACGACGACGA
>JAUBOD010000054.1:1376408-1436549 GCA_032353885.1 Nothura maculosa | reverse complement strand
CCCTTCTTTGGAAGGCGGTGCGAGACCGGGCCATGCAGGGCAGCCCTGAGCCCCCCCCGCGCGCGGGCGGCGCTTACATGGCGGCCGCCGCCCCCGCGCCGCCCCGCCCGCCACCGAAGTGTCCGCGTGGGAATCCCGGCCCGCACCAGGGTCCCTTCCTGGCAACGATCACCCCGAGTCACCTCATCCCCTGCTCGGGAAGAAACAGCTTGTAGAGGGCTAAGGAATGTGCCCGTGACCCGGGGTTCCCGCCCCCCGCAAGAGTATTGATTTAATCTGCTCTGAACGCTGCAGTCGCCTGCAACAGGCTGGAATCTGTGCTGGGAGGCTGCTCCTTGGGTACTGCGGTCATCTGCCCTGTGCTGCGTGGGACTGAACCTGAAAGACCTGGGAAAAATCAGCACCTGGGAGAAATCTGCAGAAATAGCCTTTGTTCCATCTGGTTACTATCAAGGTGTATCAGGATGGTCTTTTCCAAATTAAAGACCTCTCCAGAGTTTTCTTAATAACAGATGTTTCAGCCTGATGGGAAGGGGATAGATCTTGTACATTAAGATCTGAAAGACTGAGCACAAGTGGGACTTGATGTCCCAATGGGTGCTCTACTCATAAGGGAATGAGAAGGAGGGAATGAGAAATGAGAATGGTGGTGGTTGGGTGCTTACTACAGGTCATTTTATTAACAGAAGGCTCTTGAAAGTTTTGCTGATATTCTAATTAGAAATATGTTATAAATATAATTGGTGCAGCTATCATGTGATACCTTAAATGAAGAACTCACGTAATCTTGGCCTAGGGAGGCAGGTCAGCAGCCTTCATTGATTGTTTAACATCCATAGATGAAAAGACATTAAGGGAAAAGTTAATTATAATAAAATGGATGCGTACATTTTTCAAAGCACCAGCCCCAACCAAGGACTTTGCTCAGGGACTGTATTAATACTTGGAAAGCAAATTTGAAGTCAAATCTCTTACATGGAGGATCTTGATCAAAGAGAGTCAAAGTCAAAGGTATCGGAAGGGTAGATTCTAAAATTACTCAGAATCTTTAATCCAAAGGTGCTCAAAATAGCAGCAGACAGAATTTTGTTTTTTCAAAAAAAAGGATAAACAGTCAGTAATGCAATAACCCCACATTGTCAATGACATATGGCTTCTCTAGTAAGTGTAAAGCTCAGGAAGCTTTATTTTGGGAGAAGCTCATAAATCTTTAAAGGAACCTTTATTTAAAACAAATAATTTAAAGGCTGTCAGGCTGTCTAGTCCCCTACTGAAGAGTATAAGATTTCGGTCGTGAGGTGGCAGAAGTTTAGAGGAAATGTCCTCTAATGGACAAATGGTCCTTTATTTGTCTGTGGCTGCGCTTTTAAAGTCCTCCCTCCAACACTAGTATATCAGTGTTGGAGACAGGGCACTAAAATGCTCTGCCTGCCTATTTGCTTTCTGCTGCATCATTTCCCCCCAGGATGCTCCCATTTCAGCTTGTAGCCCTTCTGGGAATAACAGTGTCAGGAAAGACTTTGGAACATTCTCTTGCTTGGGCTCTAGAGGGATCGCTGGTCT
This sequence comes from Nothura maculosa, assembly GCA_032353885.1. NCBI lineage: Eukaryota > Metazoa > Chordata > Aves > Tinamiformes > Tinamidae > Nothura > Nothura maculosa. The sequence goes on along the minus strand of JAUBOD010000054.1, from coordinate 1,434,986 downwards.
GCTCCAGCACTAAATCTGCATGACAGCCTGGACACAGATCAGCGCTTCCAGCAGGATTCAACTCCAAGCATGCTATCTCGTGCAAGCAACCAATTAATTTGGACACCTGAGACTGTAAATCATCAAACTAGCAGGCAATCTCAGGGGCACCTAGGTGGAAGTTGGAATATAAGTGTAAAACACCCTCATCATGAAGCATCTCATTCAGCTTTTTAAGAAATATATGATGAAGTTTCAGTTCTCCAAATAGCTGAGTTCATTTTTAGTATTACCTGACATGAGCAGCCCTACCGGTTACCCTCTGAAGGATTAGGACCACAATATGGCACGGTCATTTAAAGCCATGTTGTAAATAAAGCCCAGCTTGCAGCCCCAGTGCTATGAAGAGCTCCATGCCCTCCATAATGGCTACAGGAATGTCATAATGTCTTACACATCACAAGCTCTGTTAACAGCATTAATTTCTTCATTTGTAGACTGCATTTATCTGTATTAAACCATGAGTCTTTCTGAACTAAAAAATATATTTCTTCATTATTGAACAATCCAATGCCACAAGTTAGAAAAGCCAGTTAGGAAAATCATGTGAGAATTAGCAATAGAACCAGAAATTATCCTAGCATATTTTATTAGACAAGATTCCAGAACATACATTTGCTTTGAATATATTTTATGTGAATAGTTTATAACTGAATTAAATCTGTATAAGTGTGAATTAATTATTATTATTGAAAATAATTCATGTAATCCCTCCTCCTCCCTCCTTCCCCCAAAAAAGCCCATAGCTGATCTTTAATTTTAGCCTTCTAAATGCTTATGGCATTTATTTTATAATTATATCGTCCTGTATGTGTTGATTGCTACTTCAGGTGACATAAAACTGATGGAGCACTGACAATATTCTTTTTTTTTAACCCTGTACCAGAACTAGATTTGATCTCACCATTTTTGTTTTTCTGCAGACCCTGGAGTTAGGCCAGGTTTTTTTAGGCCAGGTTTTCATAATTTCCATAGTATTATGAGGTGTCTTCTCCTCCAGAGAAAGATACAATTTCTATAGCAGACACTGAATCGTGCAATTTGGCTGATTTATCTTCTATCTATCAGGCTATTAATAAAATATATTAAGTTTCCTATGTCTTAGAGGAAGTGCTATAAATATTGTAAAGACTAAGTGGATAGTATTGATGTAATTTAACCATGTATTGATATATATATACTATTAAAAGCTCTTAGCAAGTGCATATATTTCCAGATATGTCTCATATTACTGATATTAACAGCAAATAAAGTTGTGTATTATTCAATACAAATAATGTAATTAAAACATATTTTGTTAAAATAAAAATCTTTTATTTCAAATACACATACACACACTTTAAACCTCCCAAGGTAGGGATATTTATTGACATACAAATATCCCGTAGACCAAGGAAATGCAATTTGTACTGTGAACCCTGCACTACAAGTTAAAGCAGAATCTATCCTATATATGAATATAGCTCTCCAGCCATGCAGCTCTTATCACCTGTGACTGCTTTTACCACACAGCTCCTAGCAGTGTAGCATCACCGGTAAGGCAGAGATAAGGTATGATGCATTTATGCAAATCAAACCTGCCAACACTAGTTTGCTTTCTGCTTCAGGGATAGAATGAGTTGTTCCTAGGTGCTTTTACCTTGCTTTTTTTTTAGTTATTAACTGTGTATTTTCACTATTGTGTGTGTATGTACATATGCATATATAGGCAAACGTTAGTGCCTAATGCTTGAGGGCTCCTGTGAGTGCTTGCATATAGTTGTAACTGAGGTTGTTTGGGAACATTTGGATGACGTTAACACGTGAGATCAAACTGTTAATTTAAAGATATGCATCAGGTGTAACAGTTTGCTTTGGAACGGCTTAGGTCATATACAGATAACATGCAAGCATAGTGCTTAGGAGTTTATATGGGAGGGGGGTGAGAAACCCCTGTAATCCCAGCCACACTTCAGAGCCGGGGAACCCTCCACGCTAGAAGCACTTTAATTAATCATTGGAGGATGCGGAGAGGCGCGTTCAAATTTACCCTGGAGGAGGCGGGGGCGGTCGTTGGCCCCGCCCCTCCGCCAACCGTTGGCCCCGCCCCTCCGCCAACCGTTAACCGCCCACGCGTTCAAATCCCAACGGCCGCGCAAGCGGCCCCGCCCGTGTTGCGGCGCGGTGCTACGTCCTTCCCTCCTCCCTCTTTTCCTCCTCCCTCTTTTCCTTCCTCCCTCCCTCCCCGTGGCGGGCGGTGTCGGCAGCTCCTCCCCATCCCGCCGCCGCCGCCGCCGCCCAGCCCGGGGAGCCCCGGCGCCCCGCGCTCCTTCCCCGCCGCGCCATGTTGCAGCAGCTGCTGGGGCGCTGGGCGCTGCCCGCCGCCGCCTGCGAGGGCGGCCGCGACGCGGACTCGCGCTACGCCAACCTCTTCAGGAAGCTGGACCTCAACGAGGATGGCCGCGTGGACATCGCCGAGCTGCAGACGGGGCTGCGCGCCATGGGCATCCCCTTGGGCAAGGAGGCCGAGGAGGTAGGCGCCGCTCCCGGGGCGCGCTGCGCTGGGGCACGGCGGCTGCGGGGCTCTTGGGGCCGCTGAGCTGCCTCCCGCCGCGGGTGAATCCAGCTGTTCCTTCCCGGTTCGGCATGCCCGCCCTGGGCGTGGGCTCGACGGAGGCGCCCTAAGGCTGTAAACGAAGTATACAGAGTAGAAAACGTTATAAATAGGATGGTGACGGCGCTGCCAAGTGGGCTTGGCCCTGTGCATTCATCGTGTGTCAGCGCTGGCCTTTCCCCGATTCTGATATTTGATAGCGTGTTCCTGGTCCAGCGTAACAAAGAATGGGCCTTGGGGTCAGGGAACATTAAGGTTTGTTTGGGGCAACAGGTAGGGAAATCTTGTCTTTAGCCTAAATAACAGTAGGCTGCAAAAGCAGGATCGGCTCACAACATGGAAGTGATTGCTCTGCCCATGCACAGTGCCTGATACAGAGACCCTTCTGCTTCGTAACAGTGAATATTATGCCACAGGCTAGGCAGAGCTCTCATTCCTCCTCCCTGATGCCCCTAATGTGGTCAGAGTTTATAATTTTCTCTACAATGTTATCAGAGTTGTTGCTTTGTGAGTTGTTAACACTTGGGTTGCCCCGCTTCGCTGGTGTTGCACAGGAGCTGTTGCACAGGTGCTGAGCTGCAGTGCTGACTTATGCTGGAAAGTCTGATCTTCACTTGCATTACTTCTCCAGTTGGATTTCTGTCCCTATCAGTGAGAATATAACAAACTTAATGCATGATTCTACAGGTGAAACTATTTGTGTATTTGTATGATAAGGCAAGATTCACAACTTTTGAAAGGGCAACTTTTAAATTAGCTTTTAAACTTCTTTATTCAGTGCTGGTCACTGGAGCTGGTGTGTGTTTCTTGATTAGACTCAGTTAGGTTTTAAAGTTCTTGTGCTTCTTCTTTGTTGCCTTCCATTAGTAAATGGAAAGATTTCGTATCCTTTGGGTATTGAATTAGACTGGTATGAATGAAAGTGCTAAACGAGCTTTTACTTCAAAATTATTTCTAGTCAAAATTGTCTTTGCAATGAACACATTTCTTAATTTTTGGCTAATCAAGGGGCGATGGTGTGGTCACTTATACATGAGAGCTATCCTAGTAAATGCATGTTAGTGGCGAGCTTCAGTCCCTCCTTACATAGCATTGTTGAAAACCTGCTGTACCAGTCCGACTAACAAATTTGACTTTTCTATTGAACAACAGAGGTGTAGGTGACCAATTTTCTGACATTTAATAGCGATGGTTCTTGAACACAATTCCCAGAAAGCCTGGTGATACAAAATGGCATATGTTTTAAGTTTCAAATTACATGTGACCAAGTCATAGATTGTTCTGTCTCTCTCCTGTTCATTGAGATGCTTTCCATTAAAAGTGCGGATCTGAATATTTGTCAAATTCTTCCTAGTTGCTCCAAGATAAAAGTAGATTTGCAACCCATGAAATGAGTGGAGGTAAGCTAGACTTGTGTGGCTGCAGTGGGAGCAGGAACTGGGCGCCTTAGCTGCTTAACAACCGCAAGCTAAACAAAATAAACCATGAATCATGTCACAAGTCTGAGAGGGGCGCAGGAGTTGCTAGAATGCACTGAAATATCTCTGTGTCTGCGGTTATAAATTTAACAGTGCACACAGTTTGAATTAGAAATGACTTGTGCTATGGGAGAGCTTCAGCAAGGTCTGCCTTAGCTCCTTTTTTGTTTTTATATAGCTAATCTGCTTTCTGTATTCTGCCCAAGTCTTGAAACTGCCTTTTTCCATTCACTTCACTTGAGATTCTAGGCTGATGTTGCAGATGAGTCTGTAAGTTGTATTCAGGCTAATGATGTTCTTGGTGGGGTGGGAGGAAGGCCAACAAGTCTCGTGCAATGAAATTCTCTTCTACTAATTGTTGAAAAAGTCAAAATCATTAATAAAATTAGTGCTTGTGGCTGTGCGCTTTTATTTCTTTCTATTAAGGTATAAATATTCTTATTTCTAGATGAGTTTCAGGCTTTTAGAGTGTCTTAGATATAGGTCTGGATTAGATTTCCAAAATCATTTTGTGGCACTGGATTGCACTGTATAAAATAAAAACAAGTGCTTGCAGGAGTGTGGGTCACTACTTCTGGGGAGCACTGCTGTTCTGTGGTTCTTCTTTGGTGAAGACCCATGTGAACATGACTGCCTGTGTCCCTGTAAAATCATCAGCATTAAATGTTGTTGTGTGTCACTTTTCTCTCTTCTGAAATAGCCTGTCATTCCTCCCTAAAATATATACAGGTACTAAGCTGCTTCCATTTGAGTAATAGATTCATGGCACATTGTTACTTATTCACCTTTCACATTTGACAGCTTTTTTGACAGTTTTACTATGGCTGAGTGTATGATAAAATTTTGCCAGGTGAAATAATATTGTAGGTGGGAGAATTGGTGTGTATTGAGGTGAATTGGTGTGATAGATGTTCGGAGCAGGTTGAATGTCGTGCTTAAAGTATCCATGCTTTTCACATGGAACAGCATCACAGCACAAGCTCTCAGGAGTGTTTTAACTTGATCTGCCTCCAGTCAGTGTTTGACAGACAAAAGTAAACAGTTGAGAAGTCTGAAATGTGCTTCCTAAAGGCTGCCAGCACCACTCCTGTTTTATATTGTAGTATATTATGTGCTAGAAAGAGAAAACTTCTGAAACTTCACGAAAGATTCCTGGCCTAATATGTCAAGATAGACAAAGAAGGAATTCAGTGTGGTGACAATATCAAAGGAATTGCTACAAACAACATTTACAGCCAATGTGTAGTGTGAGCTTTGAAGAATGGAGCTGTCCTGTAGAGATGTGAACTAGGTGCTGGGATGGGATCTCAAATGACCTCATCCTGGGTCTTCAGAACGCTTTGAGGCTAGAGCACCATAAATGGTGTGAGTGGTTATATGGAGTACTATTTCTGCATACCCATTCCTCCTGTTGCAGTCAATCCCTGTATAAAATTCGTGGGAAGTAAACTTGAAACTTCAAGCATCAATCTACAGAAGGAACTGCAGATTCTGATACTATTTATACATTGAGTCCGGGAGTTAGCAGTGGGAAGATGTTACGCAAATGAACAACCACATTCTAGGAACAACTTAAAAATTTTGTTTGGACTGACTTTTTATTGGATTTTGGTGTAAGAAATTTTGCGATTATCACCTACTTTCAATGTATCCTTGAATGAAGAAACAGTGTGATGAGACACCTCTGTGTAAATGAAAACAGACCTAAATAGACTAAAATCACATTATGGTTTGTTTAATCAATGCTGCTTATGAAAATTTCAGTCTAGTTAGGTCTAAAAGTATTCAGAACACTTGAAGTGTGTTAGTGCATTGAGGGAGGGGGAGAAAAAAAAAAAAGAAAGGGTTGGGAGTTCTCTCATGCAAACACAAATTCTGCATTGCCTCTCAGTGCTGGGTCTGTCATGCAGCAGGAGGTATGAGAGCAGGTCTGGGATGCATCCTCCCCTCTGTGGGAGCACACCTCTGTAGGGTTTCTGAGACTGGAGCTTGCCAGTTGTAGCTGTTGTTGATCAAGAGAGCATTTCCCTTTGCAGTTAGCCAGTCAGGGACTGAACTGAGCATGTCTTTATTTTTCTATAATATTTTGATTTTTGTTTCTTGTGACCCACACTTTCCTTGGTGTGAGATTTGGTGAAGCTAGAGGCTAGCAGAGCAAATCAACTCAGGCCTCTCTATTATACTGCAATTTGGCTAAAAATATGTTGAAAGCAGCAGTTACTTGAGCAACATCTTTAAAGGATTCAATGGCAGCTTTCGAATGTACAGTATCTACTCATGGGAATCAATCATACCATACATGTTATAATTTGTTAGGTAGATATTAGGTTAGAAAATAATGATAAATATTGCAGTAATTTCAGAGCACTGTAGACTTCTTTCTTCTGTTGCAATTCATGTGAAATGACATTTTTTTTCCCCTCGGCTTTAATGTTACACCAAAAATGGTACAATAGGCTTAGACTACATAGGCATCTCTAGTTTTGACCAAAACAAATTGTCATTTCAGATGAATGTTGAAAGCTGGCACAATGTGTGCTTCTCAGTCATAATGATAGCTTAATGTCTAATTTGGGGTACTTAATTATGAAATTAATTGTGAATGAAACATGTCAACTTATTATGTGATCGTAATGTCTTGAACAGGCATGGCTTCAAGTCTCCATAAGAAGGAGAAGGATGAATGTAAAATGTTTGTTTCCCTAGTGTTTTAACATACAGCGAAGCTATCTATCTATCTCTATATGAAATACCAACTGAGGTGGGCAAAGGGGTTTTAGAGCAGTGGCAGGGTGCAGTGAATGACTGCAGTTTTGCAAAAGTCAAGAATGCCAGGCACCAAATGTGGGAACCTGAACCCCCCAGGTATCTTGTTTCTTGCCTACTGCAAGTCTTTGCAAAAGCACCATCTTTAGCCAGTAATGTGTCCCAGCTTCAAACCCTAGCAAAACTGGTCATGCTTTTAAGACAAGTTTGGGTGGGAATGCTGCTATAGTAGAGTAGACCTTACTTAAAAGTCAGGAGTTATCCATGTAGCTTGCAGGGAGTGATGAATGAAGGTTCGAAGGACAATTTGTCTCCTATTTATGCTGTTTCAAATTCCTGGAATGTTTAGGCTTCTAATTAGTAGATGGAGTTGAGGGAGCTTATTCAGGTCCTGAAGGAGCAGCTTCTGCAAGATATGCTGATGGGGCCTCCCTCTCTTCCTTCTTAAGCTCCTTTCATAGAGGTTCTGTGTCCTGAAAGGAGCCAGGGGAAATACTGCTGCAAGCCCATTCTTGTTGTATGAAACAGTAATGTCAAGGGCAAAGAAAAGGTCTTCAGCTGATATCATCTTCTCTGTTGATATACCTGCCTCTTTTGTCGGTGACAGATGGTATGTGTCTGAATGTTGGAAGCCTACTTTAAGAGGAAAGGGAATAAATCTGATTGCAACATGTAGATAATCTGGGAGGTCTTTAGAGGTTGTGCAAATGCCTCTTCTGTTCACAATGGAGCTTTGTGTGGAAGTGCTTGAGCTTGAATAGCAGCCTGTTCCCTTAGTGTGTTATATGCACGTGGAGTTGTGGTAACTGCTACAGACATAACCCCAGGCCATTTCACTTGGGTTTGGATTGACCTCTTAGCTGGTTTAGTGTGACAAGATGGTTTGCTTGCTTACTAAGTTGTGTATTTCAGTTTTATTATGCTGAATAAATTTGTCTTGCCAGAAATGGTTAAGGAACATATGAGCTTTTGTGTTGGAAGGTATCTGTCTGATAGAGGCAAGTTATAAGTACTTGAGCTGTCACTGAATCTGTGCTTCAGTAAGTTTAAAGTCTAGGTTGCAGTCTGTAAATGCATATGTCACTATTCCTTTTGGAAGGAAAAGGAAGAACAGAGAAAGGTGAAAGAGAAGGGGAAGGTGTGATGGCTTTTATACATAATACTCCTCACTTTAAAAGAAAATGTGACATTTATGAATATCTCTAAACATAAGGCTATGCAGTATTTACAACTGTGTCCTGTATAACTTGAGTGATAGATTTTATCAGTGACTTCCTGATTGCAGCAATTACAAATGTTAGTATTGTTCCTTTTCACTTATGTCCTGTAAAATAACACAATAGAAAGCTAGAGATGCCTAGTGACTTCTTGATGGAGCCTTTTCTTTTAAGCATTCTTCCAATTTTACTAGTTAGCTGAAATCGTGATTTGCTCTGTGTCGAGCAGTCCCACCTTTTGTACACAGTTAAGTTCTGTAGCAAGGAGAGTGTGATTTTTGAAAGCTTATAAGCAATAAAATATGAGTTTTAAGTAATATATAGTAAGCTGTGGAGAATGTAAAAGTCTGGATAAAAGCACGAATATTTCCAATTATCTGTCTCTTGTAACTTTGAATGTGTAAAAACTTGTAACATCATTGCAGATGACCAATTTTGCAGACTACATGGGTTGGAATTTTTAGGTTTATATAAAACTAGCCTACCACTTCCCTAGTTTTTGGCATATCTTTATTTGAACCTTACACAGCTAACTTCAGAAATATAGAGGTAATAGAGGACTGCTAGAAAAGCAGGAGTTCAGTACTCTTTTAACAAGGCAGTTTTGCAGTAAAACTTTTCTTGGTCTACCTGTGGAATTTATACTTGGAGCTGTTCTGCTGTGCAGAGCTGTAAATGTGGCTGGCTTAAACTGTGGAAAAGAAATGAACAAAAGTAGCAGCAGTTGTTAGCAAATAAACAAAGTGCGTGTTGGGGAAAAGCAGTGTGTGCTATGACAATTATAGGTTGGCTGAGAAACCTTTCTGCCCAGGATGTGGGAAGCCCAAAGTCATTAAAGCAGAGGATTGTATAAATTCTACCTTCCTAGTTAGGCGAGTAATTAGTGGTTCTTGATATGGTCCCCATATTGGTTTTGCTTTGATTTAAAGTTTTCAAGCAATGAAAAAAAAAAAAACCCTTGGATTTTTTTTTTTCTTCCTTGGAGCTGAATCTGTGTAAAGGTGTGGTAATCCTATGCAGATTTTAGAGTGAGAACAGACAGGTTTTTACAAATCACATTAAATATGTCCATTTCCTAGGAGTTTGAAGCATGGACTGGAATTTGATTTGGATCCAGCTCTATTGGAAGGCTGCCTGTGTACACTTTAGATGCATCTAAATCTCTTTTGGAAAAGTTGGTGAGCAAAGAAGGAAATAGAAATGTAAGACAAAACTCTTAAGTGTTCCTGTGTATTCCATAAACCTACCAATTAGTGGTTTTAATCTGAAGCTTTAACATCCAAGCAAGTAGTGCATTTTATAGAGCATTTGTATGAGCTTTTAGGCTCTTAACGTGAGGAAAATGAACTTGCTTGCTAAGGACGTATACCTTTTGGTTCCCTGTCACTTCTGTAGCACTGAAAGTGATTGAGGCAGTTTAAAGTCTGCAAAATAACTAAAGAGAGAAGTAGGGAATGGAGAGTAGGTTTATGCTTATTCTTTTCTAATTCCTGCCTTATAAAATCCCTTCACTTGGTAGGTAAAATGAAAGGCACCTCTCTTGCACACTAATTGCCAACTTGCTAAACCTCCCAGGAATTTCCGTTTCATTTGACTTGCATCATGCTCAGCAACAGAGAATTTTGTAGTTGGAATTTAGTTGGTGTTTTATGGTAGCTGAGAGCCAGAACAACACTTCACTTGTGTATTTTTGTGGGGGTATTTTGCATAGCAGTAGGGAATAGCAGCAATTCTTTCTTTTGCAGTTGGAGCAGGCTGCCCAGGGAGGTTGTGGAGTCTCCTTCTCTGGAGATCTTCAGAACCTACCTGGATGCTGCCCTGTGCTCTAGATGTCCCTCCTGGAGCAGAGGGAGTTGAACTAGATGATCTTTAGGGGTCCCTTCCAACCTCAACCATCCTGTGATTCTATTCTACTTGGAAATCAATCGAAGTTTGTATGTGTCCCCTGTGACTTAGTATTTCTCTGGAGCTGTGCAAGTCCCAGAGGATGCTTGGATCCAATGATGTGAGAGACAGTGCATGCATAGAGCAACCTGGGTTCAAAAACTGTTTTTGAAGTAGGAACTCCGTCTGAGACAAGCCAGTTGCTAATCTGTTAGCATTTGTTCTATTAGAAGACCATAATTAGGAACCTATGCTTCTACCTGTGTAGACAGCAGCTGTTTCTATGTAATGGGAAATTTTGAACAATCTCAATGAAGTGGCAAGGGTATTAGAGGAAACAATCTGGATTGTTTTTTTCTGTATCTTCCTGAGAAGCTGCAGCTGTGCAAGGCAATGTGTTTGGCATAGATAATGTTTGGAAGAATCTTCAGCCTGCACTCTAGATGTGCCATGAAGGACTCTGAAATCTCTTAGAAATTTAAAGCGCAAAATCTACCCTCAGGTTGATCTTCTGTCCACCAAGAGCAACTCTTTCACAGTATGCTGTCCCCTTAGGGTTTGACCCACTGAGGGGAAAGACAGCAAGAGCTGGTACGGCCTGAAGAGATGGGATGCATTTTCCCCATAGACTTTGTCCTAGGGCAGGTATTTGGGATGGAGTCCTTGTCTGCTCTGTTCTGCCAGAGCTGCTGTTCTCCATTGTCCCTCAAAGGTGGCAGATGTGGGCAGGTGTGAGAGGACATGATGATTGCCGATCAGAGCAGTGTTGTGCTGTGCCTTGTCCTTTCTGCTGCCCTGTGTGCAGCAGCCCTTGCACTGTCCTGGAGCCCTAGCTGAAAATCCTGCCCAGCCTCTTAGCATGTGCTTTGCTCTTCAGGGCCTTGCCTATGAGGAGGATGGCAGGTATCTGGTACTCTGGAAGTGAGCGTGTACCTTGGCAGGTGGGCCACAACCCTACTCTGTATTTCAGTTTCGTTTCCTACTGTGCTAGAAACTTTCATGCCCTGTATTCAACTTGCAATTGAGAAACACCTACTTAAAAAAATTAACTACAAGACAGTTTCTGGGAAACACTGATACAAAGATAAGAGTTGCTAGGGGGGAAATACAGTTGGATTTTAGTTAGGGCTTCAGTCTCGTGTGGGAGAAAGCACTGGTTGCTCAAACTCTGCGTGGTAGAAGCAAACTGACCAATATGATCCATTATTTTTAAGTGCTCTGTAACTTAGTGTTTTTAATTTCTAAGCTGCAATGGCTTAGAATAGTCAAATGTCTTAACTTTTTCCCAACAGAAAATTTTCAAAGCTGGAGATACTAACCAGGATGGACAGCTAGATTTTGAAGAATTTATGCAATATCTTAAAGATCATGAGAAAAAAATGAAACTGGCATTTAAGAGCCTGGACAAAAACAATGATGGTATGTCTTGTCTAACTTTATTTGTTCAAGCATTATTTTAAGTAATTTATGCCTTAAAATTTGTTGCTTTCAGTTGTGCTCTTTCCTAAACAGAAAATGACTCTTTAGGAAATTTGCAAATAGGAAAAAAAAAAAATAGAAGAAAAGACAAAATTTGCAAATACAATTTTGTTTTTATTAAAGAACATATGTAGAGTTGTAATAGATTATTATAATTTTAAAATTGTTTGTCTTCTCTTTGTGCATCTTCCTGATCTACTGACCCAAGTACTTTTGCTCCAGTGATGAAGAAATTATGAACAAATTTCTATCTGTTTGTTAGTTTTTTTTTAGTTATCTCAGTTGCATGATTTCATTGTACTTACTGTTTCTCGATCCTTTTAATGGGATAGATCAAATAAACTGCCTCATTTATTTTAAATATTCTGTGTGATTTTCTAATTGCCCTATGGTGGAATTTAGTGCATTGCAAAGTGCAAGTGTGTTAAGCTATGTGTTTTCAATGTCTTTTTTTTTTTTTTTTCCTCAACTGTTCTAAGGCAAAATTGAAGCATCAGAAGTTGTACAGTCCCTCAAGATACTGGGTATAAATATTTCAGAAAAACAAGCAGAAAAGATCCTACAAAGGTCAGGAATTACTGTTTCTTAAAGGTTTTTGAGCTTGTGTATTTGTCCTTGTATTTTACTTAAGTATGTCTTTGTAGTAGAGTTAAGATGGTTCAAAAGACAGGCTATTAAACTACACCTTTTTAGATGATCTTGGAATGACTGTATTCAAATGCTTCCTTTGTACTTGAATAGATAATTGTTTATTAAAGCCCTTTAAAAAAGATAAGTGTTTTGAATTATTTTAGTGTTAGGAAGTCTCAGCTCTTAACTCGGATCAAGAACAACTTATGTGTTCTCATGTGGACTTTGTCCCTTGGCGTTCCAAATGGGAAAGTTATAGGTAATGTGACTAGATGTTAACAGTTTGTATTTACGGGACTCCTGGAAGCGTATCTGATGGACAAGTAGTCTATCTGACAGGGCTTAGATGGCACAGTCCTGTCTCTAGAAAAGACTGAGTCAGTCATTCCTCCTCAGCCCTGCTAGCCAGGTGTTTCTGTCAAGTTATTTGAGCTTTGACAGATTGAAACAGTGTGCATTTGGCAATCCTTTCCCACAGTAGCCCATGTATCCCTTAAATACCAGGATTTTGAAGGTTGAAAGAGTAAAGACTGGTCTTTCTGACCTACCCAGTGAAGTCTGTTACTGGCTTTTATGAACAGGAGCAGAGTAACTCTTTGTTCCCTCTTGTGTGAGTTGAGTGCAAGAGAATAGTTGAAAAAATGAAATTATAACACAAAGATTATCAGTGACTTCTGTTTCTTTTTAGAATTTCTCCCGTACTCTCTCTATTTTTGACTAATAAGTCTAGTCACTAGTTGAATGTCTGATTCCTGGAGAGGAGTCTTACCTGTTTTTCTGAAGCAAAGGCTGAAAATTTTGGCAGACTGAAGTGTTATATTACATTTCTAAATACAACATATTAATTCCTTTCAGATTAGAAAAGCAAAACCACCACTACCACCACAAAAAAAAAAAATTAAAAACAACCCTGCAATTGTTTATTTTTATTTTTTCTCTTTTTCAGTATTGATGCTGATGGGACGATGACAGTAGACTGGAATGAGTGGAGAGATCATTTTATGTTTAACCCAGCTACAGATATTGAGGAAATAATTCGATATTGGAAGCATTCCACTGTAAGTTCAAATACATTTTAATTCTAATGCAGCTCTTAAATCTCTCTCTACTGGAATCATTTTCAATATTGATGCAATAGTTTCATAGTTGTTAGTATCAATACGCTTGAACTTGAAAAAGGTTAGATTTCCCCTTCACTTAATTTCACGTATTTAAGTAGTATAGCATGGTGTGAGCTGCTTCTGAACAAGAGCTCTGCCAAGTGCCAGCAAAATCAAGTCAAAGGGAAAAACCTTTTCTTCCTTTGGAGATATTCCATAAAACAATAATCAAGAATGATATATTCTTTTAACCTCGTAGCATACTTTTTATGTGTTAAATTATTCCTGTGTTAGCTCAGCAATTGCATTTACTGAGGCTTTTATGTGCTTGTATGCTCATTAGTGCTGTACTAGTTCATTCAAGATCAGTATCTACAGCAATATGCCATCCACTGTTTAGAGAACTTTGTCAGGTTACTCCTGAATGGACTGCTTATCACTGTGCAGTGGTTGGTTTAAGAGAGCAAATAATTATTAAACTTCCAGGCCATACTAGTAGTGTTCAAAGCTAAATAACCTTCTCCAGATATTTAGAGTAATCTGTAAAGTAGGTGAAGATGGATTTCTTTGAACATAAGACTGTTTATATATTCAGAGATCAGTCAGCCTTTTCATAATAAAAAATGCCATATGAGGCCTGGCAACTTTGAGTGGTTCACGCTGCTCAGCTGTACTGCATAGGGAGTGCTTGCCAAAGGGAGCTCCCTGTTTGCTGGGAAAAACAACTGGAGTGCTTTGGCATCAGAAAGTCCTGGCCTCGGCTTGTTTAGTGAAAGATGCCCCCAAGTTCTGTGTTTGGTTTTTGTATCTAAATAAGATAACTTTTTATAAGTATGGAATGTCCTTGGTTACCCCCAAGGAACAGGGTTAGAAGTCTCCTGTGATCTCTGCATGTGGCAGTCAGCTGACAAAGTGGTTATCACAGCAAGCCAAAATCCAGCTACATGCTAACACAGCTGGTGTCTCAGATAACAGCAGATGTGGGGCCTCACACCCTGGGGTGTCTTTGAATTCTGTTTTTCTTGCAGAATTTTAATTGCTGTTAGACTCTTCCAAGGAGAAAGTTATGTTGACCTATAAGTATTATGAGTTGGTAGTTGTAGCATTTCTGTTCCCAAAATCTCCAACTGCAGCATATTTTCTCCCACTTTCTTTGCTACATTATTAAAAGCTGCTATTAGGACCCTGTAAACCCCGAATATAAAACGCCAGCAGAGTAATATCTGTAATTGTGTTTATATCTGTAAGTGTGTTTAAGTTATTGATCTTTTAAATAATTGACCAACTTACAACACCTTATTTGGAAACCATAACTGTCAAAAAGATGAAAGGATTTCCAAATTCACTGTTTTATACTGAATATGTAGAAGCGTTAGGGCTCTTCCTGTTCATGTGTGTGATGGTGTGTGCGTGATCTGCATCCTGAGTCAAACAGTGCCTGTTTGTTCAGATAGAGAACTCGGAATAAATGGGGGATCGTGTATGAGTTCAATTCTGCAATATTAAAAAATGAGTTAACTTACCTTCTGGCCAGTACATTTCATGAATTAATAAAATGTTCTTGCCTCTTTAATTTTTCTAATTTATGATTATGAATCAGATCAAGAAGGAAAGTTACATTTAAGTGATATAGAAAATGATATGATATTAGTAGTAAAACTAACACCTATAATATTCTTTAATCAAATGGAATTGTAATGCAGGTGTATACCTGTTAATGAATATTCGGTCTTACATACTGATTTTTATTCAGTCAATTTTTCAGAGTAACTGATGATATGAAATGCAATAATTAGTCAAATTAGTTTCTTTAAGTTAATGCACAGCAGCTATTTGAAATGAAATATCTATGTAGACATAACATCAGCCATAATGATATAATTTGAAGATGTCAGAAGAAACATATATGTGTATGAATGAATTACCATTAGAGAGAAATCTCTTAATCCTTTGGAGATTATCAGACTAATCCCAGAAGAGTGGTTGGTGAAAGGTTAGCAGTAACATGTAAGCATTTGAGCTTCAGTGCTGGATGAAAAGGTTTACAGAACATGACAAAATGTCTTCGTCTGGACCTTGCTCAAGAGGTATTTGACATCACTTCTATGTAAATACTGTAGTGCAGTATTGGAAATGGCGGGTCTGTGGCATTCTTAAGTGTATAGAAGTCTTTGCTAAGTGGTTCTTTATTAAATACTGGTAGAAATCAATGGCAAATTTATTGAATATGGCTTTTCAATTAGCACTTTGCATATTCTTGGGTGGTTTTTAAATTGGAATGGGAACTGGATAAATAAAAATGGGATAAATTTTAAATTAGAATGGGAATTGATAAAATTGAAGATGAAATGGGATACTTATTGCTTGTCTTTGCTTTGCGTCCTCATAGGTATTGGATATAGGAGATAGTTTGACTATTCCAGATGAGTTCACTGAAGAAGAGAAAAAGAGTGGGCAGTGGTGGAAACAGCTGCTGGCAGGAGGAGTGGCTGGTGCTGTTTCTCGAACAGGTACAGCACCGTTGGATCGCCTCAAAGTGATGATGCAGGTAGGTGCAATGCCTAAGAAGTTAAGAGATTGCAGCCTATGATTTCAGCTCGTACAGAGAGTCTTGCAGAAAAGTGAATGTCAAGCCCATCTCAATTCTAGAAAGGCTATGTAGACACTTGTCTTTAATTTCCATGTTTTGTCTTCTGTTGACATTTGATTGATAACTACCTAAAGGTAGATGTAGTGATCTGTGGACTCATTCCTTGTTCTTCTATAAAAGTTCTTTCCATCCTCATAAGAGCAATAATGTAAATAAAATAGTATGGTACTTTTACTTTCTGATCAGAGCTGTGTTCCTTATAGTGTGCTTTATTTATTTTAGGTTCATGGTTCAAAATCAAGCAAAATGAACATAGCCAGTGGTTTTAAACAGATGGTGAAAGAAGGTGGTGTCCGGTCTCTTTGGAGGGGAAATGGTGTAAATGTTGTGAAAATAGCTCCTGAAACTGCTATTAAATTTTGGGCTTATGAGCAGGTAGGTTATGAAATGAGTAAGGCAATTAAAAATAACTGAATGAAAATAAGAGTAAATGTAGAACTATCATATGCCTCTTCATCACTGGAACGGTTGTAATATGTGGGAGTTCTTACCATGTGTAAAGATCTTGTTTCACTATTTGGGGGAGTGAGTTTGATCAGATTTCAAATTGTCTAACTCTTCTGTTAATAGAAAATTCAGTAGTAGTTGTCAGATTATATAATAAATATTATGAATCGGACACTATATCGGTTGTAAATATTAGCCTGTCCTCCACTCTTCTAAACTATATTTTGTAAATATCCCTGCTTTTGTTTCAAAGTCATAGCAACTTTTAATTTGCTGTGTTGTGCCACTTGCATGGATTATTTTTAGGTCAAGTGTC
Source organism: Nothura maculosa (assembly GCA_032353885.1). Lineage (NCBI taxonomy): Eukaryota > Metazoa > Chordata > Aves > Tinamiformes > Tinamidae > Nothura > Nothura maculosa. The sequence continues at coordinate 1,418,387 of JAUBOD010000054.1, read as the reverse complement.
ATTGTACTATATAAGATGCCCTAACCCTGGATTTCACAGTTATATTTACCTCTGAATCAGCTTTACATAGCATGTTAGGGCCTAATCCTCCTTTGGAAGGTGGACTCCAGTTTTAACGTAGCTAATTGATCTTTGATTTTACTCTGTAGATCTTTAGGAAACTCAAATAAGACTGAAGTTCCATGTTGTATGTCTTTGTACTGTTATGGGAAAAGAGGCAGCAAAAAAGTAAATAATGGAATATTGCAGGATTAAATGACAGATTAGTAAATGTTTGTTACAAAGCTTGAAATATTCTGTACTGTATTTCTGCCTCTTAGGATAATTCATGCTTCTCAAAGCAGATGATGCTTGTTTTACCTTTTTAATCTACACAGTACAAGAAGATTCTCAGTAAGGATGATGGAAAGTTAGGCACCATTGAAAGATTCGTATCTGGTTCTTTGGCTGGGGCAACAGCACAAACTTCAATTTATCCCATGGAGGTAAGTATGAGAATATTCTCACATGAGAGAAACTGTCAAATGCCCTGGTAATTTCTGGCTGTCTTGTGCTATAGTACAAAGTATTGTAGGAATAGTGCCCACATCCTACGGTTTATTTTTACTTTTTTCAGCATTTCACTAGTAGATGTTCTGAAATGTAGGGTATTAGTACCTTTACTGATTATTGTCACTTTTTCTATTTGACTGTCCTTTTTTATTTAGTTTGATACCTTGAAAAGCTACTGGCGATGTAGGTAATGGTGTCATTTCTCTCTGTGTGCATGAACCGAATATTAGATTATTGTGTTGTGGTGACTGCATTTGAAATCTGCAATCCAAGAAGATCTCAATTCAGAGTGATCTGACTTTAAGACCTAAGGCAGGAAATGAAAATCAGGCATCGGTTTAAAAATACATATATATCAAGTTCTTTATTTTTTTTTTTACACTGGGCTTAAATGTTGTAGCCACTATGTGTCCATGCAAGAAAGGATCTTCTTTTGTAGCAAAAGTGATAACAATCTATTGTGTGGTGGTTGGAAGCTAGGTCTGTAGTGGAGGGACTATAAAATAACTGTGTTTGATAAAACAGCTATAGTTTGATGGATCAAAGACTTTATTTTCTCTGTAGAGCAGCTGTGTGGGATATTTATGTTGTAATTGAGCTACTTCTTTAACTACTGTAGGGTAGCCATTTTACACCCTCTTTTTTTTAATGGAAGTAAAACATAATTGACTTACAGTGGTTTCTAGACTAGGGTTTTCTTTGTGTGAATTACTAGAATGCGTATTTGGGCTGGATTTAAATCTATCAACAGCAAGATGGCAAAGCAAGGGAAAACAATATAACACCTCTTTCATGAGGAAGGAGTGTTAGTGGGAATTAACCTAGTTGTTTTCACTAACAGTGATAGTGATCTCTTAAAACCAGATCCTTGCCATTAGTTTAATTGAATCACAACTGGCTTTCATACACAGAGGTTTTGGAATAATGGAATTGTTACATTGATCACCTGGATTGTAGAACACCCTAGGTGTTCTACAAAAAAAACATTCTAGTGGTCTTAGAGGTATAATACTGACCTAGAATTGCCTTTTTTAGCGTATTTCTGAGAAAAGCTAAGTAGGAGAAAACTCCTAAGGAAGTTGCAGTCTTATGGAACTTTAAAGCAGACCAAATTCTTGTTCTGGAAATTCCCTCTATGGTTTCTTTTTGAATTTTCTTCACTTTTTTTTTTTGTCCCAAAATGCTTTATATACTCACATTTTAATCAGGTGCTATGTTTTAATAATGAGAGGCAATCTTTCTACCACTTAATTACCTCTCAGAAGATTGTGCTTTTTGAATGATTGTTTTCTTAATATGCTTGGCTTTTTCCCAGGGCAGTTGTATGACTTGATGGTAAGTTAATACTGCTATTTGTTCTTTAGATGCTACTATCACTGTCCTTACTCATACCTTCAAATGATCAAAATCTCTCTGTGTTAACTAGGAAATAAAACTGTTTTCCATCAGGAATAGAAAGGGTTTTTTGGCTAAATAAAGGATATTAAGTAGTATTTGTTAGGGTCTGTTGTTTTTAATGAATGACAATCTGAAAAAGCTTACTGCTAACCAAGCCATAACAGTCTTTATTACAAAGAGGACTTGAAGTAGCAAAGTACAGAGCAGTTCCAGGCAGTAACTGACTAGGCAGCCAAGTCATAGTGCTATTTTTCCTGTGTTTCTAAATAGCATTAATAAATATGTAACTGAGTGCTCTTTTTTTCTTCAGGTTTTAAAGACCAGATTGGCTGTGGGTAAAACAGGGCAATATTCTGGCATGTTTGACTGTGCTAAGAAAATCTTTAAAAGAGAAGGTGTGAAGGCCTTCTACAAAGGTTATATTCCTAATATTCTGGGCATAATTCCCTATGCTGGCATCGACCTTGCTGTTTATGAGGTGGGTTTAGAGCACTAGTACATGTGGCTTATATTACCTAATGTACAATAAGGTATCATTACTCAGATGTGTAAAGTGCTTGTAGTATTGCAGTTGCTTCCAATTTAAAATGTGTAAATAAAATTTCCTGATATCTTACTCCAGGCTTTTACACTTTCCTTGTTACAGAGGAGAGCCTGTACAGGCTTACATACATACTACAGTCTCATCTAAGCATACAAGAGTCCTTTCTACTTGAAGCATCAAATAAGAAATCTGCTCATGAGGAGGCATTATAGACTTTGGCAGTATGACATACTTGCATACTTACATACCTGGAGCTTTTAGTTGGCTGGAGCTTACCCACTCTATGGCAAACCTGAGCTTAAGACTAGCTGATACTTGTATCAGGTTGCCTACACCCGCAGTTATAACTGCTAATACTTTTTTGACCCATTTTCTCTGATTATAATATTCTGATTATGTATGTGGGCATGTCAGCTCACCCGAGTTAGTGGTGACTTCCATTGTTCCTAGGGTGACTTGAAAGTACTGCCCTTTTTCATCTCTGGAGAAATTTGGTCCCTCTTATACCCCTGTGTACCAGCTGGTCTGTTTTATGTACCTCAGACACTAGCCAGTGGTTAAAAGCTGCAAAGTAGTACAGGTGCACACACCAGGGCAGGCTGTGTTCTGCAGTCTGCACCTCTACCCCTGCAAGGTGCCCAACTGTGTGACATTTGTTGCAACCTCTGCGGCAGAGCTCTGGTCTTCTCTACAATTATCAAGTCTAGAGCGTGAACATTGTTCCTTCATACTGCTGTGGCTGAATTCTTTAGGGATTTCTGTGCTAGGCACCAACTGCTCTAATCCAGTTCAAGTCCTTAGCTGTGTGCTTAACTGAGCACTGTTGAGTTGGATACCTGGGGGCTTTAAAAATAAGCATGTAGACATATAAACTTTACCATATAAGCATTAAAAGTAAGGAGGTTGGTGCTTTGCAGGATTGAATCTATAATAAATATTATTTATCTTGAATGCACGTGTTTTTATTACTAATTGTATATTTTGGCAGCTCTTAAAGACTACATGGCTAGAACACTATGCGTCAAGCTCTGCCAACCCAGGTGTTCTTGTCTTGTTGGGATGCGGTACCATTTCAAGCACCTGTGGGCAGCTGGCCAGCTACCCTCTTGCTCTTGTCAGAACGCGCATGCAGGCTCAAGGTGAGGCTCCTTGCACTGGAAATGCCAGAATACCACCACCTGGGATGGTTGTGGCAGGGATGTAAAGGTTATTTAAAAAACAGAGTTTTATCTGGAAAATGCTTCTTACGTTGGTCCTTTCCTCCCACCAGCACTGCTTTTTCTTGTCATACTTGATTCAAATGCCAAGTTATGAATACTAGTGCTCTGCATTGTAACACTGATGCAGCTCATAGGACAGTGCGAGAATGCACTTAATAAAGGTGAGAATGACTTGGTGGAAGCTGGATGCAGGCTAGCATGGGGAGCCTCCATCTGAAAAAATATAGGTGGCTAATGCTGCTCAGGGGGATTTTAGACATACAGATGTCTTTTCAGAAGCTTTAAATCAATGGGCCAGGAGGTGATGTGCTTACCACTCCAATGTCTAAAACTTAATTGAATTCTAGTAATACTAAGTTTTTTTATAACCTGGGCGTCTTCTCATTCCAGCCTCAGTGGAAGGTGCTCCTCAACTAAACATGGTCGGCCTCTTTCAAAGAATAATTGCTACAGAAGGAGTACGAGGACTTTACAGGGGCATAGCCCCTAATTTTATGAAAGTGCTTCCTGCTGTGAGCATCAGCTATGTTGTGTATGAAAAAATGAAGCAAAACTTGGGAATAGCATGAAGTGATGGAAAAAGGTGAGATGTTTCTAATGTTGTTGAAAACACCAGAACAGAAGCGGTTTCTAACGTAATTTGTTCTCACACTTAGAGACAGATCTCTGGAGAGATCTGCAACTTTTTTTCTCCCTCAAAGGGCAAGAAATTTCTTTGATTTCTAACTCACTATTTTTTAAGTTACCTATATTGCACTTTAAAATGTCACTGAATTTAAAAAAAAAATCAAGAAACTATGTATTTAATTCAACAATATGTTCTTTTTTCAAGAAATCATGCATATCTTATTCTTTGTTCTTGTATTTGTCTTCCTGTGTATTTGGATCAGATGAAACCAAAGGTAGGACAAGTGTATACTGCCTTGACATTAAATAAACAAAAGTGACTTTTTCTTGTGACACTGCCTATCCTCAAGCACAGGCAACACTTTGCACTTCTAGAAGTAAACACTTAGTACTGTAGGCTTTTTTTGATAGTGATTTTTCAGAACTTAGGTTTAAATTTGAGCAAGGATGGAGTAACACATTAAAATGTAGGCCAGCATCTTTATACTCAGACTGACTTGTCTTTTGTTTAAACCAGTAAGAATCTAAGAAACTGCTGTTTCACAATATTGGAGTACCTCAGATGGTTTTATGTGGTGTTTTTGTGATATTTAGTCAGTTGTTTTAATAACTTGCATCACTGGGCCTGCATTTGTAAATCTTTGCAACACTAACCATGGCAAGCTTTGGCTTAGAGATGCCCATTTTATAGGATCATCATGTATAGATGTAGAATTTGTTACTGTGTCCATTCCATGCAAGCTCAATTTTTACATTTTAAAAATGGGTGAAGGGTTCTTATTAAGCTGATGAAGATGTTAGCTGCGTTAAAAGGAATACACCAGGTTTGTCAAGAGCTTGGATCTCATCATAGCTGCCTTGTTGGGAGAGGATTGTCTCCCATTTTGGACACTTTTTTTTCCCTATGCAAAGAGTTAAAAATCAAGCATATGCTTTTAGCCAAGGGTGAATTGTGTTGTTGTGAAATGAAAAGGTTTTATCAGCTTATAATGTGAGATGTAGCCTCTTTGCCTCACCAGCCTCTGGACTGTGTGTGTTGGCTCTGTTTGAAATTGGGATCATAAAATACAGAAGCATTTTGAGTGACCAAATGGAACTATTGAGCCATTCATGTGCCTACTGGGTTCCTCCTACCGAAGCGAACACAACATGCATGGAGAACCTCAGCACCCAAGAAAACAGTTCCTCATCCAAAAAAGAAGAAATGTTCTCTAGCTGTAGAGAGTAAGTATTTTCACATATAGCTATTTCCAAAGGGTCTTCCGCATTTGTTTTGGCATTTCAGATGCCTTCAGACCTGAAACAGACAAACAGCTGTTGCAGAACTGATTTGTTCTGCTTTCTGCAATTTGTATGGTGTCTTAATTTTGGTTTCTGCAAAGATTAGTCTTATGTTTATCTGGAGCTTCTAGAAGCCACTTCTGTTAGACATCTTTCTGAAATGTGGTTAGTGCAGGAAGAACTTGGTTCTCATACTGAATTCCTGCCCTTTAGCCTTTAAGGGAAAAGGAGAATGAACAAAACTCCAGAGGTTTGCTTCCAAATGCAGAAGCGGTTGAGTCATGTTCTTCAAATAATCATATTAAAAAATCTGTCCTCAGTGCTACTGTGGTTACAGTTTATTCTCTGTAAATTGATATGTAATTATGCAATGTGTTATAAAATGTTGTAATTTCCTTTTTAAGTGGCAGCTTTACCTGCATCTTTTGAGAAAACTTTGACTTTGCACTTTGAAAAGCAAAAAGTCATTTTATCAAAAATCTTGCATGTATAAAAAGCCTTTTTGATCCAAGTATTCCTTTTTGCCAATATCCCTGTCTGTATGGGACTTGAGTTCTGTTTCCTGGTTGTTGTGTTTGACTGTGACCAGTGAGCAGTGTGTGATACAGCGATGCCTGAAGCTGTGCCCATCTTCTAGACATTGTGTAAGTGCCATTATGAGGATTGACAATCATGGTGGTGACGTTTTCTGATCTTCAAAACATGGAGCCATTCAGATTTTATTTTTTTCATTATGTGCCTTTACAGTGACTGTGTTCAAATGGTATACTCTTTGTCTATTAAGAAATATGTTTACTTTTTTAGCTCTATAAAATTACCAGTTTCTAATAAATGTTTGTTTCCTAATTGGGCTGGAGTGTGCTTAATCTTCTGTGGCCTGATAGGCAGACAAATGATGAGTTTCTTTACTGTGTACTATGTAAATTTGTTCTTTACTATGCACTGTGTAAATGCAATTTAATGCCAGAAATAAAGGCAGTTTACCTACAAATGCTGGGGAGTTTCCTATATGGTTCTGTTGTAATGGTGTTTGAAAAACTAGTTTGAGATTTCAGAAGGCATTTGTAGCTGACTGTTTTGCCATTGAGACACTGCAGTTTAATGTTCAAGAGAATCACAAAATGTTTAGTAGTTTTGCTTGTTCTTTGGCCAATATTACACTGATTTGCTTCAGTGTGTTTTGCATGGCAGAATGCTTAATCAGGACAAATGTTTGATGCTTCTTAAATGCTTGTCTTGCTTTGATGTTAATCTTAGTTGTTTGTCAAAGGATCAATGTAAAATCTGTTCAAGTTAATTGGCTTATATTAAATGACTGTACAGGTAAAAGTGTTGACAGTGAACAGCTTCATTAGAGTTTGTCCACACCAATTCTTCCAACATAAAGGATGATTGCTGGCAAGTTAGGGACATTTTTCTCATCCCTGATTCCTGCAGATGCTGTTTTTGTAACAAGCAAGATCAGAAGCTTCCTTTCACATAATAAGAAAGCTAAATCTTGAGTGTTTTGATTCTTGACTAAATGAACAGCCTCTACAGTTCTGTTTCAGGGAGGAATGCTTTTAATGGGAAACTTGCCATATTGGAAAGGCTGAGCTGTGAATATTAGAAAGCATGTGAGATTCTAGTCACTTATCTCCTGAAGTGATTGACAGTCTACCAGAAGCACGAAGTGCTGGCATCTCCATCTGCAACAGAAGTATAGCACCCTCCTTCCCCAAGAGCTACTGCTGGTGCCTGAGAGGTTCCTGTGAATGAGAAAAAATCTGGCTAATGACCAAGAGTGAGGTGAGAATATTTGTTCTAGATGCTAAGTTTATTTTTTGGGGTTGGGAAGCCCCCTGAACTTCTACAAAGTGTAGTACAGGAATTTAGTGTGTAAACAATTGCAAATTTGTGTGCTTTTTACCAGCTGTTGGTCCTGATAGCACTAGTACAGCCAAAAGCATCTTAAGGAACAGACAGTATGTTGTGTGTTTGTCCCTTGAAAAGCTGGAATCGGCTAGAAAAACTGATATGCACAAGGTCCCAGAATTTCTAGCTGTTGTGTTATAAAGGATTGAGGCAGCAAGATCACAGCTAAACCTAAAGACAGGCTCTCTGTGATGGCATGTTCTTCTCCACAGGAAAAGGACTCGGCCACAGTCTTGAAATTTGGATGTTGAGCAAGGGAAGCAGAATGCCAAGTGAGCATCTTGGGGCAGTTCCTTCAAGCCTGTTCCCTTAGTTGTCCACTAATGTGATTTTTCTCACTTGTGTGGAAAACGTTTGTTTAGAATGCATCCAGTGTTAAATTTTTAAGTTACTGGTGACAGATTAGTTGGTTGCTGACTACTTTGTTCCCTTGACATAAAATACTTTCTTTGAAACTTTGCTGATACTGCAGTCTGGAAAACTCTTTTACTTTCCCTAGTATCTTATCTTTTAGTTTGTAGATATGTTACAAGCCACAGCTTTGAGGCAGATGCCTGCTTTTCATTTGTATGGAAAAAGTATTACTGAGCAGCTTGTTACTGCCATGATTTTTATGATTGAAGAAATGGAGGCAGGGAAACAAGTAGATCATGTGCCTTTAGAAGGTTCAGAAAGGGCATATCTGTGTCCAAGCTGGTCACTACCACCTCTTAGCTTTTCTGGAGCACTACTTGAAGCAAAGGGTGTTTGCTGTGCCCTGGTGTCTTGCTAGACAGCTCTGCAGGAGCAGCTCGGAGGTGAGCAGGGCTGCCAGCGGGTGCTGCTTCTGCAGGACTATGATGGCCTGATGATGGCAGAGCAGGTGGGACAGGCAGTGTTTTGCAGTATAGGGTGCTGCTACACGTAAGTTGTGAATATATCAAAGATATTGTAGCTTGCAGGCCCTTTAAAATGCTAGGTCTTTTTTAAAAGAGGGAAGCATTTAAATGCCTAATTGGTCTGGGGGATGACTCTTAAGGCTGACACTAAAACATGCTCCTGTAGCTTATGTAGTGGATAGTGTAATTGCTAACAAGTGTGGATATTCGGCACTAACACAAGAGCTGGGGGCATATTTGGGCTTACTTCAGGAATTAGATCTAGCTTCTAAGTTTTCTGGATGCTGTCTTTAGGTAGTTCAGGTTAAGGATGACCTATATCTGTGGCAGCTCTCTGTGTATTGCACTGCACACCAAGGATCTTAACCTTTCTAAGCCTGTTTTACGAAGTGATTAACACACATCTAGGATAAATGTGTGTGAATGCTCACATATAGAAATAATCAGATGCATATATAAGAAAAGCATTTATCAGCACACAGCTTGTGCAGTTCCTCTGTGGTATCTGATATAGCATCCAGCGTGGCCTGTTGACTGTACCCTTCTGGCAGGGAAGCTGCCTTCCCAGGGACTGCAGAAATTGGAGGGTTGGAGCATTACAGTAAGTCAGCTCTGATCCTGTTCTAGGGTTCTGCCACCCTCACAGTGAACACATTCTTCCTCACATGGAGATGGAACTGCCTGTGTTTCAAGTTATACCCGTTGCCCTTTGTCCTAGCACTAATCTGCCAGATCTGCAGGGTCTTATTGCTCACTAGGGAAGAAATAGATGGGATTGCAAGTTTGGGTGATAAAGAAGGATAATGAAATTCTGATGGTTACATCACTAGTTGCTTTTATGGTTAGGAGCCAGTTGTTTTTTTAAGGGGCAGGAAAAATGTCAGACAGTAGAGCTGGGTGGTGCTGTGTGGGTGGAAAGCTCCCGGGCTCCCCAAAGCCCTGATCTGTGGGCACAGACACCCACCTCCGGGATGGCAGCAGCAGTAGGTGTCTCTGCTGTAACCTGCCCTCACTAGGGTGTGTGTGGCAGTGCCCAGCACTGTGTGTCTGACCTGGAAAGCTCTTGGATATTTCTTGCATCTGCCAGTCAAGCACTAGTTTGAGCTTGGCGGAAGATGAGCTGTTGTGCAGCTTGGAGAAGGAGCCTGGGCCGTGTGGGATTTCTCCTCATGGAATCTGAGCTGGAACAGAAATGTTTTTCTTCAACTCTAGATTGTTTACTGGTGCTGCTATCCCTTAAAGTATTTTTGGCTTAGACACCAAATACTGCTCACTGGTCCCAGGAGGAATATCTGGTTTTTAGCTTATTGTTTTGCCTTTTTTCTCCATTGTCTTGGAGATAAACGACACTTGGATCTTGTTTTTCTCCCCCTCCAGAATAGTAGCTAACACCCATACCTTGCTGTGGTTTGCCTAGTGTCTAAAGTGTCTCTCTTCCCAGTCTGATACTGAGGAAAGTGGCATGATCCTGAGGATACAAGAGTCTGGGGATGGGGATTTTCATCTTGGTTCTGCCAGCAACTAAGGCGTGACATTCCCCTGGCCCTCTGCCTGCTCACCTATTAGGTGTTCCATGTTGAGCACCCATGCACCGTGTCCATCCCGAGGCACACGGCGCTCTGTTTGGGAGGAAGGTCCCGTCCGGTGTCGTCTCCCGGCACTTGCGCGGCTCTCCCAGCAGATGCCCCTGCGGTGCCGGGAGACGCTCCCGGCCGGTTACACGCACTCATGTACATGGATGTGTGCCCGCATCTCAGCTAGCTAGCGAGCTCACTGCGGAGAGAGAGACCGACCCTAGCAGGGCCAGCGCCCTTGGGGTTTTCCACCAGTTATGACAGTCCCTGCACCTAGTGTTTTTGTTGTTAGTCTTGTTACTGTTCTGTGAGCAGGCAGCAGATAAAAGGATTCTGTGCAAGTCACTCTCTTCAAGCTCTGTGGCTTTTTGGGAGGATGCTACTTAGAAATGATTTAGAGAAAATATTTCCGGATCACAAAGTATCCAGCTGATGAGGTGGTTGGTAGCCGTGGGTGTCTGAGCACATCGAGGTCTAAGCGCTGAGATGGGGGTTTGGCAAGTGGGGACAAGCAGGGAATCCAAGTGAGTGACTGAAATCTGAGGCGGAAGGTCAGGGAAATTTCCCTGGCATTGCAGAAATTTCCCCAAGGGATTCCTATTGCTTGAGACGCTATTTAAAAGTAAAGTAAATCTGTTGCAACACACATCACATACAATCCCTTCCTCCTGTAGCTTGCTTAGGACTGAAATATCTATGGGCATAGACAAGAGACTTCTAATAGTTGTCCCTTACCTGCCAGTGGGGTAGTATGTCTCATCAGGGGGAATCTTGATTTTAATTGGTATTCTCTGCTAGATTTTGAGCAACTAAAATATCTGAACTGCACAAACCAGAATCTAAAAGCTGCATATCAGCAAAGGTAAAGGCTAAAATAAGTGTCCTAAGATGGAAGAGGCTGAAAGCTTATGCTTATAATGAGTAGCTGCTTATGAAAAAGCTTCAAGGAATAATTTGGTATCTCAGTGCTAATATGAAAATACTATGTGAATTGTCTTTGAGTAATTCATATTTTCAGCTCCATAAATTTCCCATTGTGCTATGAGAAATAGGTCAAATGTTATCTGAGATTCAAGATCCCTAATAGCAAAAGTTCTGGAAGTTCCCTAGTTTCCTTTCATGGGGTTTATTACCTTTAAAGATACCCAGGCTGGAGTTTGCTGTGAGATACACATGGTAAGCAGCCAGTGCTGTGAGCATCTCTCTCCCCAGAAGCTGTGCATGTATTTGAAACTTGTACTTACAGGCTTTTTGCTTAACTTTCAAGTGTCTTTTAGTATTTGAAGTGTAAACACTTAAAGGATTTATAATGCAACTGGTGAGTATGGATCTTAAGTAATAATTGCCACAGTCCACAAAAATATCTTTCATAGGAGTTGTGGGCCCTCGCAGGTGAGGTGAGTCAGTTTGGAAGTTGCATTTCAGAACAAGGTTGTTCTTAATATTTTTTCTTCCCAAATAATTAAGCTTCAGTGTTGGACTTCTCAGTGTCAGGACTTGATGCAATTCATGTACCTGATGGATTTTCAGCCGTTTGAAGTGATATGGGCATCCACACCTCTGTCTCCTTAGAGCTCAGATTAGCGAGATGTTTTTTATTTTAAAGAAATGTATTGATCTGACAGACAATATTTTTTTACTTTAAAGACTGCATAATTCAGCTATTTTTCATAGGGAAGCAGCATCACTTTCTAATGCGTCAGCACCTAATTATAGCAGCATAGTTCAGCCTCAGTTATCTTCTATTAGAGTTCAGATCAGTAGTAAATATTTCATTAAATGGTTTTAAATGGACAAAGCTAAGGAATTTGCAGTGTTCAAGGTTAAACTCTGACCTCATCTCAGTTGCCAACTGTAGTTTAACAGCATGTCTCAGTACACAAACTGGCCAGGGCTTTAGCCTAGTTAATAAAAAAAAAATCCCTGAAGTGCCATAGAAGTCTTGAAGAGATGCAAAAGGATTTGGGGCATTTTCAGTATGATTTTTTTCCTGTACAGTGCTGTATGAAATTTATATGTCATTTTATTTGCAAAGTGCTGATTTTAAGAAACAGAAAAAAGTTAACATCTGTCAGAGATGCACAGCTGAAAGACTGAAGCTGCCCTTCAGCTGTATCTATGTACATATGGACATTTTAATATTTGTCTTTGCACAGCTTATCTCCTGTTAATTTATAATGGCTTATTTCCTAAGAATGTGTCTTTTTTCCTTTTCAGTTAAAAAGTCAATTATGTTACAAAATTTTAAAACCATTGCTAGGGATTTCTAATGCTTAAAATAAATCTTTTTTTAAAGCAGTGGATGTTCAGAACCTTCCATGTCCTTCAGTAACCACGCAGCTAATGTAAAGGCTTAACATAAAGCAAGAGGAACTCCTGCCAGTGAGTATCTGTCCTGTGTGCTCTCATGAGCCGATCCCATGGGATTGCCATGGATTTTTTCCTTGAAAGCAGCACTATCCAGAGTGAGTCCCAGGGGAGAGCCTGCTTGGTTTCTGCATGCAGGTCACCCCTATGTGCGAGTATTCCCTTGGATTTGTTCCTGGCATTGGCAGTTATCAAGCAGCTCAAGCCAAGCACCTGTGGGTGCCTGGCCACTCTGCACCCTTCACAACCTCCTCACACCCGGTACCTCTGCAATTTGGGGAACTCGTGCCCTTTAGCTTTGCTCTGCTGAGTGTAAAATAGGGGATTTCTTTGTTTCTTTCTGTTTCTATTTGCAATGGGTGAGTTTCTGGTTTCTCATTGGTAGGTTGTTAAAAGGTGATAAACAAAGGCTGCTTTATAGCCCCTTGGTAGCTCAGCTTTAAATACCTTATTTGATACTGCATGTCAGCAGTGGACTATAGGGTGCTATGAAGCTTGCTGGGAAATTTCTCAAAAGATTAAAAAAGAGGATGAGGAGTTTGAACACAGTGTTTCCCTAAGGATAGGATTAAGGAACCAGTGGATTGGGTGGGATAAAGATAAAGCAGTAGTGTGTGCTCATACCCTGTGTGGAATAGGCCCTGCTCAGCAATGAGGATCTCAGAGAAGCAGTGTAATGTGTGTGTTGGGGAGCAGATTGATTGCATCCGGTCCTGGTTTTCAGCTGGACCCTGTAAAGAGAAGGCCACCATATGAGCTCACACCTTGTCATGAACCTCATCTTCGTTCCTAATGAGACCATGTTACTCAACTGAACTAACTTGCAAAAGATGATTTTGTCTCACACTCCTTTTGTTCTTGGAGCTTCTGTGAGCTCAGAGAGGGCATTATGGATGGATTCCCATAAAGAACTGGATAATTTGGCTACACAGAGCTGACAGCTTTGAGACGTGCTGCAGAAAGATAGTCAAATCTTGGAACTGAACTGGGATTTCAGTGCACAATTAATGTGAAGACAGTTGTACTATAAGTTTGGGGAAGGAAGAAACTTTATCAAGTAATCTGTGTCTTGAGTTTTGCTTCAGTTTATTTTTTGACTATTCCAATACAAAAGAATAAAAAGCTGCACAAATCTGCTAATGCTTAGGAAATAATATCTAACAAAATGCTGTCATTTGTTACCCTAAGCTATTCTGCTGTGCTTATCTTTGGAGATGCTGCTTAATTGCATTAATATTCAGTGAGCTTGCAGTGGTTCATGAAGGACGTTAACCTCTGGCATGCTCCTGCTAGCAATGCACCTGGGACCTCCAAATAATCTGTGCTTAGGGACTACTGGGGTTGCAGCTAAAATGTGAATAAAAACCTATAGGTCCAATAGCTTGATGTGTAATAGGAACTGTTCTCAAAATTCGATGGCAAGTAGTGGTGACCAGTATCATGCTTTTGATCTAAAAACGAGATCTTCAGTTTACTGAATAGCATCACTTTTAAAATAAAGGAGTTTATGAGCTCCTGTTTTATATAGCACCTACCTTTAACTCCATATGAAGTATAGGGGACCTGAAGGCTGTCATGTAAGAGCAGACCTGCTGCCAGCCTGCATAGAATTCAAGCTTTCATGCAAACAAGGAAGTCTTAAACTGACAGAAAATATGAAAAAATGCAAAGAATTCATCGCAAGGGATTTACAAGAAGACCATGAGGATGATATTGCCACGTTCCTTCTTAGAAATGCCCACTGTGAAAGGCAAGCAGAGGGTGGTTCATGTTAGAGAAGGGCTTCCTTGTAGCGTGTTTGCTATGTCTCAGGCAATACGAGGGAGTTGTGTTTAAATAGCTGCCTCTGTAGCTTGTATTCAGAGCCAAGCGCTCTAATGAAAACTTTTCCTAATGAGAACTGAAATGATGCTAAATAGTAGTGCTATGAAAATAACAAAATGTTGAACTGTTAAACCGTTTCCCACTTACCCTGAGTCATTCCTTAACCAGCGGACCTTATATTAGAGGACATCATAAAATTATGTAACAGAGAGCTGTTTTGCTGGACAGAAAAGTTGAGTAACTCGTGTGGAGTCACGAGCCAAGTTGGAGACAGCCAGGAATAGCCCTGCGGCTACTGACGGGCGGCTCTGCGTGGGAGCCACGGGACCAGCCTTCCTCCTGCTGCAGTGAGATGGCTCCATGCAGGCCAGGCGTGAGAGCGGTGGCGCTCAGGAAGGACCTGCTGAGGGGTGAAACTGACTGCTCTGTGTGACACCAGGTGCTCCAGGGCAGAACACGAGAGCAGAGAGCTTGTAGGACTGATACATGGAGGAGAGGTTGAGCAAGGGCTCCTCGGTCCAGCTCTGAAGGCAGTCCTGGAAGGTGGCAGGATGTGCGGCTCTCTTGTAGCAGTTCTGAGATGGGCATTTCCTCCATGGTGAGCAATTCCCAGTTTTCACTAGTCATCTGTGGGGCAGCCTCTCTGCTCCCTCCACTCCTGCCAGGCGGCACTGGCAATAACAGCAGCAACAGCACAACATAAGCAGGGGAATAGCAGCCAAGGCTGAGCAGAGGCAGCTCAGATATCGGCCATTTAACAGTGTCTAAGGAAACGATACAAAAGGAGAGGATGCAATTCTGTTACGATACCAACCTTAATCATTTAGGGAGAGAAAACTTTCCTTTGTGCTGTCCTCTTGGGAATAGGTAGGAGTGCTGAAAAGATGTGGCACTTGCTATCTGTTCATAATAATGTGCATTTCTTACAGAAAGGCAAAAAGATAAATTTAAAATCACTACATAATCCTAATACTGCAGGACAGAGCAAGGGCCCTAAGCAGATTGTTTTAGGTGTTGTTCAAACAGTAAATAACTCGAGGTAGAATACAAATGAAAAGGAAAGCTGCAAGAACTGAAACAGAAGATGTTTGTTGAGTCAAAACAAACATGGTGAGCCTGAAAAAATGCTGAGCACAACTTGAGTGGAGATATGGCATATGCAGCAGCTGCTGAGACAGAGGCTTTGGGCTTTCTGAACGTGTGGTGTTGTGCTCTGCTCACAGCTGGGAGTTCTGGCCCAAGAGTCCAAGTTGTTTTTTTCAGACAACTACCCTAAGTAAATCACTAAAACGATTTATTGGGCAGAATTCGTTTCTCCAGCCTATTGGTCCTTCACCCTTCCAGCACTGGTTTTCAGTGCCCTAATGCAACCTCACGCTGGGTCCATATTCACACATGTTCCCCTCCGCAGCCTTCCTCCAATTAACGTTGCTCCAGTTAAACACAGAGCAGCTATTTGGGGAGATTTTTCCTCAGGGCTGGCAGTGCTGATGTTAATCCTCTGTGTGGCACAGCTGGGAATGGCAATTTGCTCTTGTAAGAGATTGACCAAGGATCAGCTGGAGCATTAAGAGCTTAGGACCCAATTAATTTTTAGCAAGCTGTTCTGTAATCAACTTAGCTTGTTCATGTAGATTTCTTGTGTGCATGGCAGCTTGAAGAGAGTGTCCTGTGGTCTAGCCCAAGGTCTCACTGAGTTGGGGGGAAATGGACTCGGGTGAGGAGTTTTTGACTAAACTTCTGTGGTGGTTTCCTTGTAGCTGCAGCCTCCGAACCCAGCCTGTCACGTGCGCATGCTGCAGCACGATAGGCAAGTGGTTCAAGGCAGGGTGCTGTAGAGGGGACACAAGCAGCAGCACCATGACCCTCATCCTTCCGATGTGTCGGTGCCCTCCTTCCCACTGCCCTTCCCGCTCTTCAGAGTTAGTGAGCAGGATGTGAGCAGGGCTTAGGCACCACGCAGTGAACTTCCTTCTGCATCCTCTGCTGTCATGGGTGCTAAGCGCCCTGCTTGAGGGTGATGTGGGGTGGCAGCCAGGGCAAGTGCCGCCACCCGAGGGGAAAAAGTGCCAATTTTAACTCTTTTAAGCAAGAAAATGAACATGTTTCTTAGTCCCAGACTGGGAGTATCTTTTTCTGGACCATGAACAAAATGAGCAGGACTCACGCTGTTTGTCTTCCTTCCCTTGGGAGCTATTGCAGTGCCAGTGAGGACTTTGCAGGCAATAGGGTTACATGTGTTCTCCCGTAAAGCTGAGAAGATGCTTTAGCAATTTAGGGAGTATAGGTCTTTAGAAGCACTGGAAATTGTCCTTGCAAGATCTTAAGTTCTTAATCCTTTAACGTCCCTAGTTCATATATAGCAACAAGAGATGTTGTTTGTAACCAGGTATTTACCTGCTTTTCCATTGACTGTTGAAAAATCTTTTGCTAACTGGTTTTACTAAATGTTTTTTTGGTTGCATGGCTGTTTTGTGAGCAATTATTCACTCTGCTCAGGTTCGCTGATGCCCCCATTTTGCATCTAAATCATGTTGGCAAGGAGCATGGAGTGATTTTCCTCTCCTTCCCCGAACGCTGTGGGGAAGCTTCTGCACAAGCCGTGCCTGCCTTTCACCGTATGTTTAAAAAATAAAAAGCAATTTCCCCTGCTGCCAGGCAGCCGGTGAGTAATGTGCCTCTCTGCCTTGGAGAGGCTGCGCTGCCCCTGCTGTGCTCCTTGCTCGTGATATCTCAGAGCCAGGAGGAGGCCGCTCGCCCCTCACTGCCTTCGATGTTGAAAAGGCAGGAAATCTAATGGACTGAGCTCTAAAGTCAATAAAAGACTTGGTTTTGCCCTTGCTAGTGTTGGCTCGAGATAAAAGTAACTTGAGGATGATGCATTTGATGAGTAGGACTTGCACATGAGCCCTTCAGATGTGTTGTATTTTACACCAGCACCCTGTGTCCAACAACAGTCTGACATCTCGGCAGGGAAGGTAGAGCCCGTGGAAAGATTGACTGCAATTCGCCCATGGGACAAGGTATTTTGTACCCTCGGCAGTAAATACTTGGGCTTGATCTGAAGCTAAGGGGGTTGATCCTGCCCACTGTTATAAGCAGATTGCACTGCACTGTTGTTGGCACTTGGGCACAAACCTTGAACTCGTGTTAGAGCCTGCTGAGTGTAATTTGAGAAGAAAGATACCACGGTGGGTATATTGTTTTAACACAAGAAGTAACAGTATTTTTCCTCATTGTGTTTATAGAAGGCAAATTAAGTTATGTTGTCTAGAAAAATATGCCAGTCAGAGGCAGTGCTCTGGATGTAAAATTTAAGTTCAGCTGCTTTTGTTCTGGTGTTATGTAAGTGTGTGAAAGCCAGGCTTGCTAATAGCACTGTTTAAATGTCAAGCATCCTCAGCAGTAGCCACTGCTATGAGCCTTCCACCTGAGTGTGAAATTTGACCTTTCATGTTTCCTGTGTTAAGATGTGGTGGTAGGAGGTATTTACTGTATATAACTTTTACAGGAATGATGTAACACATTTCAATTCAGGTACATTTTACCATATTTGCCCAAGTGTGTAAAAGATCTCATAGGTGAAAATCAGCCTGGGCTTGGCAGCAGTCCTTGACCCAACCTATTTTAATCCCTGTGGCTGTTTCCTTCGTGACCAATGTATTGTGGCAGAGTTTGTGCCATCCTCAGCCTCTCGAGGACTGTAGACTATTACCTTATTTTTTCTCTTAAAACCATACTGTGTCTGATACACCACGGTGATCAGAAAAATAAGAATCAAGCTCATGTCATGTAGGCAGGGAAGTGAGGAACAAAGTGTTGGAAAATGTTGCATGGTACATCTGGGATTCCAGCACCAGGATCATATCAAAATAGAAATACATATTGCTATAAATATGTGTGCATATGTGCATATGAGTTACAAAATATTTGCAAGTGTCAACCATGCACTTAAGACTGGGAAAGCCCCATTTTTTTGTTACAAGCCCCATTGGTTTGGGGGCACCAGTGCTGCTCAGGTGGCTCCAGGCAGTGCTATGTGAACAGCTGCGTGGAGGAAAAGGCAGGGCAGGGAAGCGCCTGGGAAGTTATTTCAGCTGCCATCCCGGCTTTCCGGGCTGCCCTCCTGCACCCTCAGTGCTGGCACCGTGAGGCAGAGCTGGGCCGTGTCCTCGTGTCCCAAGCTCAGATTGACCCTCTGAATGCTGCGTTGCTCCTGGGCCTCTCCTGAGGCTCTTGTCAGAGGCTGGTCCCTCTCAGAAGCCTTGGGAAGGTCAGGGGCAGTGGTGCTTCAGGGCACATGGGCTCTGCGCTGCCCATGCTTGGCGTTCCCTGTCAAGCTGTTCCTGCTGACTTGCAAGCGCTCCATGCTGCTGGAAACGACTAACCAAGGTGCAGAGCGAGGCCCAAACTGTGGATAGTGCTGTGGCTTTGCAGGGCCAGGAACAGAGCAGCGCTCAGCTTGCTCTTGTGTGCTAAAGCACCAGTGGAAATAGGTGTTTTGTTCTTATTTACGTCTTGAATGTTCTAATTTCTCTCTCTGCTCTGAGCACCGGGCTCTGCTGATGCAGCGCCCAGGGAAAGCAGCACATGGATCCGCATCGTTGACCTCTTGTTAGTTGTTTGTGTTCTGTGCAGTCGCTTGTGTCTTAAAGCACTTAAGAGTTGCTAACCAGTGGATCCTCACCACATATCTGTGAGCTGGAAGATAAATAAATATTAATGTTCCCATTTTAGATGAGTGCCACTGAAATGCAAAGTTCCGTGGGGTTGGGGTGGGCAAGAGGAGGCAGGAGCCCTGTGCTCCAGGTCTTGCATTTGCAGAACAACGTTATTAGTTTGTGCTGCTGTTGCTGACGTGGAGCTGGAGCCCCCTGAGTGGGGTGTGTGTCTGTGGAGACCGCCCTGTCCCTGCACAAATGTGCAACCGGGTCTGGGAGGGTCTGGTCTGGCGCGCTGCGATCCAGGCAGTGCTAAAAGGCTGTCCAGTGTCCCAGGATGTGGGAAAACGTTTTGTCTTCCTGAGACAAAGATCCTGTAGACAAATGGCTACTTCTAAATAACCAAAGCCCCAATATGTGCTTTCCTTAAAAAGAATTGTGCCTTATAAGGAGAGGGAGCATCTGCAATGACTTGAGGAAGCTCTTGGCCGGTTTCTGCCTTGACAAAGCCTACAAGCAGCACTGCGATGTAAGTGTTAAAAGGGCTAAGACATCTGCTCCCCTTATTTAAAAAAAAATAAAAATAAAAAAGAGGTGGGATGCTAGGGAATGGAAGGAATAAAACAAAGCTACTGAAATCCCTCAAGATGCACAAGGGGCTCCCAGCTTTGGTGCATTTGCACCTTTCTGCAGCTCTCTACCATGCTAAGTGCAGCACGGCTGCTGTCACTGGTTCCAGACAGGGTTTTGTGCCTTGGATGTTGGTGCTGGTGGATGCAGAGACGGGTGAGTGGGTCGAGGCTGGGCAGCAGCCTCGGGCCTTGCGAGAGCCGAGTGCTGCCAGCGCTGCCACTCCGAGTGGCGCAGCCGGAGGGACTTGGCCCCATGGATCCCTGCAGCCTGGTCTCCTTCATTCTTTCCCTTTGGCTGCATCCCATCTTGTTCCTCCTGTCTGTTCCTGAGAGCAGTAGCAGAACTCTCTCTGGGACAATTGCTACTGTAGTTCTGGTGAGGTTTGGTGTCCCAACGTGGTCCCCGCACTGGCTGTACGAGCAGGGTGTAGGATGGGCAGAAGCTGTGGGGCAGAATGGGTCAGCGTGCCATTTGTTGCGCTGTTTTCCCTATTTCACACCTTCTAGTTGCCCGTTACAGCTGGCTGCTTGAAAATGGGTTACGGAAATTGGAGCTCTGAGCGATTCCGGTTTGGTTCGGGCAGGAGCTTTAAGCCAGAAGGGCAAGCGGGAGCTGGAGCACCTCAAAAATTTTTGCATTTCATAGAAAAGGTAACTTTGAAAACGCTGGAAAGTGCTCTTTTGGCAGTCTTCCCAAGTAATCTATAAACTATGCTTTTGTTTTGAAATTAATCTGCATAAAATATGAAGTGTATTTTTTACAAAATACAGAATTAGAGATTGGACTTAATATTTTAAGCTTTTATTGTTAATGATATTTTGAAAATACTTTCTGCTGCTTGTAACAATCCTTAGTCTCCAATGAGAAGTTGGGACCTTAGCATCAATCCCAACTTGTCGGTAGCTTGGCCACTAGCCTGGAAACATCATTTGCTGCATCTGTGTTTGTAGTCCCATCTTCTGGGCTGGTTTAGTGTACGGAGGAAATGGTTTCTAAAAACAAAGTTTTTCTGACTTCCTGCTGATCTAACATCAGAAAATGCTCCTCTGATTGAAATACATATTTGTGTTCTCTCCTTGGCAATTCTGCCCGCTCGATGTCAGAGCGTGACGGAAGCCGCCTCGGTGCTGCTTGAGCAGCACTTGTTGCCTCACAAGGACAGGTGCTGTCAGCAGCAGCCGCCGTAGAAATTCGAGGCTCAACAGGCCCCTTGATTTTCAGCTTATAACATACACAAGTTATTTAGGAGCTGGTTTGGTGGGTTTTCCAAGGAGCAGGGTGATGGCTGCTGCGAGGGCCCTGGGCTCCATTGGGAGCGAGCGGTGCCAACTCATGGGCGCAGTTACCCCTGCGGCTCTACCCGGTTACTGGTGTGTTTGGAGTAAACACAGAAGAGGGGAAGCAGGAGACACCCCATCCACAGGCTTCCTGCCCACACCCGCACAGAAAGGGCCCCCTCCGAATGCTCCACATACAGATCATTTTCCACCTTTGATCATCTGTCCTTTTGCTGTGGGAGAGCATGCCATGGTTTGCCACTGCCCGAAATAGCCCCAAAGGAAGTCAGGGCTTAATCTCAACCTGCAACACATTGAGCCCCGCATTTCCTATGCAGCTCGACCGCGAGCTATCTGGTTTCCTACACCTCGGGGCTGCTAAGTTTAGTCGCTCCGAGGCGGCTGTGAAGCGGAAGGGAAGCGGTGCTGGCCGTGGATAACGCGCGCGCCGCACAGCGCTGCCCCGCGCCGCCTCGCTCCGGCCGCAGCTCCCTGCAGCACCCGGCCTCCTGGAGGGTTTTTAGGCTGAAGTTATCTGGAAAGCTTCACTGGCACCATGGGCTCACGTGTTTGTGTTTCCGATGCCATGTCTTTGTGGGCTCCTCTACAAGGGGAATTAATACTTGCGTGCTTAGGCATAATAACTTAGCAGTTATGAAGGTCATGTGGTTAAGCCATTGCTGAATTCAAAATAGAAGTGTTACACATGAATTAATATTTCATCAAGCCCCATGCAGTCTCTCAGGCCTTTCATCATGGAAAGCAGACAAATTAGTAGGAATAAATAGAGTTCCATACAGGGACTTAGACTGCTTCAATAGAAATGTTGTTTATCCTACAAAGTGGCTACATGAAACATCTGTAATAACTGACCTATTTTTGCTTGATTGGAGTTTTTACTGTGCCCGTTGGCTTCAGGCAAAAGGATGTTTATCACAGAAGACATGGCCAGTTTTTTGGAGATAGTCTCACAGGTTTGTGGTTTGAAGGCCACAGATGTATGTGTTGGGGTGTCTTCTGGGCAGCTTAATGCTTACGAGCTCAAATGCAGTTTGTTTGCTGGTTTGCTCCCAATTGTTAGCAGAATCATGTTCCTAGGTAACCAGGAATGCCCAAGTTTGGGGTCACAGCTGCTGCCTCAAGGATTGCCTGGTGTTCCTGGGCTGTAGTTTGGGGAGGACCTGGTGCATCCTGTGCTCCCGCTGTGCAGAGAGCTGCTCCTCCAGAAATGGAGGGCTCTTCACACTAGAGTTTGGTCTGACCCTGTTTTTCAAAGCATGAGCTTAGCAATGTTAAGATCTCTGTGAAATCCGTAGGACCAGGAAAACTTCTGGCGAATTCTATTGAGCACTGGTCAAGCACCTTGTTTCTGTTAACAAATTTCTAGCATTTCAAATTAAAACTAAAAGGATGGAAAGAAAAAAATCGTTCTCATTAAGAGATTTACAGTACAGCTGGAAGCAGACAGAGGAGCCCAGGTACTCTGCCCAGGTAGGTTTAGCTGTGTGGGGAAGCAATTCCCTCCCAGGCATACACGGGAGAAGTTCTTGGGCACAGGATTCATATCAAGTGCTGTTTGCCTTTCTTAGCATTGTGCATGGCTTTCATCTGAGTTAGGATGTTGTACAAATATCGGACTATTCTTCCATCTCTGCTCAACCTTTGCTGTATTGATTTGCAGCAATCTAAGTTTGCTGTGGGTTTGATACCAGGAAACATTTCTCCTAGCAGCAGAGTGAAGATAAAGTTTATATAAAATAATCCAGACTGATGTAAAATATTGCAGACTTCTGTAGACCAGTGACATATGAAAAAGGCTGACAAGAAAATAAATATTAGCTTTTCAAACTTGAAACAGGGTAGGAAATGCTGATTTACAATTTTCTAGTACATGAGATCTCACTTGTCTTTCCTCAACAGACAATAAGCTAATGCACCTCTCCTTTTACCAGTTTTAAAATAGTATAATTCTTAAGCTAGAACATTGCCATTTTGCATGGCATGGTGCCTGCTTGTTGTAAAAATAGTAACATTCATGAGTAAAGGAACAAGACCTGATCGAGCTTCATGCTTGACGGGGGTACACAGCAAATGAAGGCACAGAGCTTGGCTGAAGCCTGTAACCAAATTCTCATTATTCCAGGCATTATACTGCTATATTACCCTGCTCATAAACAGATACAATTCCAAGAAGATGAAAATACCTGGTTCAGACATGGCTGAGAGCTACTGCAATGAATCTTTGGCCAGTTAGGATTGGCTAATAACACACTTGGAGCTCCTGAGCCAAAGCGGATGGATGTGAGGAGGCAGTTCCCAGGAAACTGAATAATTCTGGTGAGTAGCAGCTGAGATTGCTGTGATAATGAGGCTGTATTTGTCAGCTGCTTCTTGTCACTCTTTACCTGCCCCCTTTGCTGCAGCTGGTGCGTACACAAGTCATCTCATTGATTTTAATGCAAAGTGCAGTCGGGCTCGGCCAGGTAGAGATGCCACATGGCTCCCAGGGGAAGGAGCAGCATTTCCCAAGTGCCTCCAAACCCGGACAGAGACCAAGACCCTCCTGCCCACCCTGCCTGACTCCAGCCGCTCACAATAGTGCCTGGCTTTAACGAGCAGTCTTGTCATTTTATCCGTGTTGTGCTTAATGGATTCAGGAACATACGCCTCCACTCTCTGGGAAATAAGATCATCAGGAAAAACCTAAATCAGTCCATTTGTCTGTCATGCATTAAGCAAATGGTGCTGACAGTAGGAAACGTGCAGTGCTTGACGTGTGCGTTTGGAAACTGTCTGCGTGCAGCGAACTTGTCCGAGACGTGTGGTCAGCACTTCATAGTGCTGACAGGATCCTGACAGGCAGTTGTCAGAAACTCAGGAGAGAATAAATGAGTACAAAAGGAGTATAATTAGATTTTTTTATGTGGATGCATGTGTGCATTAGTCAAGATTTTTTTTAAATTACTGTACGAGGCTTATGTATTATTTAAGCAACTCTTTGAGGTGGAAATAATCTTTAAACTATTTTAACAGTACAACATTTTTTTAGGATGATAATTCAGTCTTTGAAGGTACGTATGAGGATAGGGGAGCTACGCAGGCCTCCGGGAACGTCACTGCTCTTGCTGCTGCCATCCCTTTTGGAGTGGGGACAAGAGTCTGCCCAAGTGGGCAGCTTGGCAAGCTGGCCTACCAAGATCACTTGAAACTGCCAGGAATTACGTGAATCCCTGGAGAACTGTGAGGAGGGGAGATGATCAGGTTCCTGAGAGTGCTGTGGAAGATGTGCTGGGATGCATGGATGTGCTCCCAACCCATCCATCCCCGGGAAAGGGCAACATGGGGATTTAGGCGGCAGGGTGATGCTCCCCATGACTGACGGTGCCCGTTGTAATGCGTGGGCAGCACCTTGGGCAAGGGGTGACTAAGTGTCATCTGATGCTGTTGCTGAAAAGTAGATGACTGTGCGAGTGCCGCTGAGCACAGGAAATGATGAAATGTGGGCCACACACCCGCATCTCTGTTTCAAAACTCCTTTTCCTTTCCAAGTCACAGGAGTGACTTCTAGCAACTTGGACAAGGGTTGGAATAAGCCAAAAATGGTAGGAAAAGAAACAAGTTATGCTGCTCGAGTTGGAGATATGGTAGTGATAGAAACTGGAGTTGAATGATAGAATTGGAGATAGAAAATTGAGTTTTATTGTACATGTTTTGAATGTAAAATTGTGGACCTGATAATTTCCTACTGTCTTGAACAAGAATTAGATGTCTATGGACTTAAATGTGTGCCCAGTTGTACTTTGCATTTAAAAAGTGAGCATTGCTCCTAGCAATATTTTCAATTGATTTTTTTACTGTAAATTGTCTCCTAGGATGGATGTAGTGCAAGACAAATCAATAGAGAGCTATGAAAAGCAGCACTGATTGACCACAGAATACTGGCTCCAGAGCCGGCGAGCGTTTCCTTGCCCGTGTGGGCAAGGGCTGCTTGTCTGTGGAGGAATCGTTACTGGATGGCAGGACAGGCAAGTACCCCTGGTTGGTGCAGCCCGAAGGGGCTCAATGTGAGACCAGACAGACAGGTGGTGGGAACAGAGTGGCCTGGGGAGGGGGCAGCACGAGAGGCTGCCCCTTGTTCCTCTGCCCTTTGCCAGCTTAAGCAGTTTCTTGCTCTGAAGCTTTAGGCCCATTTTTACAGTTCGTAACTCAACCTACCTCCTTGGGGCTTGCTGAGCCCGCCGAGGTTGGGTCTCTTCCCTTGGTTTTGAGGCGCTGGGAAGGCGCGAGGCGCTGGTGCCCTGCCCGCCTGCCGAGCCGTCCCGCTTGGCTGCGGAGCTGCGGCCTCCACATAAACGCTGCAGTAAAGCTCTGCTGATAGCATTACGCTTATTAAATAATACAAACATTTATCTTGTTTGCCAAACAGTGGGGAGCACTAGTGCCCGCTGGGGAGGCATGAACCATAAAAGCCTCTATTCTTTTTTAATTAGGCCGTATCTAATTAAAATGGTTGCCTGCCACTGCTAGCCTTGATGAAGCGCTTTCCGGAGCGGCGTGACCCGCAGCTCTGTGGGTGCTGGTTGCTGGGATGTGTGCGGGAGGCTCCGCTCTGAGGAGCAACGGATCAGGAGAGCAGGAAGCGCCCTGGCCATCCCAGTGAGTGCCCAGGGCTGCCCCCGTAAAGCCGAGATGAAGCAGCCACACACGGATAGAGCGGCTGGAGAGCGGCCAGGTGTTCTCTCCCAGGGAAAGCCGGGAGCAGGGCCAGGGCTGGGAAGCAGGAATGGGCACCGGTGCAAGAGGCTTTGCCTCCATGTGCAGGAAGAGTAAGAGCGGCTGGGGAGGGTGTGTGCACCAGGGAGGGAACCAGCCTGGCTGGTTTGGGGGGAAAAGGGAGGTTTCCAGGACGGGTTCCCTCCTGACTCAGCAAGGTGAGGAGAGGCTGGAGCCATGGCAGCCCCTTCCCGCCCTCCTGCTCTGCGGGGACGGGATGTGTGTGGAGCAGCAGCTCCCCCGTGGCCGTGTGTCCTCCTGCGGGCAGCTGCAGCACCTGCTTGGTCATCTCGGCATCTGCAAGGCACTGCCTTTAGAGAAAAGGAATATTTTAAACCTTGCTTTATAGTTAAGGAACCTAGACAGAGAGAATCAAATTATACCCATGTCATGCAGACTAGAAATTAAAATGCCTTGAATTTCCAGTTTAGTCTTAACCACAAAAGCAAATTTTCTGTGTGTGGGGATGGTTTGTTCTCTATTTCAAGATACTAAATACAATGCTAAAACCATGTAAAATTCTTGATGTGTTAAAGCTGCTCCCGAGACACTTGGACAACAAGGTTTTTTCACCTGCAGCCTTTTCTGCTCTCACTGTGGGTCCAAATATAGATTTTCTTTGTCCTGTACAAGACTGACTTTGCTAAGAAGACATTTGTTGTCATTTTATCTTGAGTAAGTTGTGTGCATTGTCCGGGCCTGAGCTTTGCACTTGCTCCTGTGAATTGCTGCTGCTGGATCGAGGCTGTTGCTGAGGCTCTGCTGTGAGGAAGCTGCTGCTCCTGCTCGGATTGTCATTTCTGCCCATGTCCCTGCTCTCTCCTTTCACCTTCACACTTTAGGGATGCACTAATCACATTTCTAATGCCAAACACAATGTCTTTGTCAGGTCTGGTGTGGGCAGCTGCTTGTACCTCGTTATTACAAGATTTGGGGCTATTGTTTGGGAAAGCAAATAGAATTATTTCCTTTTCAATTATTTGTTTTATTTTGTTCGTAATTTCTTACTATCCCAGAATTAAGCCCTATTCTAGATGCCCTCACTTCTATAGAAAAAGAGCTGGCAGGAGGGTGTTGAAATGAAATTGGCAGGTAACAGGTTTGTACTTGTTTCCTGTGCTCATTCCCTCAAGCAATTTTAAGAGACAGGAAATCAGGCTCAGATGCTCCTTTGGTCTCATGTAAAAAGTCATGCGTCTGTTTACATTTCACAAAAGCAAATTATCTAATCCCCAAGCAGGACGTGCAGTACTTCACCCTTCATCACTCAGCATGGTGGGTTTTCAGTTTGCTTTTCTTCCTGAACCAAGCATGTGAATTCAAACTGAGCTCGTGCATCAGAACACAGAAGAAATGTTAACCCTGGTTGTTTCACTTAATCTGCTTCCAGTGAAACACACCTTGGAGTGGACACCTCTTGCTGTCATGTGCAATGGTTGTGGTTATTCCGTAGGAGGAATCTCAGTTCATTTATCTCTGCTTCAGAGAGAGGGGGCTTTGGCAAAACAATCTGCATCTGAAAGGCAAATGCTGCCAGAGTGGTTAAATATAGTCTGATTAATTATTCCTGGCAGCCTATGCGGTGTCAATTAAACAAGGATTTACATTCCCCAACCATTTTAGCATATTTCTCATTTTCAATCTGGGTGTTTAAAGTCCTAATTATGCAGTTCATCTATTAGAAAATGGCCACCTCTCAATTTAAATTTTGAAGTACATAGGAGTGTTTTTTCCTGTAAGATAGCATTTTATGTACTTTTAGCTACTCTTTACCAGGCTTACAAACGCTAGGTTTTTTTTGCTTGCCTTCTATCAAATTTTAGGGATGCTTTGACTTTCCCCTCTATTTTTAGGGCTAGCAGAAGCGCTTTGTGTGCTAGTTTTTCATTTTCCAGGGGCAGGAGCCCACCTAGAGTATAGGCCTGTGCTGCTGCTCTCTCGGAAATGTGGGGCACCCGGCGTTCAGACCCGCTGACGTGGGGCTCTTGGTTGGTGCCCTGCTGTCCGTGCAGGGGCCGGTGCTGCTCACGCTGAGAGGCTGCAGTGGCCCCAGCTGCTCCCAGCAGAGCCCTCATGGATCGACATCCCTCCCTCCCCGGGCCAGGTCCGCACTCAAAGCCGTGTCGTGGCCGAGCGGTTTCATTCACTTGAGCGGTGAATTTTTCCATGTGTTCAGTGCGTAAGTGACACTTCTGGGGCAGAGAGATGTTCTGAGGACTGACAGAACTTCTGTGCTGGCATTTGTAGCTGAATTGGGGATGGGGAATGAAACAAGTTAGTAAAAGCCAAAAAAAAAAAAAAAAAAAAGTATGTGTTTATATATGGAAAATTCATGTAGGTCATTCTCCTGCCTTCCATGCACTGTCTATATGAAGATCAAGGTTTTATTGACTTCAGGCTTTTGAATAAATTTTTTTTTCTCCTTGACAATGAGAAAATCAAATCTCTAGAAGGGGCTTCAGTCAAGAAAAGGCTGAGAGTGCAACGTGAGAATGAGAGGCAGGTAACCCAGCCCGAGGGGCAGGAGCTGAAGGGGGTTTTACAGGCCCAGAGGATCTTGTCAGTTAATGAAATTGCTCCATCCCTGCACTAAAGTTTGCGTCATTAATAGTTGAAATAGTCCAGTGGGTGTAATTGTGAAGTGAACATAAATACGTGTCTCCTGGGACTGTGTGAAGCTTGAGTTGAAAGGCAGGAGCTATTGGTTGATAAACACATTCCCAAGTTAACGCTTCATCATCATTTATATTGACACCAAGAAATTTAAAAGGAAAATGCCTGCTTGTAAAAATGATCGTGTTCGAGTCCATAAAAGGAGAACAGTGCAGTACCACATAATAAATGGAATCTTTATGTGCTACTCTACCTAGTATATTGAGTGTAGGAAGAATTATAGCTAGAAAAATGATCAAAAGAGCTTATTAAGAAGCATCATGCATCTCTTCCCCCCATTCACTGCAAGCTGTTTTTTCCTCAGTTATTTCTCTGTGGAAAATACAAACATAATCCTCCTCTCCTTTGTAGTCATATCTGGCACTTGATACAGTTAATCAGCTTCTGATAACAGCTAGCGTAAAGTGAGGGCTGGCATTTCCCAAAATGCTCTCCCTTTAATTCATCTACAAATTAATCTAAATATCCCAAAAAAGCTGGTGCTGGCAATAAAAGTGGCAGCCTCCTGACGTTCAACACAGCTCATCCGAACTTTCTGAGCCTTCTTTTCCCCAAGGGCCTCATCCTCCACTGACTCACGTTTTCAGTCACTGCGTGTGCTGGGGCAAAGTCCAAGTTAACCTTCAGTTCTGGCTCGCAGCCTCCGAGAGCTCCAGCGCTGATGCCTTTCAGGACTTACAGTTTTCTTTTGTGCCAACATTTGGTTGCAGGCTGTTACCTGGGTTTGTATGTGTTTTTTCCAGCAGAGCAACTAGATTTTGAGCTGAAGCCCTCTCCTGCAGTAGGGAAGGTGGTTCTGTCTTGTACCTGGAGCTCTGCTGGGCAGCGCTGAACAAGGTGGGGCATTCCCTGAATCCCCACAAGGAGCAAGGAGGGTCAGGGGCCACCATTTGGGCTCTGAGCAGCTCCTGTGTCACCCATGTGGTCAGCTTGCATGCAAAGGGACAAGAATGTCCTTGGTCCCCTGGTGATTTAGAGGAGGAAGGATGGTGTCACTTACTGGTAAAACTTCCCGTATCGTAATAGACCATGGGCAAAGCTCTTCTCTGAATTTGTTGCCAGACATTGCATTTGAATACATTCATTTTTAAATACATATTCTTTGCTAGAAGATTTTTTTTTTAATTTTTGATCATCCAATTAGCATTTTACTTGAATTAAGTATACTTGTTTTGTGCTTTAAAAGCTTCCTCCTCCACAACCTTCTCCAGAGGCTTCCACATCTACTTCTCCTTTGATTTTCAAAAGTCTTAGGCTTGTTTTTGCCCTTTAATTTTTAAATAAGTGACTGGTGGTTGTCATCTATTGTGCTTAGGAGTCAGCTTCAATTCCTCTGAAGCCAGAGCCAAAGCATTAGCTGACTTAAAGATTTGCTCTTCAGAGAGCACACGTTTTATTAACTTGAGTTATGCAGAATCTCATACATTAATGCAGGGATTTGCAGAGGCATCTGTGAGTTCAGAGCTTGCAGTTCACACTGAGCAATGCAAGAAGCTGGACTCAAATCACTTATTTCTTCTTCCTTGCTTCTTTTATTAGTCTGAAGTGTCCATTACGTTGAATAAGGTATGAGTGGCTGATTCCTGTTCATGTAAATACAGACAGCAAATAGGGCAGGTAATTGTCCTTAAAATATGCTTATTTTTAAGACTTTTTTTTTTTACTGTTTTTGCCCATAGGTTTTCAGTTTCAATCTAGACTGGAAAAAGCAATGGTGGTCATGAGCTGTGAATGGGAACTGCTGCAGCTGGGACCTGCTGCAGTCCCTTGGTCATCTGAAAAGTCAGCAGAAGCCTCAGCTGGGAGCTGAGCAGTCCCGGACACGCTGTGACAAACCCCATGTGCTATATGGGATAGCACCACTGCTGTTCCTAGGCATAGCATGTGGTCACTGCAGGTGTTCACATAGTCATGTCTTTATTTCTAAGGCAAACTTTGCTCTCTAAGCTGAGCTTTCTGCTGTGACAGTGCCAGCAAAACCTAAGGGACACAATGAGAGGGCTCTGGCAAGCAGTTAATGTGACTGCTGCTTCGCACCCGGGGGTCGGATTCTGCTCCTGGCGTTATTCCATCCTTAGCTCAGCAAATGCCCTAAAATTGCCTGGGAACCCTCCAGATGACATCCTGCCAGGGGAAGTTTTACACCTGGACATGCTTTACTTTAAGAGTGACTCTTGCTTCTGCAGCTTGCAGCACGGTTACTTATCAGGTGCTTTTCCTTCACAGAGCATTGAAAGCAGCCAAGCCAGAAGTGCCCTGGTGTTTCACAGTCTGATGCAGCTCCTTATTTTGTGCCTCTGTTGCCTGTCCTTCCTTTACCTGGCTATGCCCTTTATGCTGTTCCCCAGCTTTGGGATTTCTTTGCAGACAGTGATTGTAGACTTGAAGAAATATGTTACAGAAAGACGATGAGCTCTGGCAAGCACTGAATAGCATGATCAAAAATCATTGACAAGGAAGACCTAGTTTGTTCCCTTTCCTAAGCTATTTATTCAGCAGTTAGAAGGCAAACTGTGCCTGTTATGTAAAGAAATCTGCCAGCATGTAATCTGCAAGAAGAGAGTTGCTTTTTACTTCAGGCGGGAACTGGCTTAGGGCAGTTCGGTTGCTGTTATGCTGCTTGGAAGGGCTGATGTTAAAACTTTGCAAGTAGCTAGAGATTTAGGCTGCTAAATGCTCATATTTTCATGTTAGGGATCTGCAGTGTTAGCTCTGCATGCATGAAAGCGAACAGAAACCCCACTGGTGTGGAATTATTTGTTGGTTACCCATTGAGGACAGGAAGGTGAATGCAAGGGGACACTTAGATTTTATCAGACAGTGGGTTTGTTACCCAAATCCCATATGATTTGCTCCATTCTCGGATGAGCTGAAGCAACCTGGCTGGTCTCGTGTGGCTGCTGTGCCTCATGTCACGTGCTGGTGCTGGAGCAGATCGGAGCATGGACCGGTACCGCAGAGGCAGACCAGATGGGTCTGGCTTTGGTCTCCCCACTTGGCATGAACCTGAGTGAATTTAACTTATTTTTCTCACTACACATCTTTAACTCAGCATGAGCTTTATGTAGTAACAGGGGCTGTACAGGTGCACTGGCTTTTACCAGTCTCTAAGCACTCCCTGTTAACACGAAGTCCCCACAGCCGAGCAGCAAGGAGGGAAGAGGTGAATGTTAAAGGCTGCTGCAGTCTTGCCTGGTTTTGCCTTGACTCGGATGCTGTGAATAATGATTTCCCAGAGGCTACCGTGGCTGCCTTGCACAGATAACGAAACGTGATAGTGTCTGTGCTAAGAGATGGGTATTTCTGCACTGAACGTACCCTCAGCAGCAGCGACGAGGGCAGAGGGGCTCTCCCTGCAGGACCTGTCACCTGGAGGGCTGCGAGCATCACAACCTGCTGGCAGCCCCCGCTCCGTCTGCACGGCACTGTCCCGGCTTCCCTTCCCTTTGCTTGCACAGCTGGAGGAGGCTTTGGTGTCTTATATCTCTGAATAGGCAGCGAATTTGACAACTGCACCGACTTTCTATTAGTACCAGCCCTGAACAACTCCAATTTTTTTGTGACCAAGAGCATAGCTAAGTGCATTTACCAGGAGCAAGCGTGAAGTAGCAGCTTTCATCTGTACGTTCCTCAGCAGAGTGATCCTTTCCATTGCTGTTTGGTTATTCTGTCTTCTGTTTCCTTTCCTCGCTGCAGACAGATATTGATCTGGTGGTTTAAGATTTCCTTTCGCTACCAGCCCCAGCACTTTGTCCTCATGAGCATCTTTCAGCTTGAGAGAGGTTGGAGGCTGTTCTTTGTGCCCAGCGCTGCCAACCTCCTTCTCTTCCTTTTGAGTCCTCTTTTCATCTGCCTTTCTTCTTTTTCTAGCTTTTCAGACACCCCAAATCCTCCTTCTGTTGTTAAGGGTATACAAGAATATACCGTTAACACTTTACAGCAATTATCATGATAAGGAAGTACAAATGTTTAAATATCCCTGAAATTAGAACTGTGTATGTGATTTGTTTTTTAGTTCAGTTTAGTCCATGTAATCCAATACCTAAAAATGAAGTTCTTGCTCAGAAAATTCCCTCTTAAGGCAGTGTAAGAAGGAGAGGGATGTGATCCCGTTGCAAGGGAGAGCTCCGGGCAGTCCACATGAGCCGGCAGTGACTGCAGCGCGGGCGCCCTTGCCCCGGCGCAGGCTGTGCTGCTAAGCCGGGCTGCTCCGCTGCTTTCCCTGGAGGCTCCATGGGGTTAAGCAGCACAGCCCTGGCTATGGGAATGCGGCAGGAAGCAGGATGGTGGGAATAAGCCCTGTGCATGCTAGTGTGTTTGGGGAAGCACCAGAAAACAGGATCTGGTTGTGCTGAGCTTCCGTATGCGCAGCCTTGTTAAGTGGAAACTGTTCAAGGAGTCCCACTGTCACGATGGCTGTAACTGGCCAGGAATTTCTTCATTAATTTTTCAACAGCAGGAGGATTATACTATGCCTCAGACTGACACTTTTACCATCTGCCAAAAACCTTAACTCTCACAAGCAAATATTAATATTTCCCTTTCAGAGTAATCCTTAATCAGTAATCCTGATCTTCCAGATTGTTTAAGATTTACACTGAGGTGCAAATATAAAACAGTTACAAACAGCTGATATCTATAATTCCTGTTAATTTTTCTGTGTTTGATTGATGTCTGGTTAGTACCTCTGCTTTTCTCAGTGGCCTTGATCTTGCTAACTGTTATATGTGAGCTTAACTGCATTCCTGTAACTAATCCCAATAGACTAATTTTAAGAGGACGCTGTGACTCGAATTCCTGCCTAGTATAACTATTGAAATGAGCACTTTTCACCAGGGATGGATTTATCTCCGTAACTGTAAGAAGCCTTAACAAATGTGGGCCCCAAAGACAACTCAACCCTTTGGCTGAGAAGTGAGCCCCACAACTACCCTGCCTGTGAAGATGTCCCCTAAGTGAGTTTGTGTGTGTGTCCATTGAAACACTCGTGCTGGGTGACCCTGCTAGGGTACAACTGAGACCTATATGAAAATCTCTCTAGTTAATTGTAAATTAAACAGAAATGTGGGGTTCCTACATGGAGATTGTTGCAACAGATGGACGAGCTCTACCAGTGTGATCAGCCTTGTGCTGGAGCGTTAGCTGCAGAAAAGTGTGCCAGGCTGAAGGAGCGCGCAGCTCAGCAGTAGGACGACCCTTGATTGCTCTGAGGATCCTTCACAGCTTGCAGCAACACGAGGGAGGAGGCAGCGTGAGGGAGAAGCCAGCACAATTTGAACCTGGCATCTACTCTACCCTCTCCCCAGTTTATGGAGGCAGTTGGATCATGGTGAGGAGCTGGCAGGGAGCAGGTGGAGAGGAGAGGGGACCCCCTGTTCTGGCTGCAGCTTCCTGCCAGACTGCCCCAGGGCAGCAGTTCAGCCCAGCTTTGGTGAGGATCTTTGCAGCAGAGGTCATGTGAATTTTTTTTCACATGAAATAAAATGTCAGGATGATTATCAGCAGATTACTGTTGTTTTTATGCAGGAATTTGTAGTACTTTTAATGTCTTGGTTCGTCAAGTAGAGCCCCATAAGTTTTCTTAAGAGTTTTGTATTCCTACTTGTGCAAGAATGTGATTTTGCTGTTTATTTGATGCGTGTCAGTAGTGGAAAGCTGCTGACCAGAAATTCTTAGGTACCATCCACTGCTGCTTCTGTTACAGAGGGTGAATAGCTGCATTCCTGCTTAAACTACAGGCTGAATTAAACTCATGGCAGGATGTGCTGGCAGCAGTAACTCGTGTCTCCGAGACGAGGCTGCAGACCAGGCTGCAGACCACATGCAATAGTCAGTTCATCAAGCGGCTTGTAGGGTGTAAATGCTGTTTCCACACAGGGAAGGCCCCCAAGCCTCATAGTTTTGCAGAGGTTGTTAGTGCTTCCCCTTCAAGACTGCCTCCACTTCACTGCACTTCAAGGCTGCCTTGGTTTGGTGCTGCTCACGCTCATCTCCTGTTCCTGCCTCGTCTCTCACGTGGCTCTTCTGTCGTAACTTGTGTTCTCTGACTCCAGACCTTTGGCCTGGCCTTGTGCAAACTCCGGACCTCCCTGGGAAAAAGGGAAGTACAGACCAATAAATCCCAAAATGTAATTCAACCAGCGCCTGTAATGTGTATCTCGCTTGGAAATCCAAAGAAGGCAATAAACTTGCCGAGTTACAAGTGTAAAGTGGAGACTGGCTTTCTTGGAACAGCTCTCCAATATTTGGGCTTTTAGTGAAGGAAAATATTTAAATTGTAGTGTCTGCTTCAGTTTTTGCTAACAGGCTGGCTTTATTGGGGACTGCTTTGTGTTGGTGAAATTGGTATCTATTGGTGTTCTATTGCTTAGTGGCATATTTCTCTTTTAATACTTTGCTTTAGCTTTTATAATCTGCATATGTAAATTTCTGATTTCAAATCATGTAAGTATTTATTGTAATTAAAGTCGTGTCAAAGGTATTTGCATTTTCAGGCCTCGTAAAGTGCACATCCCCTGCTATTTTTCCTCTCAGAGGGAAATAATTCAGCATAATACACAGGTTTTTAGCCCTAGCTTTCTCTTTTCCTCTGCTTGAATCTCATGTCCAAATTGCAGTGATATAAGCAGATCTGATTACTGTAAATCTCAAGTAATAAAAAAATGGATGAAAGTGGAATTGATATTCATCCTGGGAGCTTTTCTGTTTTGTCTGTTACACCGCTGTTTAGTAGACAGAGCTGGCATGGTTGTGTCTTTGTGTATTTTGTTGGTGTACAGTGACTTTGCTGCACTGGAGTTCACATTCTATTATATTCAGATTGTATTGCCTGTACCTTGAGCATAACTTGCACCTCAGTCTGAGAGCTCCTGCTCTGTTCTGTTGTATGCAAGGCCAAGAGCTGCTCTTGGGCAGTCCCACCTACGGGTGGCAGAACCTCCAGCACCTGTAGCCTCATTAGGCTTGCTGGGAAACAAAAAAAAAACAGTTGAACTTGGTGCAGCCAGGAATGAACCTTTCCTTTTGCCTTAGTTTGGGGATAATCCTGAAGAAAACACCAGGTGGAGAGAGTAAAATAATTTTACAAGACTTAGGCTTGCCTTTGAACATAAAATTCAGCTGTAAATGCACCTTACTGCTACAGTGATTCCTGTATTCTCTATGAATGTTATCTTAGCAGTTTATTATCTTTAAGAGGGGAAACTTAGCTCTGAATGAATCACTAGGAAACTCTTTGTGTTTATTAAGGTCTTACAAAGTCAGCTCTGTTCTGCTGCAGAACAGAAGCGGAGCTAACGAAAGCTAGAATGCTATTCTGTTATGTGGCATTTTATTTAGCTTTATAAAGGTGGATAAATCTCCAGTGCTTTAAACAGGCAGATGCCTCTCCTTATTCCGAATACGAGAGCAGCGTATCTTAGATCTGACACTTATCTAGATGACTAATCTGAAGCTAACCCTTTTGTTTTCTAAATCATCATTTTACATGGATGGTTTTATCTCGAGCAATATTTCTCATCTAGGATTGGAAATTAGTTGCAAACTACTGTTTATGACCTCTCCTAGCTTCAAGCCTGCACCTTCTCGGTGGTTTTTTTCCCTGTCAGAGCAGATTCAAATCCTGCAGACTAAACCAAAGGGCCTCTTCAGCCTCTGCTGATCTGAAATCTTAGTCTAGCTTTGTTAGGAAGCAGTACCAAGTAAATGTGCTCATCAGAACTTTGTTACTTAGTAGATTACAAATAAAAAGTTAGCAGGCTATTCTTTCACTGTGAGAGTGGGTATTTCATACATGGCATTCCTCAGTTTTTACGAAATAACCTGAGGTAGAGTGGAACTTGTTTAATGTTGAATGTTCTAGGGAGTCTTTCCTAGATGTCTCAACCATTGAATATTGTTCACATTCAGGAAATTTCATGCTAAATGATATTTCAATTCATATTTATATAAACATTTATAGTGTACATATTATAGTGTACAATTTAGTTACATATTCCTTTATCATGTTGTATGTCTCCATCTTTCAGGTCTGATGAAAAGAAAACTTGATACAGACTCCTACTCAATTCCATGCATCCTTCCAGTTTATTATTTTGCTGCTTACAATTTTGCTTTTGCTGCTTCCTTGAGATTGCAGGTCACTTGCCTATGATCATTTCCATCCATACTTTAAATCCTGTTTTTCACAGTAAGATATAATGCCTTGCTGAAATCCAGACACATTTTTCATTTTAGAGTGCTTATATATTTTTTTCAGAAACTCTGCTGATTCCTAGTATAAGGTTTTTAAAGAGATAAGAATAAGTTTTTTTTAAAGAGAACACTGACAAGTCTAAGGATGATCATCACTGTTTCCCCTCCCCGTGGCAGAGCTCCCAAAGCAATTGCCTGAAGCTATAGGATGCAGCCAGATAAGCCTGGGAGAGTCTGGCCTGTGTTCATATTCATTCCCAATGGCAGAAAATCCTGGGGGGTTGTACCCAGTGCTCGTAGCCTCATTAACCCTGAGGGTGAGATGAGCAGGCTGCTGAGGCAGTGCTGCCTCCGGGCCACCTCACTGTTGTCCATGTGCTGCTCCCGGCCACCTCGCTGTTGTCCACGTGCTGCTCCCAGCCACCTCGCTGTTGTCCACGTGCTGCTGCCAAGGAGAGCCTTGCCGGAGAGCCCTGGCTGGGAGCTGCTTACCCAGGTTGTTTTCAAAGGGGAGGGAAAGAAGGAATGGCTGAGGCACAGGCTGTATATTCCCCAGTCACCTCAGGCTGCAGGGAAGTGGATTTTCCTGCTAGTCAGATCAAGTGGGGCTAATTGCAGCATGCTGAGCACTAGCTGGGTGCTGGCTCTGCAGGCACATGGGCCTTTAGGCCTTTATTACCTACAAGTGAAGACAGTTCCTCGCTTCAGCTTACGCTATTTTCTCCTCGTGAACCAAAAACACACTCAAGTGCTATAGGTAGAAGGCAGGAAGGTGTTAAGCACCAGACCTGTGGAATCCATTGGTGAACAAGAATGAAAAAGAGGTGTTGAGAGAGGAGACTCTTGTGCAAAGAGCTCTAGCAGTTCTGTTATCTCCGGGCAGCCCCTCATCCAAAGGGGCAGTGTCACGGGGATTCCTAGGCACTGCTGCAGTTCCAATAGCCCCTGAACAGGAATGAGCATGCACAGGGGGACTGATTCATGTATATATATATGTGTGTGTGTGTGTGTGTGTGTGTACACACACATACCTATTCTTGACCCCAAACAACATAAGCAATTTAAACTCTGCAGTTGTATATAAGCTATACATAAATTTATGTAGGTGTCTTGTGGCACTTTTACAGCAGGATGGTAAATCAGAGGCTTTATTGGTTACATGAAGTAATTCTGAAGCTAAAACTATTTTAGTGAATAGCTTAATGATGTATTAATAAAAATGTATGTGAAATAGATTGAACCTTTCAAGCAAATGGAGATCCAATGTCAAGTTCATGAATTCCGGTGTGCGCTAATGAAACTAAGGTGATGGACTGAGCTTGCTTTTAAACTGGCCCATTTTTCAATATAGAGCATCTTCTAATCAGAAAGACTGATGAGCAATTCTTGGACTATGGGGAGAAGGCCAGGATAGAAATAGGAAAAAAAAAAAATCTATTAAGTCTTTGGCAGCTGATTCATTTGAAATATCTGATATTTAAGTATTCATTAGAGGGTTTTTTTTCCTATTGAATGTATAATTATCAGATTATCCAGAAAACTATAGAGTTTTGTGTATGCTAAACAACAGTAAACATGTTAATTAATGGAAAAGCAGCTCTTAAAACAAAACAAGTTAATAACAGAATAATGGAAAATAGAACTCCTTGCAGTAAATGATCATGTAACGTGTTCCTGATGGAACTCAAAATGAGAAAGTGGAAAGAACCCACAGAGAAATTCCTAATTTTATTCCTCTGCTGTCAAGGGAGTTATGTTAGATCTATTTAAATTAACCAGAATCACAATAGCTCTGTATTTATAGGACAAAGTTTTATTTCTTGCTGTACCTATCCAGCCGATTGATGACTTTCCATGTAGGCAGGCAACTGTGTGCTTATTAGAAAGCAAATAGCTCCGATAGTGTCCTGTGACACAGGAATCTTCCTGATAAATGACAGAATGACTCGTGGCAGCTGTTGCTTGCTATCTCTCATCTGGGAGTTCTTCAGAGGTAACTGCCTTCTGTTCCAACAAGGCCCTGCTCATAATGAATCTTAGACATGGACCTTTTGTCTCTTTCTGCCTCTCAGTCAATTAATTTTTTGTAGAGTGCAAATTTCCTAGATATGCTGATTTCTCTCCATAGGGATAGAAAGAAATATTAATCTAAAATAAGCTTTAGAGTGTATATACTAAACTATTCCTGTGGATAGAGCAGATGCTTGCTATAAAACCAAATTCAAGTAATTTTAACAAAAGAGTGGGTATGGGCTGTATGCTTGCTATCGTGCTTTTCTGAGTAATTTGCTAATCAGTAAATTCAGATGAGCATTTTTTTAGCATCTCCACCTATATCATCTTAGCATATCTGGAGCAATCACATCACTCACGTGTGTCACACACAGACCACATGGGGTGCAGCAGAAGAACAAGAGCGTTTATTCCAAATGAGATTTCTTTTGTGTAGTACAAGAACCTATCTCTTGTTAGAAACAATTTCATGTAGGTTTTGAAGATATTTGAGTTTCTGACAATACCTTTAAGGCATAAATGTTCTTTGCATGTAAATTTTGGATTAAACAATGATGGATTGCTCTGTTTAAATCACGTAAAATGATGTCATCTGTTTGAGCAAATAGCCTCAAGTGCTATTTTTGCTGTTGATGAATCCGAGTGAGTAGCAGATGATTGCTTTTCTATATTTCTGCAGAGACATTTGAACATTTTATACTGCAGTTCAGTGTGCTATATCACTGGCCCTGACTAGAAGCAGCTGAAATTAGGATGTGGATAAAGTAGCTCAGATTTTTTTAGGTTTTTTTTTTTTTTTCATTATTTTGGGCTGCTTTTTGCATTGCCTTCAGTGTTATTGTTGTCAATATAAGAGAGGATATGAGCTTTGGGGCATGACGGAATTCTTACTTAATTAGTTTATGTTTAACTTGTCACAGAAATTATCTTACAGTGTTTTATTAGATTATTGATCAAACTACTCAGATGTTCATTTTGCTGGATAATGATGACCCTAGTGCAGTTTATTATTTCAGCCCCTGTTGATTGAATGTGAGCAATTAAAGTCTATAATTTGTCATGGTTGTAGGCAGTCAGATTCTTTGAGCATGTGTTAGGAGCTTACCTCTTCTCCAGTTGCTCAGAAATACAAGTGAACTTTGTCCTGAGAAGGTCCTATTACCTGTTATTGGTGGCTCTGTTTTTGGATTGAGCTGGTGAATGGTGGTTGCCTCTTTTCTGAGGAAGAGCTGTGCAGGTAGATGCACAGACTGTACCTGTAAACACCAGGAGGGGTGGAGACAACGGCTGAGGGACATGCAGGGGCCACATGCAGCTGAGTACCCTCTGCTAGTCCCCCATGTGCCATCAGTCACTGCTCCAAAACTCCTTGGGGAACTGGGGTGACCACTGGCTGCCATGGGCCACAGCAACTTAGCAACAATGTAGGTGGAGGTCTCATGCATGGGGATGTCTCCTGATGCTGCTTGATTAACTGCTGTAGATGTAGCAGCAGAGTATGAAGGACGTGATATGATGAGAGCAGAGATGGAGGAACTGCCAAGGCAGACAGCAACTAATGTCCTCATCTGGTGGATGCTGGCAAAAGTGCTGTGGATGGGACAGCTGGATCCTACGTACTTTTTGAGCCCTGGAGTTTTCTTGGTCTTTTTGGGGAATGCTAAGTGAGGTGATGGGCTGTGCTATGGCAGGCTCAGCTTTGTTCGTGATCCTGTCCTGTTAGAAGCAGTTTAATTTCAGGAAAATGTCTGAAATAGAAGGCATACAAGTTGTTTTGAGAACAAACAGACAGACAAAAAAGATGAAACAATATTTTAACATTAGTGACATGCTTATGTCAGACTATGTCAGGTTTCAGTTTTTGAAATGTATTTCCAGAACTTATGCGTTATTTATTTTAGAATTTATTGGTAGCACTTGGGGTGCTATTCTGAGTTCAAAAAGCAGTGTTAGACTTTTAGCTGAGGAAATATGAAAACCAGGGATAACTCTGGATGGTTATCCTGGGTTATTATGCTTGTGTTCTGCTGTTGGAAGGTTTTCTCACTCTGAGTTTGTTTTTGTTATCTGAATTACATTCTCATAGTTTTTTAAAACAAAACTTGTGGTTCAAAAAAAAACCTCGCCTTCAATAAAGGGGTAAAAAACCCCACCAAAATACTTCTTGTAAACTGTCAAAGACAGTTCTTTTGCTCCTTTGAGAACAGAATTTTCCAGCAGTGGCTCAGAAATTGAGAAAGGTTGATGGATTTGGGGACATGAGGATGGGCAGGTCACCTTCGATGCTGAGGTATGCTGTCTACGTCCTGCACTTGATAAAGCCACCTTTAATAACGCCCAGTCATTTGAATGTTCAAAGTTGTATTTGAAGCTGGCTGTGTTTTTTTTTTATTTTTTTTCTTCAACATCACTTAAATCACAAATAAGCTCCCAGCATAAAGTGCTCGAGGGCAGACGAAAGGAAACACGAAGTTGTGCCACGCGGTCCCTGGACCACGATCACAGCCTCCCTCCTTTCCAGGCAGAGCTGAGCGAGGCGTTTTTATTAAGGTTGGGCACTTTGCGTTCTGACCTCCCTGAACTTTTGTTTTATGAATGGAGAAAGATTGAGAGGAAAGGGGAAAAAAATAACCCACAACCATTGGGCTCTTTTATATACATTGTATACATGTGTGTTTATACACCCACGGATGTTGGTTGTCTGTTGCTTTCCAGGTGGCATTTTCACTCTGCTGTTTCGACCGTTGGGGGGGGTGGTGCGTGACGTCGACCGTTAAGAGTGAGGCGTGCAGCGAGGCATTGACCGTTACAGAGGG
This sequence comes from Nothura maculosa, assembly GCA_032353885.1. Taxonomy (NCBI): domain Eukaryota; kingdom Metazoa; phylum Chordata; class Aves; order Tinamiformes; family Tinamidae; genus Nothura; species Nothura maculosa. The sequence continues at coordinate 1,377,169 of JAUBOD010000054.1, read as the reverse complement.
GCGCGCGGCGCAGCATGTCCACCGTAAGGAGAGGGGCACGTGGGGGGAATGTCAATTGTTAAGAGAGGGGCGGGTAGGACGGTTGGAGGAAGGTGTCGACCCTTAAGAGCTGGGTGTGCAGGGGGGAGGGAGTGAGTGGGCGTGGACCGTTAGGGAGGGGCGCGTGACGTCGACCGTTGAGAGGGGCGCGCGGCACCGGGTGTCGACCGTTAGAGAGGGGCGTGTCACGTCGACCGTTAAGAGAGGGTCACGCGAGGCCGGGGGGATTGTCAGTCGTTAAGAGAGGGGCGCATGGGAGGGTGGAGGGGTGTCAACCGTTAGGAGCGGAGCGTGCGGGGGAGGACGCGTGGACTGTTAAGGAGGGGTGCGGAGTGTCGATCGTTAAGAGAGGGGCGCGCGGGAGGTTTGGGGGATGTCGACAGTTAAGGGCAGCGCGGGGTGGAGGGCGCGTGACGTCGACTGTGAGTGAGGGGCGCGACTCAGAGTGTCGACTGTTAAGAGAGGAGCGCGCGGTAGCGGGGCCCTTGACCGTTAGAAATGCGCGTGATGTCGACCGTTAAGAGGGGCACGCGAAGAGAGGATGTCAATTGTTAAGACAGGAGCAGGCGGGGGGCTTGAGGGGAGGCTCGATCGTGAAGAGAGGGGCGCGGGGGGTGGTGTGGAGTTGGCCGTTAGAGAGGGGCGCGTGATGTCGAGCGTTAAGAAAGAGGCGCACGGGGTGGGGACGTCGACCGTTAAGAGAGGGGCGCGCGGGATGGGGG